>CP092886.1:7739643-7788608 GCA_030710605.1 Cordylochernes scorpioides
CTTCAACCGAAGGAATCTCTGATTGCAAACCAATCATTTGTTAATTTCCCTTAGAGAAACTAGATGTTTTTCTATTTGATGTTAGAATGTAAAGCATTACATTGTTAAAATTATATTTCTAAGGTGGTGGTGGTGTCTTGTCCATGGAGCAGATCAGATCGGTCCATGCACCCTGATCACAATACCAGCCAACAAAGGTGCCTTGTTCATATGGATGTCCTCTTCTGGATTGATGGCTGCCATATAGAGGGCTGCAAGGATGGCCGGGTATATATGGTCCGGAGTGAGTTGGGTGTTGTGGCAGTTATTGCAGCTTCTGTAGGATCTAGCCATGTCTGGGTTTATCTTCATTCCATATTTCTAAGGTAAAAAAGAAGATATATATATATACATTTATTCATAGTGTAAATATTATTTGAAGGCATAATAATTATTAACTTGTATATATAATTTCTCAAGCCATTCAATAGAATAGCTAATGACAATCTCATATATCTTAAGGCTAAAGTAAATGCAAATAAATATACATACTGCCATTATTGGTAAACATCTGAAATTAATTTTAGATGTACTGCCACGTGATTTCTTTTGAAAAAAAAAAAGGTTCTACTCTCAATATGGAACCAGATATATTTTAAGAATGCGCTATATTTTTCATATTAGTTTTATGTTATAAAGATTTTAAAATATCTGATTAAATGTTTACATTTTTGAAAGATAGATGGCACTGTGTTTCACAAGTCTTTTTCCCAAAATACCATATTCTACAAGAGAGTAAAATTCGCGCCAAATGGCTGACCATGCTTTTTCTTTACATCATGATTTTTTGAAGGTGTTCGTCGCATAAATATTTGCCCATCGATCAGTATTCATGATGCTGAGAGTAAAAATATTGTTTTTTTTTAAAACCAAAGAAGCATTTCTATAATTTTCATAGAGAGTTTCAAATTTGCTTCAAGCAAATTAGGTGGGAACATGATAATCTAATTGTCTGCGCTGCCTGGAGTATAGAATATCCATCTATTATTTCTTCCTGTGGTGAATCTGTATAAGACCGGTGGTCTTAATAAAGCTTTGTGTGTGTGATAATATAATTGCATAGCAAACCATTTTAAATTTCTCCAGATGATCGTAAATAAGTGATGGCTTTCGAGCTTTGTGAACCAACGATAGAGTACTGTTTATTGTTATAGATGTTAGTATAAACTATAATACTCTATTTTTTGGGACAATAAATATACAATATTAGCCTTCTAAATTTTCATGTATTTTAACGGTAGTTCTTCATATCTATCGTTGAGCAAATTTGACAGAATGGCCAGGTCAACAGATATCGAGGAAGGACAGGAGAATGGGGCGCACATATAGAATATGAAGACTTCTCAAGTCTGTGTTATATCTATAAATCTTGGTAATAAAGAAAAATTTTGACACACAACAAATAATCTTAAATGCAGCAGTAAAAGCTGGATAAAATCTATTCCTCAATGGATATTCTAAATCTATGTCTAGCTTTCTAAAATATGACTCTGTCTATTTCCTCGGTTTTGTTTCTCCTCACCCAACCTGGGACACCTGGAAGCACTCCCTGTAGTTAAATTAATTTATTTTGTTAAGTCAGGGGCGCTCACACACAAAGTCCAATTGATAAATGGCTTTCTAGGCAGATTCCCTATCATTTATCAGATCTATAATGATACCTCCCTTCCAGCATTCTGTTAAGAAAGTCTGCCAGGTACCTGGAAATTGCCACATAAGTTATGGTTTTAGGAAGGAATGCACTTTGAGCGCGGGTGCCTCTTTTCTCTCTTGGCTGCTGCCGATATTTTATTTGTTTGGAGAATAACCTAAGACAATATATATATTTAAATACTGGAAACTTTATTTAACTATACTTTTTCTAATTTGTACTAGATTCTAGCTAACCGGAACTCTTGGACACGATAGGTAAATTAATTAGCAGTTATTTGATTTATCGTAATTTATGAAAAACAACACGTGTAATAAATTTGACTATATTTACACAGAGAGTTTACTTAGGTTTTACTATATATACAGAGATAGTTAATTTAGGTTTTAGTATATATAGTTTACTTAGGATTTACTATAAATATATACAGAGAGTTTACCAAGGATTTACTATATATACATAGAGTGTTATATATACACAGTTGTGTGTTTCTATATCTATATCTAAATGTATAAAACCCAATTCTGAAGAAATTGTATTAATCTGGTCGAATTAAAATATTGATTAGAAACTTTCTTCCATCCTTCAGGATCAAAATGGCAAAGCGCCGCTACCAACGTTATTAATCGACGAGAAAGGAAAGGTCGAAATACAATTGTGACGATATGTCCCTGCGTGTCATCAGACACGGTCAAGTACAAACTTAATAACGGGGACAGATGGGAAACATCACGTGATGGTGTTCTCACGCACCCCTCTGAAGGAATTCAAGTTGTACCTCCCCATACAAAGTGAATCTTATGTAATATAATTAGCCCCAGGCTTAGCTTGGACCGCGCGGTTGCCCTGCTAGAGAAGTGACTTCTGACAGAACTGCCGGCGTGGACAATGGACGACTCGGCGATCGAAGGCTGGCGCCGTCGCCTGCCTGGACGACCAGGTTCTCTGACAATGACCACTTCTTTCGAACCAAAAGGAATATTATGGCTGTGATCTCGTCACTTTCATTCATTTATTGGCAACTTAGTTGTGCTAACATAAACACATTTCTATAAAGTATAACCTATTTTTAATTTTGTATTAAATGTGTGATATCGGATAATGAATTAGACACCTGGAATTTTTTTAAAGTCCCAAGCGTACGAATTCTTAGAATTACATTTAAATATTGAAATGATGCCAATCTTATTACACATAAGATCGCTTCTTCAATGTGGAATGATATGTGCTAGCAGAAAAATCTAATCCATAGCTTGATAATGGGAGCAACCATGCTTAAGCTGACGATGTAAACAGACCAATGTCGAACCAATGGTTGGTGTTGAGCTCAGACACCGCTGACACCGGCAAGGTAGAACCGCAGCTGCGGCCTTCTCGCCATCACGCTCCTCGGGATTTTCCATCTTTAGAAGCTAGCGGTTCCTTTGAAGGTTCTTTAAACCCACAAATCCTTCTGACCAAAGCTGATGTTACTCGCTGAAATTTCTAAAATAACTAACATATATATATTCACACACACACACACACACACACAAAGCTTTATTAAGACCACCGATCTTATACAGATTCACCACAGGAAGAAAGGAATCATAAATGGAGCTCCTGTACTTCAGGCAGCGCAGCCCCCAACATATATATATATTCCAAAATTAAGATAACTCACATTTTTATCGCAATTTATCAGTTTTTATATTGGTAATTTATAATGCCATCGCGCGGACGTGAAAATAATAATAAAAATAAAAACTGAGGCAAAATAAAAATTCACTTAATGCTTGGATGAAATTGCATCTCATTATTGTAATGTTTTATTCGGAAAAGAGAATTGGTGGCGAAACATTATCCAGAAATCTGTGAGAGAGAATGGTCCAATGCGGTGATGTTTGGAGAAAGGATTTGGTCCATCTGTCCCCGCAGCCTCCCTCTTGGCAAAACTCATGGCCATGACGTCATCCGCGCTGTGTGACCAATCGCCAATCCATCATTTCCTCTTATTCAACTCTACAAGGCATTATGGGATTGGTGGGCTTTGATCTCGGTGGAGAATTATCATAGCGCGAGGATGATTGGAAGATCATCGACCTACTGGAAGCCCTTAGACTTCTTTTTTACAATTACAATTCAGGCAGAATATTTGAAACGTGTGTTTGATAAAAGGTGTTTGATAAATATCATAGTAAATATATCTTCTTTTTAATGCTACCATGAAGCGTCTGTAGATCATTTCTTGAATTCATCCCTCTTGAGTGCATCGTCACATATCCGGGCAGTTGATATGTTCAGCCATTCTATCATGTTTCCATCCATTTAATTTTCCACAACACAGGTCATTTTTAAAATCTTCCTTCTATTTACTTATGGTATTGAGTGTAATAAATATGTTGCCAATATTCTAATACAATCATCTAAATATTGGCAGTTTCTATAGAAAATGTATCAATATAGAATTACATTCCGTGTGTCTATTTGTTTTGAGACATCGGGTGTTCGCAATTCTATCAATGGTATTTTCAGCTTTCGTCTAGAAAATCACATCTCGAATATTCTAATATTTCTTAAATTCTCTCTTTTAAATTTCAATGTTTCACTACTGTAAACAGAAAGGAATCGCCACAGTTGGTCAGATGGAAATCAGGTCACCTGCGCCCTCTAGTCTATAAAGAGGAAGCCAAAAGCTTCCCCATGTGCACTAGGTGCAAAACCGAAGAGGCCACTCCCCAACATATACTAAATTGTATTGGAAAGGACAAGGGATCCCTGTACAGAGAACCAAGAAGAGTTCTTGAACTTCTTTATGAGCACGACCATCCAAGATCTAGTCTAATTAGACTAAAAGGATAAGTAAAAAAAAAAAAACTTCTGTAAAGAAAAAGGTAAATATATTTTAGTTTTACAAAAATATTCATCATAAATATATATAGAGAGGAGTCATACTATTTTTAAATAACAACAGCAGTATTAATAGAAACATAGATATTCCAGAAATATACATATCGCTTATATCATCATAATCACAAACACAATTCTGAAATGATATTTACTTTATAGTTCTTTGAACTTTGTAAACTTTATTATTTTATTTGATATATCGGACGCGATATCCCAGCTCGGGATACTTGCGCCTAAATACATTTCAGCAAATTATATACAATTCATTTTATACAACTCAACAACGGACCAAAAACACAACTGAAACTTAACGATGGTACTCCCAAAACATAAGAGAAAATCTCAAATTGATTATTTTAGCAACCTATATACAATTCATTATATACAACTCAATAACCGACTAAAAACACAATTAAAACTGAAACGATGGTTTTCTCAAACAGAAGAGAAATCTAAAATGAATTTACAAAAATTATTGAATTTTACATAAGTGTCTTTGTTATATACAAATTCGCAAATTTCTTCGATGGGATAAAAATGATTACTTCTGTACCTGTGAAATATCGGACATTCTATTAATAAATGTATTGAGTCTTGGTTTTCTTTTCCACAGAAACAGCTAGGATCATCCGTTGCCCCGATTTTCGACAGAAATTCTTCAAAATTACCATGACCCGTGACGAACTGTGAGTTATAAAAATTCGGACGAAAATAAAAAGGAATTCCAAATGGGAAAATTTTTCGGAATGTTTCATTAGTGTTAGCTATTGTTTCAGCCATTCTTGATTCTATGAAGTTATGAATTATAGTTGGGGCATGCGGTCTGAATACATTAATTTCTTCTTTTGATAAATTGGCCAAATCGTATTTTATTATCAACGATTCTATGTGATCTGTGAGAATAGGTATTTTTGCCAAACTATGAATACAATTTGATGAGATCGTTTTATAGGCTCTCACTACCCAAAGAGGAATCTGATATTGCTGAGAGTTTAATCTTTGCTTACTTCTTTTATTAATAAATTTAAACCATATTTCAGATCCATAGGTTAGTATTGGCCTGAAAAGAGTTTTATATAAAATTAATCTTTTTTTAGCATCCAATCCCCACTTTTTCCCACAGAGTGAAAATAACAGATTTTTCATACGGTTGATTTTACAAAGAATATCATTAATGTGGGGTGTGAAGTTAATTTTTGACTTAATTCTCTGATTAGAAAATTTTATACCTAAAATTTCTACTTCTTCCACTGGTTTTATTATGAAGTTTGGAGTTCCCATTGGAATATTTTGTTTGCCGTGCATATGTATTAAGCCGGTTTTCTCCGGGCTTTAACTTTGTAAACTTGGATTTCAGTTAAAATATTGCACACACATGCCAATTTCATTTACATATAGATATTCATCATATAAATCAATTTGTATATTTGCATGTCCTTTGTTTCATAGTAAATATGTAAATTCTAAAAACCATTTTGTGTCAGAGGATAGAATCGTGGTTTTAATAAGACGTCCCGTACTGTCTTGTGGACATATCCTAAAGTGAAGTTTTACTCTGAAATCCATTGTATTGAAAAAATAAGGTTTATAGATTGTAATCTATCCAAAAAAGTATATTATATATAATTTTTATTAATAATATATATTTTATAATAATATTTTTCTAGCATTATGTTTATTATGATAAATATTATATACACACATTATATACTGAAATGTTATTAAAGTTATCAAATGATATTTCATTTCAAATAAAATTTCATTTAATAACTTAATCATTACAGTAAGGCTTGTTTATTATTATATGTATTCATCATAGAAAGCATATCGCCAAAATATTATTATTACAAATTTTATCGATTGATAGCACAATATATATTCAATATTTCTTTTTTATATAAAAAAAATATTCATAGTTACACCTATTAATATAGATACAAAGCTCAGCCAATCCTAGTTAAGAGTTATTAGCATTCAACATAAGGCTTCAACTTGATTGGATCTACATCAAAAACTATATTGGATAAAGAGGGAAAAAGACTAAACAAATATCCCTTAGAATATTTATAGATATGGTTCAAATTTATGATGTGAGTGGAAATTTTAAAAATGGAGCGCGATGATCACATAGCTCTGATATCTCCATAGATGTAAATAAAGAATCAAACGTATTTAAGGCGATTTTCTTTGCAAATGAAGCAACTTTCTACTGTCCTATTACTGAGAAAAATTATGATGAGAAACCACTGATGAGAAAGGCCCTTTCTATATTTTCATCGTAGTAAGACACAAGAATTTTTCTTCATAAAAAATAGTAATGAAAATAAATAAAATCTACTCTGAATCGTTTCATATTCCTAATAGATACAATAGCATTACGATTATATCCGTTGTAATTAAAGCGTTATAGATGTTTTAAACCTTTGTGAAAATGCTACATACAAGGAATATACTACAAGCGGAAAATACTGCGCAATTGAATGTCACAAACTTTACGTTTTTCATAGCTGGCAATGGTGACATTAGTATTCTATACATCTTTATGTCATTTACATCAGCTTCAAACAGCCATTATCTTACATTCACATATTTTTTTTACACAAGAAAATTAAATCACTTTCCAATTAATAGTTATTTTTAGTTCCCACAAAAAGGTTGTGAATATTTAGTTCTTTAAATTTTTAACTATGTATCCTTACTGAACTTCCGCCTATGAGACAATTACAAGTTAGATAGTTATCTATCTGATTTGGGTGTTGCACCTAAAGTTTACTCATGGACAAAACTTAAGGAAGTTGTACCTTTTAGTATTTATATAGTGATTCAGAAATAACTCTGAAAGATATTTGATACACAGTGATCTATAATTAAAACTTTACACAAATAAATTTACTGGCAAGATAATAGAGTGTAGAGATAATATTTGATGATATTTAAAAGAAACGCATTGCCAGTAAATTTATTTGTGTAAAGTTTTTAACGATAGATGGCAATTAAATTTAATTTACAGTGATCTATATTGAAGACACACGAGATAACTAAGTGTAAACAAAATGACTCTGTCTCCTTAAAAAACAGACTACAGGCAAAATCAAAGACTTTCCACTTCCTTAAGTCTGAAAGATATTTGATACACAGTATATTGAAGACACGAGATAACTAAGTGTGAACAAAATTGCCTATGATTCTCCTTGAATGTCTGATCTCCTTTGAAAAAAACAGTCTACAGGCAAAATCAAAGACTTTCCACTTCCTTAAGTCTGAAAGATATTTGATACACAGTAACCTATATTGAAGACACAGGAGATAACTAAGTTTGAACAAAATTGCCTCTGATTCTCCTTGAATGTCTGATCTCCTTAAAAAAACAGACTACGGGCAAAATCAAAGACTTTCCACTTCCTTAAGTCTGAAAGATATTTGATACACAGTGACCTATATTGAAGACACAGGAGATAACTAAGTTTGAACAAAATTGCCTCTGATACTCCTTGAATGTCTGATCTCCTTTAAAAAAAAAACGTCTACAGGAAAAATCAAAGACTTTCCACTTCCTTAAGTCTGAAAGATATTTGATACACTGTAACCTATATTGAAGACACACGAGATAACTAAGTGTGAACAAAATTGCCTCTGGTTCTCCTTGAATGTCTGATCTCCTAAAAAAAAGCGTCTACAGGCAAAATCAAAGACTATCCACTTCCTTATGTCTGAAAGATATTTGATACACAGTATTATATGAAGACACGAGATAACTAAGTGTGAACAAAATGGTCTCTGTCTCCTTAAAAAACAGACTACAGGAAAATTCAAAGACTTTCCAATTCCTTAAGTCTGAAAGATATTTGATACTCAGTATATTGAAGACACGAGATAACTAAGTGTGAACAAAATTGCCTCTGATTCTCCTTGAATGTCTGATCCCCTTTAAAAAAAAAATTCTACAGGAAAAATCAAAGACTTTCCCCTTCATTAGGTTTCGTCCATGAGCGTAAATATAGCACCAATAGAGCTACTAAACAATTTAGATATTAGATACAAACGGACCTCCATCTAATCCAATCCGGCGGTCAGATACCCGGATGGATCATCCAATCCCATCACATCGAGGTCACAACATCGAGAGATCTCAGCGGCCTAGTTCAGGATGAATCGTGCGATCCGAGTTCACAGATCGCGTGCCTCTGCTCAATTTCTCTACTTGACAGTTTTCTTTATTAAAATTTTGTTTCATTCTTTTATACAGCAAGTTCTTTTTTTTTTCTCTACACCTATCCAATGCCTTGTTTTCTCAGTACGTGATTGGTTCAAACAAACACGTCAATTAGTCAAACAGCTGCAGTTATTTTGTTCTCCAATCTCCGCTCTTTGAAATAACCCATCGACTATATTGAACAATAATTTTGAGATACAATAAATTTGAGATATTGTTTGGAATTAATAATTTTGATATGTATAAGAGATGGTGATTCAATAACACCGAATATTTTTAAAATAATTGTGTAAAAAATATATATAATAAAACCAGGTGTGTGAATATTAAATGAGAATAAAAAACGTCTATGCTATATAGTTTTTAATGTTTGAACTATTTATAAATCTTAAAATTAATGTATATAAAATTAAAAAGTATTTTATAGTAATTTATAATTTAAAAGTTTATTAATAAAAATTCATCTTAAAATGTATAGAAATATGTGTAAGTTATTTATAAAATATAAAATTGTTAAAATAAAAATATTATATTTACACATACAAATTTTTTTTGTTAAATAAATTAATCAAGAATAGGTATTTGTAGAAAATTCTCTGGAATAATTAAAAATCAACGAATAGTTGATATTTATTCCGACAGATGGCGCAGGCCATCGGCAACTTTTAGTTGCACGATCAGGAGAGATGCCTTTTTCTTTTTTCATATATATTAAAAATTTTCTTATTTTCACATATATATATTCAATATTTTAATAGCTAACTCACAAATATTTCTATACCTTTTTAATACGAATTTTTTTTTATGACAATAAAATTTTAAATTATAAATTACTATCATTTTTTTTATAAGTGCAAACCTAATTTTTTAAAAGATTTTAAAATTTCAAACATATTTTTTTAAATTTATAGTTTATATACGTTTTATTTTTATTCTCATTTAATAGTCATACATCCCGTTTAAAAATGTTAATTAATTTTTTAGCAATTTTTTTTCCCTTAAAATTTATATTAATCAATACTCTCTCATTTTTTGTATTTTTATAAAACTATTTCAACTGTTTTTAATGACGCTATGTGGGGCGGGAGTTTGTTTTAACACAATGAATGCGTTGTTATGCATTGACAAAGGTTGGCGTTTAGCCAAACGAAATGTTGGGTAAAGCACTCATGGATAAAACTTAAGGAAATTGTACTTTTTAGTATGTATATCGGGATTCAGACATAACTCTGAAAGATATTTGATACACAATGACCTTTATTGAAGGAATTACATCCTAAATCATTTGAGAGAATAAAATAATGGGTAAGTTATATATATGTATATACAGTTAAACCTGTCTATAGCGCCCCCTCTTGGGACTCACCAAAATAGGGTGCTATAGAGAGGGGATGCTATAGACAGGTCACTTTTAATGTAAATCGCATCGTAATACGTATTTAAAATCGGCGCTATAGAGAGGAAGGCGCTATTTAGAGGGGGCGCTATAGACAGGTTTAACTGTACTTACTTCATACCTTTGGTAAAGATAGCCTCGAGACCCGATCTATTCTATCGATAGCTAGGACAAGTTGTTGTACTATGAGTGAACCTCAGGTTCTGGTTTATACCAATGGCTTCCTCTTATTTGAAGAACGGCTTAATTCGTATAAAAGCTTATTTATTCATATAAATTACATATTTATCAAATGGCGCAAACTATCAGAAACTTTCAGTTTCACGATCAGAAGATTCTTTTTATTAATGAAACCACTTGAATACAGTACAGTATAATTTTTTCAACCTAGATTTGCGTTTGAACGCACTTTTTCCCTTAATACCCTTTTTTTCATTTTCAGGAAACTTCTAGGACCAGGATTTTAGTAGCTGAGGTACAGCCTACACCACTATGACGAGGCCCAACAGTCTGAAACGTGTACATGGTTAGCTTTTCTTGATTTATCAAGAAAGAGTTTTGACCAATATTCCGGAATAATTAAAAACAACGAATAGTTGATATTCATTCCGAAATATGGCGCAAGACATCAGTAGCTTTCAGTTTCAGGATTAGGAAAAGGATTCATTTTTCTTAGTGGGATTTATAGTTTTAAGATCTAATCAACAATGTCCACAAACAACAAAATGATCTAGATATAGTTTCTATATAAACATCAGAATATGATATTAGTGGGATTGATAATGTCAAGATCAATCAACAATGTCCACAAACAACAAAATGATCTAGATACAGTTTCTATATAAACATTAGAATATGATATTAGTGGGATTGATAGTGTCAAGATCAATCAACAATGTCTACAAACTCCGAAATGATCTAGATACAGTTTCTATATAAACATTAGAATATGATCCAAACCAAGATAGTGGACATTGCTGCTGCTGTGATGGAGATGCATGGAGACATCTGAGACTCTTCTTGGACACGACAACAACAACAACAACAATATGATCCAACCTAATAATAAGAAAATTTTGTTCACTGATATATGGAGTAAAGTTAAGATAGGAAGAATATACAAATAACCTTTTATCTTCACTAGACGTTCCTATGCCCTCTAGTTAAAAGGTTAATGACATTTTGCCTATTTGCATCTAAATTAAGATTCTTCTTGTTGAAAGGGACAAGGTTGATTTAGCGCAGACTATCTGAAGTGGTAGTAATATGTTTATCTATATATTATACTAAATTATGCTTTTTATTCAAATATGTTTGTTGAAAAGAACTCATATTAAAAATTTACAATGAATTAAAATACATTTTTTATATTCGAAAGATAAAATCCTCTGAAATATAAATAATGATAATAAAACGGCGGTTTCCAAGCGGATAATTTTCTTGTTTTATTTACACATTTTCTCAAGCTTTCGGGATTATATACCCTTTTACAGGAGTGTATGACAAATGAATTTTAATGTTCAACTATTATCTATTTTGAAAATAGAGCAATCCATAAATAAATCTTTAAAAAAAGGTATATATTGGATCAAAATCTCATCTATTTTACCAATATTTCAATTGGCTGAATGCCAACCTTTATCAAGGTATTATAACATATTAAAGTGTGTCAACAACAAACTCAGCGCCACATCTATAGATGTGTATAGATGAACGCCAACTGAAATATTGGTAAAATAAATGATGCTTTGATCCAATATATGCCTTTTATTTAAACTATTATTTATATCTTGTATTATTTACATATTTCAAAATTGAATATAGTAAATATTTAGCATTTTTATCCAGTGTTTGTATTTGGAAGTAATTCAATTTTAATTTGCATATAAAAGAAAAAAAACTCAATATTAATTATATTTCCACAAAATACACAAAAACTGGATAAAAATGATAGATAATTATTATATACAATTTAAAATATGTAAACACAATAAAATATATCAAAATTCGAAACTATTATAGACGCGTATGATTCTTTT
Source organism: Cordylochernes scorpioides (assembly GCA_030710605.1). Taxonomy (NCBI): domain Eukaryota; kingdom Metazoa; phylum Arthropoda; class Arachnida; order Pseudoscorpiones; family Chernetidae; genus Cordylochernes; species Cordylochernes scorpioides. The sequence goes on from CP092886.1 coordinate 7,751,871, forward strand.
TAAAAATAAACAATTTCTACTGCCCTTACTGCAATGGAAAAATTAATGGAAGGGCCTGGCTCATTAATGGTGAAACCTCTCAGCGGTTTCGTCCAGTTTTCCATTGCAGTAAGGGCAGTAGAAATTGTTTATTTTTAAAAAGAATCATACGCGTCTATAATAGTTTCGAATTTTGATAACAGATGGCGCGTTAATGCATCACAATAAAATATATAAATAATATTTATTTATAAATTATATTAATATAATATTATATAAGAATTAAAGATTCGTTTTGACATATACACCTGTAGAAGGTTTATAATACCCGAAAGATTGAGACAATATGTAAATATATAGATATAGCAAGAAATTTCTTATCGAAAGCCGTTTTTTAAATATTATTTATTTATATTAATAGAAACTAACTTTCGAGCAAATATTATGGATTTTCTATATTGTCATTTTTTGAAAATACTTCAGCAATTTCTCTCACTAATCTATAATAAAGGAAATTTTTTTTTCATCCAATATTTTTTTTCTTCAAAAACCAAAACATGCTTTGCCATTCACCTTGGTAGCATTTCTAACTATTAGAAAATGACTCTCTTAAACCACTAACACAGCTTAGTTATAGCAATATTGCTGTTACAGTGGAAATGGTAATCTCTAACTTATTTATAAGTGTTTTTTTTTTCTTCTAATTCAAATCTTCTCATGTTTAAATTGTAGCATTTTTACCTTTTATTAGCGAATTAGTATATTTTAAATGCAAACATTTTGAACATTGTTTTTTCGACGCCATTTATCTCTTTTTGATATTAATATGTGTTCCTTTTAGTTAGTTCTTAAAAGATTATATGTGTATAAATAACACAGGTCTACAAAACTTAAGGAAGTTGTACCTTATAGCATATATATATCGGGATTCAGAAAATAACTCTGAGAGTTATTTTCTGAATCCCGATATATATATGCTATAAGGTACAACTTCCTTAAGTTTTGTCTATCAGTGTAATTATATTTTATTTTATCATTCATATTAATATATATAGAATTAACTAAAAGATTCTATATATTACTTGTGAAATAGTTTAAAATGTATATTTTACGTAAGAGTTAGAAATAAACTATTTGATAATAAATATTATCAATTTTTCTATCAAACGACTACACTTAATATGAAACCTTCCTTTTAAAATCAAATATATTTTAATTATAATCGTATCATATATATAATTTTATTTATTGTTGTTGATATAATCCCTTCGGTATAATTATTAATAAAAGACAATTCTCTCTCTCGATGAGGGAAAAGTTTCTTTTATGTATATCGGCAATACAAGCTTTCGGGCTCAACAGCTCTTCGACAGGTATAACTACGCTACTGAGGTTTTTCGAATCTAATCCATATATATGTTATATAAAAAAATTATTTAAAATTATATTTCATAGATTCAAATATTCTGTTTAAATCTACCACCAGATGTTGGGACTTTCCCTATATAAAACCGAATGTTGTTGTTTCCCGATGGCCGGCTCAAATCTTTTGTACATTATATAAATAAGTTTTTCATTTTTTAGATTCTTACGCCTTAAGCCAGGCAGTACCTTTCTCAAATTATATTTTCTATATTCCATAAGCTCAATTAACGCTATTTCTAATCTTTACTATTTCTATTATACTTTCAAGATTTTTAACCACGACTGCATTAACATAGCATAATCATCAAGATATTCAAAAATCAACAGAAATCTCTTTTTTTATATATAACATATATACATACAGCGAAGCAGGAAATATAGGGAAATATTTCCCTCGGCGAATTGTCTTTTATCAATAATTTTATATATTTATCCGTTTTAATAAATAAAATATATTAAAATTATATATAACACACAGAAACTGGTATCTTTATATAATACTATAATATACTATCGAAAAGATAGAGGTTGCCTGGCCGGCATTCATATTTATATAAAAATGGACACTTCTCCTGACGAAGACAAAAGATTTTTGTCGATACGTTGAGAAAATAAAAAACTCCAACTGGCCGAAGTGTCCATTTTTATATAAATATAATATACTAATTACACGTAAAAGTGATTCAGTTTGATGATAAGATTGAAGTGAAGCAAATATCACTTACACAAATACGTGACCTAGATATGATCATTCAGTAGCTACAAACATTACCAAAACTAACCAATACTACTGGTTTAAGCACCTTTTCTACTAGTTATAAATGCTATAATGGAAATAAAACTCACTGTTGGGGAGTGTTTGTTAAATAATAAAATATATTTAAATATATTTTTATTAATATTAAAATAATATAAAATATTTATACTATTGATGGAATTTCTCCTGTTAGCAGATATGTTTGAAGAAGAAACATCATTTCATGTGACATATGGATAAATATCATTTATTCAAGTATTATGTGTTCAAAAAGAGCGATCTACATAGGTTTTGATTCAATAAATGCCTTTTTTATATAAATATTATTTGAGGATTGATATTTATATCTATATATATAAAAATCAATGTTTGTATGTTTGTATGTCTGTATGTCCGGTATACAAATTCGCAGTAGTTCACTAATTCAAACCGAAATTTCCATACACAGGTAAAATAATACGGGTAAGACGATAGGCTATTTAAAAATATATATAAATCAATTATTAAAACTATATATTCAAATTATTCTACTTAGCTCACGAACAGCGCCCTCTATCAAAGATTAGATTAAATTATGCTGATGCAAACAAATAGATAATGCTAATAACAAACAATTATATAAAAAAAATCTTATCTAAATATATATCACTCGGGTAGATATGCACACGGGTCAATCCCGGGGCGAAGCCCCGGTCACCTGTCTAGTATATATATAATTTTTAATTGAGTTTATTCAGGGGTTTGAGTAATTTTGATTTCCGATATTTCGATCATCTTTTACTAGGTGTTGGTTTTCTTTATAAGCAATTGGCGTGCTGAATATGAGCCACGAAAACATAAAACTAATAAAAGATGGACGAATAACCCATTGAAATATCGTAAATTATAATAACTTGAATCCAAAATAAGCTCAATTAAAAATATATATACATAAGGAATTTTTTTTCAGAATATATATATATTCACATGTTCACAGCGTACTGTACAGTGTTCATGTTGTCATAGGAAGGTTACAAGAAGCCATGTTCTAGAGGTAACAGCTAATGATTGAGGTCTTGCAGCACATAACGCTTTATTAAAAATCGATTTAGACACGCCAAATTAAAAAATAATTCCAGAATTTAGCGTGCCAAACTATATTAAAATTGTTTATAAATACTAAAATGTTTAGTTAGACATTTGTGCATAACGATTCACAAAAAGGGTTGTCTTCCAATAAAATACATTATAAGAACATTTTTATATGAGAAAGATTATATACTTATAACTTTTCTTATAATAGCGATATCAAAATATATATATTTCTATGAAAAATAGACACTTCGGCCAGTTAGAGTTTTTTATTTTCTCAACGTTTCGACAAAAATCTTTTTGTCTTCGTCAGGAGAAGTAAAAAAATTCTAACTGGCCGAAGTGTCTATTTTTCATAGAAATGTGAATGCCGTCTAGGCAGCCTTTATCATTACGACAAAAAAATATAGTTATATTAAAAATAAAACTATTAAATATTTGAATAAGAAAAACTAAGTAATTTTCAAGGTCTAGTCAAATAAATATGACATCGGCCAATATTGCATTATTCAGGAAGGCAGATTGGATATTTGTTGTTTGATTATATATAGAGACGAATATCCTGAATTTATTTAATGGAAGAACAATGAGTTGTTGGATAAAGCGTAACCTTTTTATCTTTGAAGTGTGCAAGCTTTAGAGCAAATTTATTCTTCTATGGGCTTATAACAAATATGACCAAAAGTATTTAAACTATTTCATTCAACTATTTGAACTATTTAATATATTTCATATACAGTTATATCTGTCTATAGCGCCCCCTCTTGGGACTCACCAAAATAGGGTGCTATAGAGAGGGGGTGCTATAGACAGGACACTTTTAATGTAAATCGCATCGTACTATGTATTTAAAATCGGGCGTTATAGAGAGGGAGGTGCTATTTAGAGAGGGCGCTATATACAGGTTTAACTGTATATACAAGTATATATCTAAGTATATATATTGCTTTACTATAGTCCAATACATACCCTCACGTGCACACGCCAATATTTCATTTAATTTGTAAATATTTAAATTTTTCTTGTCATATTTGTTATTAGTCTGTAAAAGAGTAAATTGTTCGAAAGTTCGCATCACTCCAAAATAAAAAGATCCGCCAATTGTTATTGTTTTAAGAATTACTGGGTAACCATACCTCGCATATATTTAATGTATTTAAATCAATCGTTTTTAAAATGTATTGTTAGCATTATCACATTTAAATATTTCTCTCTATTTATAACAACAACAAAGCCTTTATTTAGGGCCTCTCGCCCTATACAGGATTCGCTAGTTCACAAGGGATGGGGAGAACATTGGGTGGCCATTTTCCGGGATATAATCCTGTGGAATCCAAATATCGCCACCGCTATATACCTATTCTTTGATATTTCATTAATTAGTGCCGGAAAGAAGGACAAAGTTGCCCCGTTTTATCATTTAGTTTTCGTCTTTCCTCAGACAGAGCAGCACAATCAAATAAGTAGTGCAGCATCTCCATTGTTATTCCTGATCCACAGAAAGTACATTTCAGGTCTTTCTATTTATAACATTTGTGTCAGATTTGACCTTGAGCTGATTGATTCATTTTGTAATCGGAGACGCGGGTACACAAATCATTAATTTAGTTTGGAGAAGAAAGGTTTTGGAGGATTTCAACTTTTTCTTGAGTTGTTTTCTTTAAAAAAATACAGACTAATTTGATTATCACTTTGTGAAATTACATTAGGACATGAAGATTAAAGTGTTCTTATTAGCATGTAAATGGAGTTGATATAAAAATCCTCTCTGATGACTTCAATTCACTGAAGAATAGGATCCATAGACTTTGTGAAGATTGGAAAGTATTTATTCACTTATAACATTTCTGGAGATCTTGAAGATGAGACTGTGTGTGTCTGGCTGGCATTCATATTTCATTATTATAAATAAAACATCATATTTGATCCTGACGAGAGGGAAAAAAGAATTTTGTTGAAATGTCGATTAGATATAAACTTATCTGGCCGATGTGTCTTTTAATCTAAAGACATTTTTCTGGAATTAACTTATGGATTTTTAATATACGAAGGTATTTTCAGTTTGTGTTAAATTTATGATGAATATTATTTCTTTCTATTTGTGATTGATCCGTTACTATTGAATGGAAAGCCATTTTAATTGTAAGAAATGCCTAGAATTATACCTTTTCAAAATATACTTAAATACTCAGGCCGTTCTTTTTTTATAGCTTGATGAAGGCGGTTGAGAGATGTCATCTGTCAGCGTGGCTAATGAAGTGTGACGATGGAGTTGACAGTCGATCTTGGACATAGGGATGGTCAATAATATTGAGCTTATAACAGAGAATTGTGGAAACTTATTTTTGATCTTAATTTAGCTCAGATAATTATAGTGAACTCTCTCTCTCTTCATGCAATGGCATTCATTAATTCATATAATTCAGAGGAAATGTAAATTGAGTTGGATTGACTTTCAGACTTTTTAAATTTTTTTAAAAAGGTTTTATTCTCTAAAAACATATTTAGCTTGATTTCAATTCATAGTATCATGGAGCCGCTGATGTCTCTTATCTATAAAGGATGTAGATATTAAAAAAGTAATTTCTGTTGAAATTTTGAAAATAAAACGAGTCGAGGAAATTTCAAAGATATATACATGCACTTATGAAGAGGAACAATTTAAATAAGAATCATCGAAGCATATGTTTCTTTTCACAAGAAACTTACCTTGGATGGTTCTTGTTTGCTACTGATCATATGAAGGCGTCTAAACAGGAGCATTGGTTTATAATATATGGAAACTCATTTATTTCAGAAATAATCCCCATGATGATATATACAGTGCGGCAAATAATTTTTAAGACTCGCGCTAGATAAAGGCCAATAGCAGAGCCAGTTATGAAATTGCGCATGCGTATATATATTCGAAGCCTTATCTAGCGCGTGGCTTTGTTTCAGCCATTTTGGTTAACTCTTTAAAAACATACAGGCGATTTTTGAAAAGTAAAATTTTTTGTTCGTCGGAATTCTGAGATGGAACAGAGAGCGGTCATTAAATTTAATGCAAAACTTGGTAGAAGTGCATCGGAAACATATATTTTGATGAAGCAAGTTTATGGTACGTTATGTTTGAGTAAATCAAATGTTTTCATTTGGCACAAACGTTTTTCGGATGGAAGAAATACGCTAGAAGATGATAAGCATACTGGACGACCAAGTTCTTCAAAGACACCAGAAAGTATAGAAAAAGTGCGAGAATTTGTTGAAAACAATGATGGCAGAGGTTTTACACATCAACAAAGAAACGATTCGAACCATTCTGCATGAAGATTTAGGTAAAACTAAAGTCTGTACTAAATTTGTTCCACACACTTTAACGGGCGAGCAGAAATCAGTGTGAATTGCACATTGCAGGGACATCATTTCTTCCTATGAAAATAATTCAAACTTCCTGAAATCAATTGTTACGGGTGATGAAACATGGTGTTTTCAGTATGACCCAAAGACAAAGCGCCAAAGTGCCGAATAGAAGTCAAAAAACTCTCCACAAGCCAAAAAAAAACGCGAAAAGTGCCATCAAAAATCAAAACAATGCTGATTACCATTTTCGATAGTAGAGGTATTATCCACAAAGAATTTGTTCCCGCTGGACAAACCATTACTGGAGAGTATTATTTAAACTTTTTGAAACGTTTGATTGCCAGAATTCGTCGCATTCGTCCAGAATATCGCGATGAAGACAGTTGGTGTTTGCTGCATGATAATGCACCGAGTCACTCCTCACTCATTGTTCGTCGCTTTTTGGACAAAAATAACGTCTGTGTGTTGAATCATCCTCCGTACTCGCTTTATTTAGCACCATGTGACTTTTATTTATTTCCAAAAATAAAATTGAAGTTAAAAGGTTGTTTTTTTATGATATCCCGACCATCCAGAGAGCTGCGACGAGCACTTTGGAGGCAATTCCTCAAAGTGGCCTGCAAGAGGCATTTAATTCCTTATTAAATCGTTGTAACATATGTATTGAATCCAGAGGGGATTATTTTGAATAAAAAAATAGTAGAAATTGAATTAGCTTGTTTATGTTTTATTTTACAAACCCATTCTTAAAAATTATTTGCCACACTGTATACATATATTTTTCACATTGATTTTAAAGCCTCTCTCTGCTGATAAAAACTCTTTGGATTCATAACGTAGCTATCCTTCCGCCTCCACCTCAGGGTTCGATCCAAAAGTCCGTCCTTCTTCTCCCTTGTGATAGGTCCATAGACATCGCTTGAAGAACGGTCTGTACTGTATAAGGGTGATTCAGAAGTTCACCTTTCATCCAATGAAGTACCGCCTTAGTCTCCACGGCATTATGAAAAAGGGCCTTATCATCCCGGAAGCACACCTTTCGTAACAACAATACAGGTCTTTCTTTATTCCCAATTAGAGACTCTGATCGTTTGAAGATATTGATGTTAATTGTAGTTCTTCGGAAAACAAATGAAACAGATATTTTCTTTGCGATCCAATAAACAGTTGACAATTCTTTCATATTAGACAAAAAGGAGCAACATTTCTTCGGGACCTCTCCTCTTGATGGTAACCTCTACTTGTTCTGTCCTCAGTTCTGACACATTTGGTAAACAATTTGACCTGAAAGACATTTCTGGTCTATAGAATTCTGTTCCCACCATATTAGGCCTTCTAACGATCTAAGATTTGTAAAGACGTGGCTCTCTCATGAACAAGCAGGCGCCTTATAGATATTTGTTTGTGTTTGTTTGTATGTGAACGGCTGGCTTCATTACTCGGAATCTAGACTTTAAATACACGGTACTTTCCAACACAGCGCACTGCACGCGCTTAAATCAGCTAGATGTTAAGCAAACTGTTTCTACATGGTAGAAGAGATATAGCCACGTTTGAAGTGTAAAAGGGAGATCAAGAGGAAAGTGGTGAGTTTCTTTATTAAGCTGTACACAAGCTTTCGGACGTCACCCGTCCTTCATCAGGTGTTGACATGAATAAGAAGGAGATGCTATATTTATAAGCGACAGTTTAAAAGTATTAAAAATATTAAAAACAATCTGATGCACGCCCGCGAGAGCACATGCTAATAACAAAATATTTTCAATTTTACTCTGTATAAAAATTATTTTGAGTTTGTATAAAGAATATCAGCCCGTTGAAAATTTGTATACCTAAGACGAAGTGAGAAAGGAGGACAACGAGAGGCGAAGACAAAAGCAAGAAAAAACAACAATAAAAATAAAAAATAAAATAAAAAATCAGCGGAATAAAGATAAAGTTAAAAGTTACGAAGAAGGTGTATCTGAGGTAGAATAAAAAACAGAATATTGGGGCGGGAGGTCAATCTTTCTGTTGAGGCTGGGGGTAGTATTAGAAACAAGGGCCTCAAGAACTAAGCGTTGGTATTTGTTTGCTATATCGCTATAAATGGGGGTTGTGTTGTCGAGATTGAAGGAATGTCCGGACTCGGCGATATGTTGGTATATGAGTCCGGACATTCCTTCAATCTCGACAACACAACCCCCATTTATAGCGATATAGCAAACAAATACCAACGCTTAGTTCTTGAGGCCCTTGTTTCTAATACTACCCCCAGCCTCAACAGAAAGATTGACCTCCCGCCCCAATATTCTGTTTTTTATTCTACCTCAGATACACCTTCTTCGTAACTTTTAACTTTATCTTTATTCCGCTGATTTTTTATTTTTATTTTTTATTTTTATTGTTGTTTTTTCTTGCTTTTGTCTTCGCCTCTCGTTGTCCTCCTTTCTCACTTCGTCTTAGGTATACAAATTTTCAACGGGCTGATATTCTTTATACAAACTCAAAATAATTTTTATACAGAGTAAAATTGAAAATATTTTGTTATTAGCATGTGCTCTCGCGGGCGTGCATCAGATTGTTTTTAATATTTTTAATACTTTAAACTGTCGCTTATAAATATAGCATCTCCTTCTTATTCATGTCAACACCTGATGAAGGACGGGTGACGTCCGAAAGCTTGTGTACAGCTTAATAAAGAAACTCACCACTTTCCTCTTTATCTCCCTTTTAAACTGTTTCTACACTCATGAACAATGACAGGAAGTCGTACCTTCAAGCATTTATATTGAGATTCAGACAATAACTCTGAAAGATATTTGATACACAATGACCTTTATTGAAGACACACGCGATAATAACCAAGTGTACACAAAATTGCCTCTGTCTTCTTAAAAAAAAAAAAAAAACAGACGATCGTCGATATTTTGAATTTCCACTTCATTAAGTTTGTCGATTAGTGTATGCTTATTGGTGTTATTTCTTTGGCATTTCAAATCCAACTCCAATTCCCGGCTTGATAAATACAACACATATTATCTGACCGCATTTGTGATTTCCGTGTTTTTAATATTTTTTCAATCCCTTGCTCAGTTTTATGAACTTTAGCTCTGTGGAATAAGTGAGAGGTGATGTATAAAGATTTTCTAAAATGGTATTTGCTTATAATTTCTTACAAAATTACAGCCACTTTCTTGGTGCCGAAAAGAACAATTTGCTCAATATTATCATTAAGTACATGATTTAAGAGCGCCTTTTGTATTCGAAAAGTTCAACGATTTTAACAATTTTTTAAATATTTTTAAAAAACAATTTATATTGGGCCTACTGATGAGCCAGGACCCCTGATATTGTATTATTGTAGTAGGTGCATTAGGGAATTGTTTATTTATAAAAGAAACATATGCATTTATAAATTGCTTAAATTTATCATTGAGTTTTTTATCTATCAATTTTCTTTTTTTTTTTATATCATCATAAATTTACAATAATATTTTGAAAAGGTGTGTTTTATCCTTTATTTCAGTGTTTGTGAAAAATTAATTACTTCAATGGTCTTATATTCTTGCAAAGATACGACTCCATCAGTTAATGCAAGTAACCAAACGGGTTACATGGCACAATTGTAAGTGCAAAAGTCGAACTGCGTTTTCGTATGTAGACAAGGGCTGTATTTGCAGTAAAATCAGCTGCTAACTACCCACCATGATTATCATGGCCTGTACCAAATGTACTTGGGATTACAAACGTTCTTTAAAACAAGAGGACTGAGGATAAATCCGAAGCAGACGCCTGGAGGCCAGGTCGGGAAATTGGCTCCTGGGGATATCGCTGGATGATGTCTTCACATGTTGTGACCTCTTTCTTCAACACTCTAATGTGCTGTGGAGGTATCAATATTTCCTACACACACTTGTGTACCGAGCTTTGTACTTCTCTTGTACCTTACCTTTGCTCCTTTTGCAGCGCTAATTCAAATCCATAGTCCTTTTTTTACTCTTTATATAAATTGTGAATACTCCATATAATTTGAGTAGCTAGACTCGTGAAATTTTTTTAGAAGACAGAAGCACTTTTGTTCACACTTGGTTATCTCGTATGTCCTTCGATAAAGGTCACTGTGTATCAAATATCATTCAGAGTTATTTTCTCAATCCCGATTTACATGCTTAAAAGTATAACTTCCTTAAGTTTTGTCCATGAGTGTATATTACCTCGTATATATATTTGAAAAATATAATTGTTTCCAATATATATATTGTGAAAAATAAAAATATCAACATAAATTTATTTATATTTATTTTCAGAATGTTTATGTTAAAAAAATAATTGTTCCTTTTTATAGATTACTCCTTGCTTTTATAATATCTTTAATAGTTATTGTGTGTTTGATTTCATCAAGCGCTATATGTCGTTTACATCTTATTCATTAAACAACAACCATCTGAATAAATATCGCTATGTCACATTTACATTGCTATCGTTTCTCTACAATTATATACACTCATGGACAAAACTTAAGGAAGTTGTAATTTTTAGCATGTATATCGGGATTCAGACAATAACTCTGAAAGATATTTGATACACAGTGGATATTTATTGAAGACACACGAGATAACCAAGTTTGAAAAAAATTATCTCTGTCTCTTTAAAAAAAAAAAAAAAAAAAGACAGAAAAAACGACAGGAGATATCAAAATATGAAAATTCCTGAAGTTTTGTTCATGAGTGTACCTTTTCATTGCAAATTAGATTTTATTAAATTGATACATTCATAAATAAAAAAATCAACGGGAATTTTTTTTTTCAAACAGACAATTTGCTACTACTCTTACTGCAATGAAAAAAAATATTTGAGGGTCTGTCTCATCAGTGATGAATCCTAACAGTCATGTCGCCAGTTTAACAGAACGTTCTCAATATTACTTACCAATAGAAAACATCTAGTTCAGGGTTTCTGGCATGCCATCCCTCACCAACTCGTTCGATTGATGAACTATGGTTTAGAGTTGAAACCACATGGGGGCTTGGGTACCCGCAACAGCTATTCAAACTGTCATCGACTTGATATCCAGCAGGATTAGAGCTAGGATTGTAGCTAGAGGGCGGTAAACTGGATACTGATCCATTTCTGCACTATAATTCAAAATTACTGACAGAGGTTCAATCAATAGTTCCTCCTATTATACACAATGTGTTTAATATAAATGTCATACTATTATTTGTATTCATAGTATAGCAATTTTTAAATAGTCAATAGTGTATAACAAACGTTCACTTTTTAATTTTATTGATGAGAGAAGGTTATATCAATTATATATATATATATATATATATTTAATCTTTAATTAAAAAGGCATATGTTGGATCAAAATATAATTTATTTTACCAATATTTCAGTTGGCTGAACGCCAACCTTTATCAAGGTGTTATGACATATTTAATGTGTTTTATGTGTGTTATTAAATATGTTATAATACATTGATAAAGGTTGGCGTTCAGCCAACTGAAATATTGGTAAAATAAATGATATTTTGATCCATTATATTTCTTTTTAATTAAAGATTTATTTATGGATTGCTCTGTTTTCAATATATATAACAATATCATATTACATTTTAAAATGAGAATTTCCATCATTTCCTATTACAATAGATGTGAATCTGCTGGATATTAAATGAAATAATGTCCCAGGGTTCTGGACATTAGTTTCTCTAACTGAGAATGCAATAATAAAATGAAAAGAAACACATGTCCAGAAACCTATGGCGTCATTTCCTATTGTACAGATTACCATTGTAAAAACGAAACAACCAATAGAGTTGCTCGAAGGTGCGAGGGAAGATTTTACATAGGCTGGTGCAGAGAGACAAATCAGATGTGTCCTCCATGTCCGATCTAATTAACTCACGCCCTTTTAATCTTCCAAGTGGAGGGGGCGGCGACTCCCCCGGGAGAGGTGGGGCGAGAGGCGCCAAATTAAAATAAAACCGCCCATGGCTTTAATTTCCACCTTTGTTAATATTGGCAAATTTTATATAGAAGTCCGATTGGTCTATTTCAAATAACTCTCGTTGTATATTTTTAACTGAATATATAAAAGATACCTTTTCATCTTTAAGAGAATACATAAGCTATTATTTTAACTTATCCTTTTAGTCTAAATTAGACAAGATCTTGGAGGTCGTGCTCATAAAGAAGCTCAAGAACTCTCTTGGTTCTCAGTGCAGGGATCTCTTGTCCTTTCCAATACAATTTAGTATATGTTGGGGAGTGGCCTCTTCGGTTTTGCACCTAGTGCACATGGGGAAGCTACACAAGCTATAAAACAGTGAAACTAACTTTTGGAAAATGGTAAGATGTCTCATGATATATAGTTAGAACATTACTGAGTTAACACAATATATATATTATAAAATAAATAAAGCTTCCAGGGCTAAGTTTCTTGTGCAACTTTTTATTTTCAAGCTTTCGGACTTGTCAGTCCTTCAACAGGATTATCACGTTAATAAATTAATGATAAATACTATTTTTATATAAAAATTATTATTTACATATTTTAAATATTTAGGATATTGAAAGGGAGAGAAAAATATATTACATTCCTTTGTGTGTTAAAAACAATTTTTTTGAAAATATACGTGCATGGTGTATATATATATATATATAGATATATTTGAAACCATTTCAGTATTATTTTGGTTTAATTTACCTATGTTTTTGGAAACAAAGTTAGTTTATTTTCTTTATTTTTTTCTCTAAATCATTTTAAAATTGCTGTTTACAAGAGAAATAAATATTCTTCTCTCTCTTATAAATATATATTAATTCCTATTATAATATTGAAAGTTTAACTTTAACTATTGTATTTTGAAAAAATATCTTTTGTGTTATGCATGTTATAATTTTGAAACAAATTACAATTCAATAATTTTAATTCAAAAAATGTAAATATAATTGAATATATTTTTTAAGAGCAACATTATTTTTTCACTCTATGAAATATAAAACATTTTAACCACTGCACAGTAAAAGCATTGTGAAAAAGGTTTCATTAAAAAAAAACACATTAAAATAAAATTCTGACTTTAAATAATAGGAGCGACGTCTTTTGCCCAATATTTGATTTTTAGCGAGATAAAATATAAATTTTATTACAATAAAAGGAACCGCTGGATATCATTGCTAAGAAGCGACCAAAGGTAAAAGCAACAAGTTTCTTTATTGAAGAAGAACGAGCTTGGCGAGATTTCGGTGAATAAACGACCTTCAGAAGGCTGTAATGCAACAGCCTGTTGAAGGACGTTTTTTGTCCGAAAGCTCGCCAAGCTCGTTCCTCTTCAATAAAGAAACTCGTCGCTTTTACCTTTGGTCGCTTCTTAGTGATAATTTATATGTGTGTTTCTCTTTTATCATAATGAATTATCTATCTTCTCTAATAAGTGTATTAAATGTATTACAACAAAGAGAGTATCATTTGTTATTAATTCAGCAGAGCGTTCATATTCAGACCAATGAATAAGCCATAAAGCGCGAGAGTTCTAGAAAAAAATTCTGACCAGTGTTAAAAACACCTTTTTGGTAAATTCTTCTGATTTTTATAACTGTAGGATGTTATTAAGCCTTTGTACTGATGAAAGCCATAACCCGAATCTATGATAGACAGGCTGGTTATAACTTGAATTCACAAAAGCTGGTGCTCTGTGGCTTATCTATTGTTTTTTTTTCTTTTTTTGCTCAGTTTGCTTAGAGACGATCAAGAAAATTCTTTGTCAATTATCTAAACTGCTAAATTATTTAAGATACCGCTCTAAACTCTAAGCTTAGAATAGAATATATAATAATATAATTCATGTGAATAATACACGATTCTTCTTAATCCGCGATCAAAGAAAATGTTTGTAGAATAAATCAGTAATATGAATCACTAGTAAGCAACACAGATGACGCTCTTTCTAGTTAACCTATGATTTTAGCCTCTTTGAACAGTGAAATCTCATTTCAAGCGTGGATATATGGACCGTCCACGTTTTAGCCCCGACATTCAAGGGGATGCCGAATTCAAATATTTTCCAGCCTCTGATGTGAATAACGCAAGCAGCTACTTGCTCTAATATGTAGAGCTACATAGGGGAAGGTATTATATCAGAAAATTCTCCTTTATATCGAAAACTAAAATATTTCGTGCATGACTCGCCTTATGGAATCTGCTATGAAAATGATATCTTGTAAGACAATGCCAAGTGTAAAACTCTTATTGATGAATAAGCCGTGAACTTACCATATTATAAAACAATGCTCAGTGTGAAACTTGCATTAAGAAAGAGTCAACAGTGAACATGTCAATTATACGACAGTGCCAATGTTAAACGTGAAGTGAGGTAGGATGGCCGTAAAACTACCATAAAACAGTACCAAGTGTGAAACTTTAAGTGAGGATGGATTGATAATGAACTTGCCATGTTATCAAACAGTGCCAAATGTGAAACGTTAAGTGAGATACGATTGGCCTTGAACTCTTGCCATATTATAAAACAGTCCCAAGTGTCAAACATAAAAAGTGAGGTAGGATCGACCGTGAAATTGCCATAATTCAAACCAATTCCAGCGTTAAACGTAAAGTGAGGTAGAATTGGTTTGTGAACTTGCCATATTATCAAACCGTGCCAAGTGTGAAACTTGAAGTGAGAAAGGATTGGCCTTGAACTCTTGCCATATTATGAAACAGTGCCAAGTGTGAAATCTAAAAAGTGAGATAAGATTGGTCGTGAAGTGTTGTCATATTATAAACCAATGCCAGTGTGAAACTTGAATTGAGGTAGAATTGGTTGTATATACCTTCCATATTTTTTAAGACATTACAAACTGTAAAACATGAAGCAAGATCAGTGTTGATGGCCCTTTAAAATTTCATATATTTTTTTAAATCGAGTGCCAAAATTGGAGCCTATTGCATTATGTATAACTTTAAACACATATAAACTTGAATGTTATCTGGTTTATAATAATATATAATATTTATAATAAATATGGTTGCTATCTAGATCCTATTAGTTTGAACTTTATTCTCACAATTCATAAAAATTTAAATTGATTAAAGTCATTCCCATTGAGAGATCTAGTTTATATAAATTGTCATTTACAAAATGTCATAAGAGAATGACTCACCTACTATATACAAATAAATCGGTAACAAATACTACATTTCTAAGTAATTAAATATATCTAGTAAGAAAAGGACATTTTATTAAAGAAATTACAGTAAAAAGCGTCAGTGTGCCGCTAAAAGAAAACTCCTAATTCAATATGTCTTGAAGCTCTAAACCACAGCTGTTTAACACAAAGGAAGCGCGGCGTTAAAACCATCGGTTACAATAGCGATAATATAATTTAGCGCTCGGCCATTAAAAGGTACCGGTAATTGGTTGTAATTTAAAATGATAAGTCTCATTTATTTATCTCATCGATTGGTTAGGAGTATCTTAATCATTCTAGAAAGCGCCGATAAATAATCTGCCGCCGCGCGATAGCCTCGCGTCGCCGGGATGACAGTTATATTTAACGACACCCCACTTACATTCTTCTTTAACTCCCCGCTTAATCGAATTTCCCTGAAGATTTATTTATACGCGGCAAGATGTTTTATATAGGTTTGTGTCTGGGGTTAAATATACTAATTTATCTTTCTCCTCCGGCGTGGGCAGACGTGGGAGTTTGACGCTAAAATGGTGGTGGAATTTGATCATCATTATATGTCGATTACATGAATTTTACTTTTTAAATAATATACTTCAATCCGAGTACTATATTAGGTGTAAGTTTATAACACTCTATATTTATACTATATTAGTATATTAATTGTGATGTATGAATAATTATTCATTATAATCAATAAAAACATATATTTGATTGTATTTTTACCGCTTCAAGTCTCTCAATGATATTTTAAATAATATATATTTAATTTTTTTATATGTTTTTCAATGCAGTAAATATATTTAAGCACTTCATTAAAAACGGTTACAGCATTCAAAAAGAGATCTTAAAATTATTATAAAAATATCTATATGCAAGGGGAAAAGAGCTTACATCACTTATAAACTACAATAAAAAGGAAATTTTCTATGTGCAGGAGGCACATATGTGTATACTCCACAGGACTATTTCTGCATCAGGATTTCAAACTGTGGTCTTCATCAGTACAGGGGTAGCTATAATTTCGCGACATACTACGGAAAGAGAGTCATGAAATCGGCCGAAACTGTCAAAAATAAATCTGAGCTTTAAAAGAGAGTAGTTGCGCCATTATTCATGTTCCCACATTGTATTCTGGCCTAGAGGATCTGCCACTTTACCAGCTGAAACATCTGTTTGCCAAATTTCAGGACTACTCCTTAAGGATGTCACGAAATCATAACCCTCTCTTTACTGACCAGAGCCATAGTTTTATACCATGGTGTATACAGCTTGATTTATTCCGAGTTTCTAAAGATTGTATTGTGGAAAACACATAAAAATATTTAACAATATGAATACTGTTTATTGTTAAATTTGTTTATTGTTTAATTATCGCTTTAAAGATATATAAAGGTTATCTCTTGCACGTAAATAAATATGTTATATAAAAATACATAAAAATGTAATGCCTCGATAAAGGTTGGCATTCAGCCAGCCGAAATATTGGCGAATAAATCTTTTATTCAATCCAATATATGCCTTTTTACTATCTAATATATATATATATACAACATAAAGTTGCGGGAGGAAGATGTTAATGTACCTAGAGGGGTACCTCTTCCTTTAATTATGCATTAGAATGATGCGCATCATGTTTATCTTGCCCTAGTAAAAAAACTCTACTAGTGGTGATAAAGAATGAGACCCACAATACCAGGCATGGTATACAGGTTGTTTTTTTGTCAGAATTTTCCAAAACTCGTGTTGTAGCTCATTCTTTATCATCCCTAGTAAAGCTCATTCTTTATAATCGCTAGTAAAGGTTTTTAATAGAGTGATTCACAGTGTCATCGTCCTGATGCACAATTAAAGGGAGAGATGACTCTTTTGATACACACACACGCGAAATATTGAGCAATCCATATGAAATTCATTACAGATATATATAACCTCATTAACATCCTATAACACTATATCCCAAACTCAGGGATATTTGCGTCAATACATTTCTTCACCTCATAACAAACTAGCTATATACAAGCTTATACAATTCAATTATTTTTAATAATTATCCAAAGAAAATTGTTCAAGGAGAAAAAAAAGACAAACGTACAAAAGCAATTCCCTCAAAATTTCCTTCCTATAGATGAAAGGATTAAACTTTTAAAAATTCTTGAGGCGGATTACATTTGTGTAAAATATCGTGCTAACCTGGCCTTGAACACATTTTAAAAAATTATTTATAAATTTAATTTGGTCATTCTAATTAGAGTAAATGTATAAACATAATATGACTGAAAACATTCTAAGAGAAATATATATATATATATATAAATAAGAATGATAATATTTCTGTTTATTTTTTATCATCTAGAGGATTGTACTATGTTAATGCAGTCGTGGCAATAATAAAATAGTTTTGATCAGAGGTTGATTTAATTGATCTTATGGGATATATAAAAGACATCATTTGGTAAAAGTACTGCCTGGCTTAAGGCGTAAGAATCTAAAAAATGAAAAACTTATTTACATAATGTACAAAAGATTTGAGCCGGCCAACAAGATACAACAACAATGAGTTTTTATAGGGGAAGAGTGACCTCTGGCGATCGATTTAGAAGAGTATTCGAATCTATGAAATTATAGTTGAAAAAAATATATATTTTAATATAACATATGCATACCTGGCGAAACCGCTTAAATGATCACCACTGATGGGCCAGGCCCTCTCAATATTTTACCATCGCTGTAAGAACAGTAGCGAGTTGATTTTTTTGCACAAAAATAGTACCGAAAAGAATTTTTCTTTTATACAGATGGTGCGCTAATGCCTTTATCTACGAGTAACACTCACACATGTACTAAACACTGTGTAAAACATATATGGCCATTCCACATTTAGTAGTAAATAAAGAGTATGATAATATATAAGGTATAAAATTTGGATTATAGCTTAAAACCAAAAAGTGGTGGTGGTGCTTATCTCCATGGTTAAACCAATTCCTGAAGTTCACTCCTCTCCAATTTTGCGATGGTAGTTATAGACCTGGAAAATAGGTCCTCTATTGTCAGTTCTGAGCATGACAAGATATGAGGTAATAATAGATAATATATAAGGTATAAAATTTTGATTATAGCTTAAAATCAAAAAGTAACAAGACCAAATCCAAATTATTCAAATGTTTGTGACGTTTATGTAATAGCATTATTATCATGACATCAAAAAAGTACTAAAAACTAGTTTTAGTAGTTAGTAAATAGTAGTTTGTACTAAAATTATCTGGTTTTAGTAATTTGATAATGCTGTTACTGAAACGTCACAAACATTTCAATAATTTGGATTTGGAGGCTTTTGTCACCTTTTGATATAAATTAAAAATAATATATCAATCTAAATAAATAAGCAGCTTTCTTAAGAGGGAAAATTTATAGAATTCTACACTCAGATCTAAATAAAAATCCTCTCCATTAAAATTGAAGAGCATCCGCCACATATTGGCCATTTGAGGAACGATCTTGTAAACCTATGGACATGTATCCATTAGTTCTATGAAAAATAGACACCTCGGCCAGTTGGAGATTTTTTATTTTCTCAACGTTTCAACAAAAATTAGAACAATTTTTAACGCCTACCAAATGATTTATTTTTATTTACTCCTCCTGACGAAGACAAAAGATTTTTGTCGAAACGTTGAGAAATTAAAAAACTCTAACTGGCCGAAGTGTCTATTTTTCATAGACCTATGAATGCCGGCTAGGCAGCTTCTATCTTTACGAAGTATCCATTAGGAATGTTCCTCTGATATATGGAATTATTACATATACTCAATAATCCTATTTAAAAATCTGATCTCCATTATTCCTTAGATGCTCAAAAAATTCCATAAAACCGTTACCGTTTCTTATGTATATAACGTCCATATTAATCCAAGGCTATTTATATCGTGCGCTTTCAAAATCTTGAGACTTTTAGACGACACCCATTGTTGGATCCATGTCCATTGTTGTGTGACCTTGACCTACATTGACCTACGGAAGTAATGATCGCAGCGCCATCATCATCATTATTTACCTTGATGATTTGTAGCTTTCTCACGCCTGCCCTCCAACAATGGAGACACTAGTTTCCTGTTTTTATCACCCACGTGGTGAATGAATTCCACACAATACAATATCCTCGAATGTTCTACAAAAGAATTGTTTTAGCAATGTTATTATATGCTCATAGCAATTTAACATGTAGATTTGTGGCATATATACAGTAGAACTTGGATAATTCGAACTTCTTTAATTCGAAAACCTCTTTAATTCGAATATTTTCTTGGTCCCTAGAAGCCTTAAGCCTTTATTCAAAACATCTTTAATTCGAATTTTTGGATAATTCGAATTTTTTTTATGGTCCCTTGGGGTTCGAATTATCCAAGTTCGACTGTATTTACGTTTTTTTTATCGCTTTATCCTCTCTCTCTCTCTCTCTTTGAATGGTACCAAAGACTGACTGCTCTTTCACAAAAAGGAATACCACCCAGGTATTTATACTTTACACAGATTCCTTTCTTCTTATATTTCCAAAATATAATAATATGTTAAACATATTTCATTTAAACCTACTTTTGTATTGACAATATAAATGGATTATATATATATATTGCTTATCCCTAGTACACGTGGTAAAGGCCATGATAATCATGGTGGGTAGAAGTAGGAGACTGCTTTTACTGTAAGTGCACCACCTGTCAACACATGTGAAAAGTAGAAATGGATTATATGATAAAGTTAGATTAAATTATATCTTTTATATATTCCCCATATAATATATAGCTTGAAATGTGCATATAAATCTATCTGGTAATTATACGTATTAATACATTTTAAAATGATTATATCATTGACAATATCATCCTGTATTTTTGGTATCTTAGTCACGTGCCTTATGGAGAATACATTAATTTAGTTTCATTGTGGTGAAGTAAGAAATTACTGGGAGGCGAGAAGCGGGGGTTTCTTAGAAGGCTGACCTCGGGTCAACTTGGAGATAATAATAACTAGACTCACCTCACGGCGAACATAACAGAAGTGGTGGGTAGTCAGTTATTGCTGGAGGCACTTCCCATTGTCTCTAAAAGCCGCGTGTTCACTCACTTTACCCCATCCTTTATGAGCCACCATTTGTCTTATTTGAGGTGTGCACAGAAATTATTTTCACTATTTCCCCTTTAACTCAATTAATTTTAATTCCAATCCAAATACAAAATTCAAATTTCATTTTAATACAAACCTAATAAAGAGAGAGATACATATATATTATATATACAATTAAACCTGTCTATAGTACCCCCCTCTAAATAGCGCCTTCCTCTCTGAAGCGCCCAATTTTAAATACGTAGTAAAATGCTATTTACATTAAAAGTGACCTGTCTATAGCACCCCCCTCTCTATAGCACCCTATTTTGGTGAGTCCCAAAAAGGGGGCGCTATAGACAGGTGTAACTGTATAATAATTGTAAATCAAATTTCTTTACTGATCAAGGTATCGCTTTGCTGCTAGGTATGAGTGTAGGGCATGCTAGGGCTATCTTCAATAAATCTTCTTTAAATCAAATCGAATATATACATATATGTTTAAAATATTATTTTAATTAACAATAAACAATCCCCGAACAGAAAGAATAGCCGCGAAGAAATGATAATTGGGCAAATTACTTTTGGCATTTACAAGGACGCATGTAACTTGCGGAGAATTAAGAGCTCCATCCTCAAATGAATCACCACAAGTCCGACCATCGCTCATTAGAATGTAGGGAGGGCGTTTGAGGACTCCGTCTCATTCCTATGCGTGACAGCACCATTCCTACCTGCTCTATAAATGTTCGACAAATCAATTATATTGATGAGGCCATCGTGAACTTGGAAATATTCCCGTTCTCTCATCTCTCTAGCCGAAGATGGGTGGATTTCTGTTGGTACAAATATTCAATTATAGTTTCCCTCATATCTGTTACCTGGAACGCACATTCAAGTTATGTAACTTGATGAGGGCTGTTAAAAACATCTTTGTTTTCATTTGATTTTAGAAAAACAAAATCGTTAGAACAATCCTGACTCTATAAAAATGTACCACTTAGCTTTCAAATGAAAATGCATGAAAATGCAAACTTTTCGTTTTTTCAATACATATATTGGGCAGTATTTATTTCAAATTCGACCTATGAAATTTAAAAGTAGCTTTTAAAATCCTTTCCATGTAGAAAGTAGAGTATCGTATGCTTTATTAAAATGTTTTTATTTTAATAATCTTTGGATTATAAGAAAGTTGAGGTTACCTTGATAATGAAGATACAATTTGGTAATTGTGGTAAGTTGATAGGATTACCATCATTTTCTAAACAATTAAACTTCCCAGCCGTTCATTCTGTGTTTTATCCGAGAAATCCACGCTCTCTTAAATCCGTTAATTTGCACTTAGGTATCACGTTATAAATAAAGGAATCTTAGAAATAGCCAGAAATCAAATGCTTTCATCTATCCCTAGTTGCAATTAATTTTAGTAATGGGCTTCAAGCAATGGGAATGGAGTAGGCAAATTACAGGAATCATTAAAGTAATTTCCACTTCCTTAATTAACGGAATCAAATATGCTTTTAATAATTTATATCACCGGAGCTCGAGAAATAAATTTTCAAACGAGGTGGAATATGAAATATTTTTAAAATGTAAAAATTAAATTAAGAAATGTGTCTGAAAAACTTGATAGTTTTCGAAGTATTTTTCACATTAATTAATTTTATAAAAAGGAAACTCATTTCGTATGGAAACATACTTGAACTCGAACAAACTATTTATTGCCAAAATAAAATTCGCATAAAATAGGAAAATGTTTTATTACCTGAAATATAAAATATGAACATAATAAACACTGTGAATTGTTTTAAAATTACAAATATTTTCTTACAAAATGAGTTTCTTTTATTAAAAAACGCTAGCTTTCAAGCGATAATCGCTCTTGAACGGGCTTAATAAAATAACGACTTTATCCTACCAGAAATATTTACAAAAACTAACACGCGCAGCGTGGATATATTTATAACTGAAAATTTTAAATTGGTTTGTAATTTAACAATTTTATGGAATATGTATATTCTCATTTTTACTGTGAATTGTAGTCGAAATGATTCTTCTTGAGTTTCTCTGCTCTCTCTATAAGACCAGTGTGTCTTAATAAAGGCTTTTGTGTGTGTGTATGAGTTTCTCTGCTCTTGAGCAGTTACTGTTCTTCAGCGGCGCTATGCTTCTTTATCTTTAAGACTTCCATCGGAGTTCATTCAAGAAATTCAATAACGGAATGATTTGTCTGTTTAGCGTCTGGATAGCCTGTTACCTAGTAGTTGATTCAATATTGAATAATTGTATATTAAATCGAAAAAATAATTATAAATCCTTGAAGAAATTTTGATATTTACCTCTCAAACATTGACAAATATGTTCCATATTACCAAATCATTTACTCTATATCGAATGAAGTATGTAAAACGCATTTCACATAGTCTTTGTTAATACCCTAGTTTCCAGAACTTGCATATTAGAGTCCCAGCGTTCTTCTTATTGATAGATTTAGTGACATTTAGACACAATCTTCTGGTCCCATTATTTCTTTCCTTTCCCCTTCTCAATGTACTCAACGTTTATTTTGCATCACTTCCTTGCAAGTTCTTTCCAGAATATTGTGCGATTGCCGTGTTTTATGACACATCGATGTGTAGTCTATTGTAAACAACGATATTTTATTGCAGCGTTCTAATTAAAATAATAATTAAACCTATTTAATATAATTTCCTATTTTTATAATTCTATGATTAAATAAAATTGGAATTATTTTTTTCCATTCATTCTATAAATCAGATTCAAATTTCTAACAAAAGGACACGTTTTTATATCCTTATATATATTTTTTATCGTTTCATCGTTTTTTATTTTTGTTAATATTTTATATCCATATTTTATATTTTTAGTAGAGCTTCGATTTTCTAATTAGAAATATTATGCCCTTATGTGCTACAATCAAGCCTTTGTTAATTCAACGTAACAATTTTCGCTTTAATCAGTTTTTACTTATGCATGTGATAATTGGCATATATATGCACTTTGTATGACGTATGGGTTCTCTTGTATATGGTATAAATATATATTCTCATATATATCTGTATATGCGTGTGCATCTAAAGTACAATAAAACTTATACTTGATAACTTAGCTACTAGAATTTACCATTTATATGATATTTTCGAAGATTTATCTGGTTTCAATAATCGATGTTATTAACAATACATGATTTTAAAAGTGGAGATGTGCGAATGGCTATATATAATGTCTGCTCTCTATCAAATACATTTAGAAATAACTAAGATTTTTCGGATCAATTAAACAAAAATGAATCTTACCTTAATACATTTAAAGAATGAAATGTTTTAAATACGGCGTGTGAGGAGAATGAGCTCCGAGGGAGCCAGCTTCTAAAAGAGAAATCGGCTAAAAATTGCGATGTCAAAAGCGAAAAATTAGAAACAAGGCGAGAAGGAAAGATTCGAAGACAAATCTTGCTGTGAAAAGAGCTGCTGATGTAAAAAAATGTTCAAAGCCGCCGGGGCTGGCTATGATTAAATTGGGCACGTACGTTATCGGCGGGGCTTTGCGGGAGGGTCCAAATCCTTTTATCTTGGTCCGATTGATTGGGGGACAAAGCCGCTTAGACTCGGCTCGCTCGCTCGCCTCCAGCGCCGAGGGAAGGGTTGGTGCGTGGCGCTGGACCACCGGATGTACGCACTTTGTTCCCCAGAGTTAGCCAGCTGGCACGGCTGTTTCATAAAACGTTGAAATATTTGTTTTTTATTGTGTGAAAAACCACAAAGCGCATGGCTGGGCATTGGTCACAAGAAATAAACTTATGTTTACTAATATTTGTAAATTTGAAAAATGGGCGAAAATTTATAGAATCTTATAATATTTTTATGTGTCTTTGAAATATTTCAAATTATATGAAAATATAACTATTTCACGTTCTTCGCGAGTGTTAATTGTTTATATTTATACTCAGATAATCTTAGAGAGAGAGATTGAGATTGAAACTATCTTTATTAATCGCCCATATAAAATTATATAGTGCCAAATTAAAAAATATATATAATATAGAATTATAAGAGAAAATGATATATATACAGAGGGTGTTTCCTTTCAAATGAAACGATTTCAAACGTCCGTTAGAACTTTATTTTTCGAACGTGAATTTTTTTCATGTGTTCTATGTGCTTCCCCTTCTTCTTGGCTATCTCCCTGCATCGGACTTTCCAAGCTGCGAACACTTCCTTGACTTTGGAGAGCGAAACATTCGACCACTCCTCTTGTGCGGCTTTCCAAAGTCCGGCCTCAGTTTTGGGACGTCGGTTGAAGAGCCGTTGTTTCAACATACCGAACCCGTAAAAATCCAGTGGGCTGGCGTCGGGAGACTTCACTGGAATGTCCGAGTTCCTGATAAAATTTAGGCCTAGGGTGTCCTTAATTTCTTGTAGGAACTGTTGGGTTTTGTTTGAGGTATGGGAAGAGGCTTTGTCGTGATGAAGGAACACTTTGTCCATTTCCCCTGGGTAAAGGTCCTTCAGTTGTTCGATGACAGGTTTCAGAACGCATTCTATATAGAATTCTGAGTTCACCTTCATCTTCGATGGAACCTTTATGAGCGGAAGGACTCCACGGCCAGTCATTACCCCGACAACCATGAAACATTTAGGGAAAGTTTCGGAGCATTGGTGAACCCAAATATCCGGGACCTGATTGCCTCTTTTGATGTAACAGATCTTCCGGATTCCATTGCAATACGTCACATACATCCATGCTTCGTCCAATGTTGCAGTATATTCCGATCTGGAACCGGCCAGGTGTTCCTCGTAGAGCTTCCGGGCATTCGTTGCACGGTTTTTCATGTGGAAAGGGGTGAGCTTGTGAACCTTGCCTTTTCGTCGGGTATCCAGTTCCAAATCTTTGTGAATGATGTTATTTATCGTTTTTAGCGATGTTCCACACATTCTGGAAAGTTGGCGCTGAGATGGTGGATTTTCAGTAGTTGCTAGCCGCTTTACCTTGGAAACCGTGGCGGGGGTCCGCACCGGACGTGGTCGATCGACTTGAAATTTTTGCCCATTGGATTCAGCTTCCCTTTTCTTTCCGATGCCATTTACTACCCTACATATTGTAGCTTTGCCAACATCTAGTCCTTCTGCTTTTAGCTTTTTCACTATGACGCTATAACTGTTTCCTTCTTTGGAAAGGGTCCGAATTGTTTGTTCGACTTGGAGCGTTAGTCTCTCTCCCCCCATGTTGCAAAAATCATGATACCTGATGAAAATGAATTCTCCAGAAGATTCTAGATCTATTGGAACCAGTGTCGTGTGCAGCATGCCTGCACGTGCAAAACGCGAGCGCTCGAAAATCGTTTCATTTGAAAGGAAACACCCTCCGTAAATGTATAAATATTTACATCAGACACGATCCCTCTCTGAAGGGACATCTGAATCATCTCAAATGCTTAAAGCCGCCCTGAATTCGGAAAGGCCCGTGTTTATAACGGTGTTTTTGTCCCCAACGTGCTCAATTGCATCGCCGAGGAATTCGTACAGGAGTTTTCTTTTTCCAGGCGAAAGAGAGAGATAGATAGGTTCTTTCTTAATTCATTAAACAGTTTTAACAATTGGGGCCACATAGACCCCCTTTCATTGTTATACCGCCTCAAATACTTATATAGCAAAACACAAATATCCTCGATAAAGAGAGGCGAGTTGCCTCTCGAAATATTGGAAGAATATAAATATTTCTAAAAATCCAATATATGCACTTTATATATATATAAATGTATTTGTATTTGGTTCATTTAACTCTCTTCTACAATATATATATACAGTTAAACCTGTCTATAGCGCCCCCCCTTGGGACTCACCAAAATAGGGTGCTATAGAGAGGGGGTGCTATAGACAGGTCACTTTTAATGTAAATCGCATCGTACTACGTATTTAAAATCGGGCGCTATAGAGAGGGAAGCGCTATAGACAGGTTTAACTGTATAGTATACATAGTGTTATATGTATATATATAGTTCTCTCTCTTTCTCTCAATATAAGTATTTAAAAATAGATTACATAGGTAATATAATATTGGATGGAAGCTGAACATGGGCCTTTTTATAAGCACAAGTAAATGGACATGGGTATTATTGTAGCTTCTAGATGATGAATACGACTTAGAGGGAATGTCATTGTCGGAAGAATTTAATAATTTCGATCGAAAACAACGCAAACTACTCTTCTTGAAAAGGTGTTAAAATAGGCAATATATTACTTGTGTCATATTTAGGGGTTTTGATGAACATTTATGAAACTAATATACCTTCAAAAGTGTAACTAATGCCTATGTATTGAGTAAGTAGGGCTAACTTCGGACACATAATGAAGGCAAATGGATTAGAAAAGATGTTGATGTTGAGAAAAATTGGAGAAAGAGACGAAGACCTTCCATGAGCTGACCGGAAGGGTCAAGGAAGCTACCGGAAAGTCACTAGGTGAGCTAAGAGTGATGGTGACCAACATATCAAATTGGATAATGTTTTTCTATATAGTCGCAAAGGTCGAACTCGAATTGGACATTAACAACAACAAATAAATAAAGTACAAAGTAAAGGAAGAACGAGTGGTAATTTGATGACACAAAGAGATTTTTTTACCGTTCAACTGAACGTTGTGACAATGCCTTTACCATATTTTTGGCTAAGATAAAGCTACCTTGACGTGGCAAACAGACGTGTACGTGGTTGGCTTTGCTCTATTCACCGATAAAATATTAATCAAAATATTTTAATTCAGGGGAAAATTATCGTTTAGTTGATCTTTATTATGATAGATGGCAGCAGCTTTATTATGATGTTAAGTTTTATATTCAATAAATAACTATGTGGTGTTATTTAATAGTCACATATATATAGTCTCTATGTAGAGTACGCTGCACATTCTCGGTGTGTGTCCTTGATGTGGGCTCCCATTCATTAACCGCCAGCTGCTCTAATGACTCCAGGTTCCTCCCTGTTTTTCTTTTCCCATCATTAGAATTTCATCCAGGTTTTTTGTCAGCTCACTGTGTGTCTCCTGAGCTACAAAACAAGCACGTCTTCCTATACCACGTCATAGAAATACCTTATCACGTTATCTTATCCTTAGTTTCTATATTGTATTTTCATACGAAAGAATAAGTTTGAAAGGGTTCACACAAAGAGTTCACAAACACTAACCAACTAACCCGCCTTAACGACGTGCAATGCCATCATCTAAATCCAGTTTAATAAAGAACGTGGAGTTAAAATTACATTAAATATTTATTCTTGAAATTTATATCAATTATAAAGAATATGTGACAAAAAGTCTAGTCTCGTTGTCCATTCATTTTAGTTGTGGTTAATCAATTTTTAAAAAAATTCTTGAGATCTCAAACATCTTCTGTACATAATAGACAATAGATGTGACATAGACTGTGTATTGAGGGTTTCTGTGCAGCAAACATTGTGGGTGCGTTAAATCGAACACGTGGTGAGTTTATCGTTCAGGAGGCCATCCTATATAACACAACATGATCTTTTACAGCCCATCCTCCAGTGCTGAAAGAGATTGTTGGAGTGAAATCTGGCCACAACAGTATCCAAAGCTCCTTCATTAATATTAAATTAGGACATCGAATTATACTTGATGATATCACCTGATAATTTACGATAATTTTGAAAACCCTAAACCTTTTGACTATAATACCGATTAAAACAATAATTGATCACCACTGATGAGCCAGGCCCTCCCATTAATTTTTCCATTGCAGTAAGGGCAGTAGAAATTGTTTGATATCAAAGAGAATCTTACGCCTTTACAATAGTTTCGTTAATAATTGGTTTATTGTCTAAAATATTAGTATTACTAGAGGCCATGATCATCTCTTGCCCAAAGGCCGCAACTGCTTCTACTGAGAATTCCAAATACTACATCTTGAGGAGCAGCACGGCTTTGCGTTTGTAAGCGCTTTCAGGATTTGTTTGGCTATTTTAA
Source organism: Cordylochernes scorpioides (assembly GCA_030710605.1). NCBI lineage: Eukaryota > Metazoa > Arthropoda > Arachnida > Pseudoscorpiones > Chernetidae > Cordylochernes > Cordylochernes scorpioides. The sequence goes on from CP092886.1 coordinate 7,780,727, forward strand.
TCCCCGGAGGAATGTGCGGGCCACGTGATCTAGTTTATTGAAGAGCAAATTCTATGTGGGGGTTCGAAACCGGTTGTTTCAGGTGAGGATTGTTGGGGGCTACACAATCCCACAGTGGAATAATAATTTCAATATTCCTATTCACAAGTATATTCGATATATTATTGTATATTCGATATACCTTAGCAACCAAAACTATATATAGTTTTAAAAAATGCATTGTTTTAGTGCATTTTTAAAGATAGGGGCCTTCTTTGGTATATATAATTTAAAACTAGAGGTGCCTCTTTTTGTACATGAATACCCTCTTCCTGAAACTTTATATTATATAATATATATGTCGTAATGCCTCATATATATATATATCCATTATTATATACAATATATGTGATGTATGCCTGAAAGCACTAGCATCCCTAAAACAGGCTCTATAACATTTATATCGTTCGTATCTATGCCTTTGATTATGAAAGTGGGTTTCTATTATCACAGATCGAGGCCACTTTTGTTGGGTTCTATTCAGCCATGGCTCTTCACTGATCCAATATTCACTTACCGTGGACTTACAAAAAGAGCGTTTTCTTACCTGATATGAATACTTACCTAGCTTAAAGGTATATGTAATATTGAGATTTGCATAAAATATTCCAAAATAATATTTGGATAATGAAGTTTTTTGGTGATTTGTGGTGAAGCTAGAAGTTGTTGGTTATCTCAATCAAGCCATCTGAATACATTAAAATGATGTTGTGGGGCCGCAGCTAAGGTCGGATGATGACTAAGCGCTAATCCGCGAGGGACGCCAGTAAGTGGATGTAAATAGGATGACGACCATTTTTTGTGCCTCGAGCAGTGACCCAGGGTTAATGAATCCCAATGACATAATGTACTCTCGCCAGGCTTGATGAATGACGCAGGGTCGTCCCGGTCTGCAATCAGCTCCGGGTAAATTGTTTCAGCCCTCTTGTAGCTGGCATAGTTCTTTTGGCATGTGCACCATCGCAGCTAGGTGCAGGGTTCCTCTTGTGTAACTGACATGGATCTGATGATGTGTGAACTGGCGTTACACTACGTGACGAGTTCCGTTCCTGGCAGCTGTCACAGTTCTTTTGACGTATTGCCCGCCGAAACGTACAGAGTATGTCATTTCATTGCTAGTGCGATCCCGTTCATTCTTGCCGAGTTTAAAAGAGAATGCAGTAAATAGCACTGAGAGAGATTTACTTCGATGTCACTTTTTACTGTTTAGATTTAATTCTTAAAAAAAAAACCAGCTTGCCAACCTTTGACAGGGTATGAGCAATGGATTTGTTACTGCGTACACTAAAAATAACTCCAGTTTGTGAATTACGAGGTAGGTTTATTCTAATTTTGTCAAACAGAACGATGTATTTTTTCTTTTAAAATGCTTTCTTTGGTCAGAAAAGATCTGAGGTTTTAAATCAGAGATACATGCATGACAATTATGTTCAAAACATATAAATCTGATTGCTTGTGAATCTCTATATTAGACTTTCCATTTAGATAACATTTTCCTAATTTCCGAGTTGAAAAGGCATACACCTTAATACTTAAACTAATATCTCAAACCTTCTAAAATTACTTTTCTGAGAAGAAATATTTAGAGGCAAAAGAAAGAGAGAGTGTAAAAATAACGTTCATATAAAATTAAATTTATTTTCTCGAATACACGTTTTAATACTTAACAAATCGTATTGCATATTTCGATAAAACTAACGAAATTTTAAAAAAATCATGAATTAACAAAGAATATCCTCTGAATTCTATGAAGAAACTCCCTGCAATAGATAAAATTCCTTCGCCAGCATGACACAAATTAGAGGTAGGAGTCATTAAAGAGAACTAACTCTACGAGTCAATAATTAAATCAGCATTAATAACTCTAGAATTAACAAGGGAGGTCGGAAGATAATGACCCAAGTTAAAAAAGAGCCACTTCATTAATGAGGCAAGGTGAGGAACACCCATCACGTGATGGATCCCCGAAGAGGTGGTACATAATTGATGAGATAGGCCGAGATAGGTGTCCTATGATTAAATGATGTTTGTTTTGGAGGCAGATCTGCATCGCTCCTAATCATGTTGGACGTTTAACGGTGTGAGTCAATTTTCTTAAATTCTAAATTGAGCTCAACCCGAGACAAATACGAACAATGGATCTTATTCATGTTATTTGCCATATATTTTATACATATGTATTGGTTGAATTATCATAATAATAACGAGTCTCTCAACTTTTTTAAAAATTAATTTCCAAGTTTACTACCTTTCGAAGACCATTTTTCTCAAGAAAAATACTTAACATGTGATTACATGAGAAGAGGGGCATTGTAAGTTGAATCTATTCTCTCATATATATGTTATCATTTTTATAGATAATGGGGATTCACCTGAAGCTTAGAAATATAAAAATATCGTTGATATTTTATTATTATTATTATACTTTATTCATATTTATGCGCACCAATTTCGAGGTATCCAATCTCGTGTGTCTTCAATAAAGGCTACTGTGTATCAAATATCTTTCAGAGTTATTGTCTGAATCCCGATATACATGCTGAAAACCATAATTTCCCCAAGTTTTGTCTATGAGTGTCTTTCCTGGTGGCTTTATGTATATAGGCTTTTAGAACAGGTGAATTACATAAAGATATTTGTCTTACAATTAAATCTTGTTTCCTTCTTCCAAATCCCCAACTCCCACCCCAAACTCGCTGCCAATTAGCAAGCAGTTGGATATTTGTGGCAGCGTGGGGATAAAATAAGCAGACGACACTCGAGCCACGTTGCCAGCCAGATGGTATTTTAGGGCCAGGCAGGAGCGGCATTGTCATCTATCTACCTAGTTTTGGGATGTGAGGAATGTTGTATTCCTGCAGAACATGCCATTCGGTACACGCGGCCACTTACAGCCGCTATTGTTGCTGTGGAGCTTTGGATTCCTATCTCCTAAGAGCTATAAAATATATCGTTATATACACGGTTCTTATAGTATCGTGTTTGACTCCATTACGCGTGCCTGACGTTCTATCCGTCAAGTTGCGCGCTCGGTGTAAGCGTCTCTATAAAACCCGCTTGAAACCCGCTCGACTTGAATATAATATCAGCTTGAATTGAGTCACGAGGATGTGCTGATGAGGCTACGGTCTGTTTAGTTTTAGAAAAAATTCCAATGTTTTGGCGTCTCTTATTTATTCAGTTATTTTAAATATTTTCAAAAGACTTTTTGTTTAATTTAGAGAACTTATTGTAAAATTTTAAAAAGAGGTTTTTAAAAGTCAACAATATCAAATCTTTGAACTCACAAAGGAATGTGCTACGTCAACTATAATTCAAAATATACCAAAAAAAGAACATCTCCCTTTAAAATACGAGTACATTAAAACAGTGCGTTTCTCGATATTTCCTGTAAAAACGCGTGGACTTATAACGGTTTGCAGGTTGACTTCTTGTCAGGTTTGTCAAAGCTGGTGCTTTTGAATATCCATCGTTCTGAGACTTCAAGCTTTGAGCAGAGAAGATCGAGAAATGCATTACCTTGATGCATTTTAAAGGGAGCGGTGTCCCCCTTTTTTTGTTACATGAATATGATCTCTCTCACCTACAGCAATATATTTGATATTTAAAAAATGAAACTGTTTCTGAAATGGGAGAAAGGTTTAATGATTAGAAAAACAATTAATGGTGTTGGGGTGAATAATTGGCGACATATAATGCGGTTTTTGAAAACCATAGCCATTGAAGTTTGGGGAAAAATTGTTAATTAGAGTTTATTTTCTGGGTGTTTGTTTTAGTGGTAATGACCTATAGTAATTATGTCATATTTTGGGGTATGTAAACCCGAATGGTTCAGTATCTTTCGTATAAATGAATGAAACCAGATTGAAAAATGGGACACTCCCTATTGTTTCACCTTTTATACTCACCTAATATATAGATAAAACATTTCGATTTACTAAAATAATTATATTCCCACAAAATAGAGAACAAAAATTAATAAATTAATTTCATATTTCTGTGCAATATGAGAGGTAACTTCTTCCTTTAGCAATGTATTTTAAAAATTAACTCTCTTCATAACACAAGCTATTTTATTGTTAAAATAAAGCAAAAAACTATATTAAAGATACATAATTGCGAGCGGATTTCAATAGGCTCTCAATTTGTCTAGAAAATTACCTGCACAATTTCGTCTGCCATTATTATTGAAGCATAAAGAAACTAATATTTAAAACGTTTAAGACTCCCGAATAAAATAAATTATTGAATATATTCAATTTATTTTTATATCAATTGAACTTTGGAAGTAAAGAGCAATCTACAAAACATGTGCAATATAAAATAATAATGTAACTGAAGGAAGAATTGTTATAGTTCATCATATATATAATCCATTACTTCTGTGCTGCACACAATGTTACAGTTCAACGATAGCTAAGGTACCCTATCTCGAGTAGTACACGACCTCTGTCAACGGGAAATGAGCGCACGTCACGAAGCTTGATGGAAGACTTGTCCTGGAGACGATACTGATACAATATCAAGCAGACGAGCAACTTTCCCGGTCGATTGAAGGCGGGCGCGCACAAGTTGGCATTGGGTTTCTTTGATATGGACTACAGCAAGCTTGTTCCTCGCAACCAATTGGTGGAAAGGAATAGAACGATATACCGGAAAGTTAGTAGAATGCTTCCTGGCTAAGGCCTAAACACTAATTAGGCCTATTCTAAATATCAGCAGTTGAACTGCACGTGGTATTTGTACCTTTTGGTTTGTTTTTCTAAAACGAAAATATCTTTGGAAACAAAGCCAGGGCTTAACTCCGCTCTGTAAGCAACTGTCTGGCCACGAGGCTTCTTGTAATCCTCTCTTATCATGCAATATTTAACAAAAGTTAGAAATTTATGAAGCAATCTAAGTATGCGAATATTTTCTGACATATCTCTAAATTATAACTGTTATTAAAAAATGAATTTTCAGTTCTCTAAAGTGCTCTTTGAGATAACAATTGTATACAACTCTATAAGTTGGAAAGTTAGTAATTTCATCATATAGTTATTTTCAAATTAAATATACTTCGGCCATTAAATATTTAAAAATATATTTTTTTTCTGGCCGAGGTATCTTTAAATTGAAGAACTATGAATGCCGGCCAGGCAACCTCTATCTTTACGATCCTCATATAGATTCATTAATATACACTCATGGACAAACTTAAGGAAGTTGTACCTTTTAGCATACATATCTGATTCAGACAATAACTCTGAAGGATTTTTTGATACATAGGGACCTTTATTGAAGACAAACGAGATTACCAAGTGCGAAAAATTGTCTCTGTCTCCTTAAAAAAAAAAAAAAAACTTTCCACTTTCTTAAGTTTTGTCTAATTGTAAATTAAATTATATTTCGATGATTGATGCCCTTTACCAGAACTACTAAACCAATCAACAAGAAGTTACAAATGTAGGTAGCTAAAGGTATAAAATGATCATTCAAAGCCTATACAAGTTGACTAAATTACAGACTAATTTTTATATTTTGGTCTCGGAAAGGGGGATAATATGTTATTGAATTCGTAGCATCACGATATGCTACTATTAAGGGTATTGAAAATATGATAATAATAAGTCATATATTTTTAAAACAATATTTATTGGTAAACATTCACTCGAGTAGAACTCGCGCGCGAGAATCTAATTGAAAACTTTATTGTTCCAACATAGTATCTCTTAATAGCTTCTCCAAAACATCCATAAAACCGCAAGCTAAAACACACCAAGAGACCTCAAACAATGACAGCGGTCTGATGACCAAGCTGGCAAATCATTTGAGAGTTCACCACTGATGAGCCAAGCCCTTCTCTATATTATGTTCGCGCTATAGTAGGCCCCGTAGAGAATTACTGTTGAAAAAGAGAATAAGAAAAATACAGATGTATGTTCAGTTTTATATTTGGAATTTTCATATTCAAGTTAACAATGGCCCTCACCTCTCTGAGAATTTATAATTACATATATTAAAGATAAATCAATATTTGATCATTTAAAACTAATATGTATATGATCAATATATATTTACTATTAAACTATAATATAAGTATATTGTCGATATAGAAAACTTTGGAGCTCCTGTTGAATGAGGTGGTGAGAAACAGAGCTGGAGCGTTTGCGTTGTTCATATTTTGGAAGACGGCTGAAGAGAAGGGGAGGCTACATACATAATCTAATTGATGCAAATAATTATATGTAAATAATCTTTGTCGGGATTAGAATGACGAATCCTGTATGGGACTTTGATTCCAGTAAAAGGCTTGTTGCTGCTGTTGTATATAGTCACAGTGTAGAAAATACTATACTATACCTACTACATATAGGTTTCTCTCTGTATTCTTAGTTCTCTTCTCTTCAATTACTCTGTAAACTGGCGAATCCTTTATAGGACGAGAGGTCCTCAATAAAGGCTTTTGTTGTTGATATAGCAAACTATATATCTTTTATTTCGAAAAATTATAATCCCTGTATCATATATATAATTTGAGAGAAAAAAAATCATCCAGGAAAAGTTTCTTGCAAAAGTTATTTAATGAACTCAAGCTTTCGGGCCTTGGAGCCCTTCTGCAGGAGTAATGATAACTATAACGTCTTTAACATCACTTCTGTAGAAGGGTTCTATAGCCCTAAAGCTTGAGAGTTAATTAAATAATTTTGTAAGAAACTTTCCCCTTGTATTATATTTTCTCTCAAACGATTTATATTTTATCTATTACTCAAATATTTTAGAGACTATTTTCCTTTTCCTGATATTTATATTTTTAAAAATACTTTAAAATATACACTCATAGAGAAAAACTTAAGAAAGTGAAAAGTCTTTAATGTCGACGAGCATCTTTTTTTTTTTAAGGAGACAGAGGCAATTTGTTCACACTTGCTTATCTCGTGTGTCTTCAATAAAGTTCACTGTAATATCTTTCAGAGTTATTGTCTGAATCAGGTATACATGCTAAAAGGTACAACATCCTTAAGTTTTGTCCATGAGTGTATTTGGAGCGGCTTTGAAGGCTATTACCATAGTATGTTCTAGTAAAGAGTTTAATGTATAGAGTAAAAAGATAAGCAAGCAATCGTAACACAAATAAAGGACGTAAAACCCCAATCGCTTCTCTACAGTTTGCATAATAATCACGGCTTGACCTTGAGCTTTAGCAGGTCCTTCAATGTCCTTGCTACATGATTACTTCATCGAGGTACTCATAGTGCTTGATACAATTCAATAAATAAATAAATAGCAATATAAAAAATTTTGATATCGCTAAATATGTCATATACTATTCTTGGAAAATTTTCGAGTTTAACAATGAGTACAACATCGAAAACGAATTCAACATACTTTTGACAACGCAAATATATAATTTGCATAAATATGTTATACATATTTACTCTCCTCTATGCTTAGTTAATACATTATGATGCATTAGCGCGCCATCTGTTATCAAATTCGAAACTATTATAGACGTGTATGATTTTTTTTAAAAATAAACTATTTCTACTGTCCTTACTGCAATGGAAAAATTAACCTCCCATTAATAGTCTATAATAGTTTCGAATTTTAATACTCTATGTGATTAGTTTTACAATGTGTGAGTCTGAATAACGAATTTATTCTCTCTAATTGTTCAAATTCAATATTAATGTCGCCTAATGGCATAAATTGACCTTGAAATGTGATTTTACTGATACCTCACAGATGCCAGTATTTGCGAACGTTTGTTATACGACGAATAGTCGCAATTCTTATATATATGTTATATTAAAATATTATTTTATTTAAAATTATATTTCATAGATTCAAATACTCTGTTAAA
>CP092886.1:7788708-7813696 GCA_030710605.1 Cordylochernes scorpioides
GGTGGTCACCAACATATCGAATTGGATAATGTTTTCCATATAGTCGCAAAAGGTCGAACTCGACTTGGACATTAACAACAACAAATAAATAAAGTACAAAGTAAAGGAAGAACGGGTGGTAAATTGATGACACAAAGAGAGTTTTTTATCGTTCAACTGAACGTTGTGACAATGGCTTTACCATATTTTTGGTTGAGGTAAAGCTACCTTGAAGTTGCAAACAGACGTGTACGTGGTTGGCTTTGCTCTATTCACCGATAAAATATTAATCAAACTATTTTAATTCGGGGGGTGAAATTATCGTTTAGTTGATCTTTATTATGATAGATGGCAGCAGTTTTAATTATGATGTTAAGGTATTATAAATAACTATGTGGTGTTATTTAATAGTCACATATATATAGTCTCTATGTAGAGTACGCTGCACATTCTCGGTGTGTGTCCTTGATGTGGGCTCCCATTCATTAACCGCCAGCTGCTCTAATGACTCCAGGTTCCTCCCTGTTTTTCTTTTCCCATCATTAGAATTTCATCCAGGTTTTTTGTCAGCTCACTGTGTGTCTCCTGAGCTACAAAACAAGCGCGTCTTCCTATACCACGTCATAGAAATACCTTATCACGTTATCTTATCCTTAGTATCCTATGTCGTATTTTCATACGAAAGAATAAGTTTGAAAGGGTTCACACAAAGAGTTCACAAACACTAACCAACTAACCCGCCTTAACGACGTGCAATGCCATCATCTAAATCCAGTTTAATAAAGAACGTGGAGTTAATTACATTAAATATTTATTCTTGAAATTTATATCAATTACAAAGAATATGACAAAAAGTCTAGTCTCGTTGTCCATTCATTTTAGTTATGGTTAATCAATTTTTAAAAAACTTCTTGAGATCTCAAACACAGACCGGTCTAACTTCTGTACATAATAGACAATAGATGTGACATAGACTGTGTATTGAGGGTTTCTGTGCAGCAAACATTGTGTGTGCGTTAAATCGAACACACGGTTAGTTTATCGTTCAGGAGGCCATTCTAAATACCACAACATGATCTTTTACAGCCCATCCTACAGTGCTGAAAGAGATTGTTGGAGTGAAATCTAGCCACAACCGTATCCAAAGCTCCTTCATTTAATATTAAATTAGGACATCGAATTATACTTGATGATATCACCTGATAATTTACGATAATTTTGAAAACCCTAAACCTTTTGACTATAATACCGATTAAAACAATAATTGGTTTATTATCTAAACTATTAGTCATACCAGAGGCCATGATCATCTCTTGCCCAAAAGGCCGCAACTGTTTCTACTGAAAATTCCAAATACTACATCGTGAGAGGCATAACGGCTTTGCGTTTGTAAGCGCTTTCAGGATTTGTTTGGCTATTTTAATCCCCGGAGGAATGTGCGGGCCACGTGATCTAGTTTATTGAAGAGCAAATTCTATGTGGGGGTTCGAAACCGGTTGTTTCAGGTGAGGATTGTTAGGGGCTACACAATCCCACAGTGGAATAATAATTTGAATATTCCTATTCACAAGTATATTCGATGTATTATTGTATATTCGAGATACTTTATCAACCAAAACTATTAAATATTATATATATATACCAAAGGAGGCACCCCTGTTTTTAAAAATGCACTAAAACAATGCATTTTTTAAAACTAGAGGTGCCTCTTTTTGTACATGAATACCATCCTCCCGAAACTTTATAATATATAATATATATGGCATAATGCTTCATATATATATATGTTATATATAAATATTATTTTATTTAAAATTATATTTCATAGATACAAATACTCTGTTAAATCGATCGCCAGAGGTCACTCTTCCCCTATAAAAACTCATTGTTGTTGTTTCACGTTGGCCGGCTCAAACCATATGTAATTATGTAAAAAATATTTTATTTTCCTTGTTCTACTCACCTTAAGCCAGGCAGTACTTTTATCAAAATTATGTTTTTCATATATATTCCTTAGCTCAATTAAAGCAATCTCTAATCAAAACATATTTTATTTAATTATTGTCACGACTGCAAAACAATATCATAATGATACTCATGTATACAAAAATCAAGCAACAAATAATAATAATACAATATATCAATCTAATTCCAAAATAAAAACAGAAAATCTAATTTATAACATATATATATTCATTATTATATACAATATATGTGATATATGCCTGAAAGCACTAACATTCCTAAAACAGGCGCGCTCTTCAACATTTATATCGTTCGTATCTATGCATTTGATTATGAAAGTGGGTTTCTCTATTATTACAGATCGAGGCCACTTTTGTTGGGTTCTATTCAGCCATGGCTCTTCACTGGATCCAATATTCACTTACCGTGGACTTACAAAAAGAGCGTTTTCTTACCTGATATGAATACTTACCTAGCTTAAAGGTATATGTAATATTGAGATTTGCATAAAAGATTCTAAAATAATATTTGGATAATGAAGTTTTTTGGTGATTTGTGGTGAAGCTAGAAGGTGTTGGTTATCTCAATCAAGCCATCTGAATACATTAAAATGATGTTGTGGGGCCGCAGCTAAGGTCGGATGATGACTAAGCGCTAATCCGCGAGGGACGCCAGTAAGTGGATGTAAATAGGATGACGACCATTTTTTGTGCCTCGAGCAGTGACCCAGGGTTAATGAATCCCAATGACATAATGTACTTTCGCCAGGCTTGATGAATGACGCAGGGTCGTCCCGGTCTGCAATCAGCTCCGGCTAAATTGTTTCAGCCCTCTTGTAGCTGGCATAGTTCTTTTGGCATATGCACCATCGCAGCTAGGTGCAGGGTTCCTCTTGTGTAACTGACATGGATCTGATGATGTGTGAACTGGCGTTACACTACGTGACGAGTTCCGTTCCTGACAGCTGTCACAGTTCTTTTGACGTATTGCCCGCCGAAACGTACAGAGTATGTCATTTCATTGCTAGTGCGATCCCGTTTATTCTTGCCGAGTTTAAAAGAGAATGCAGTAAATAGCACTGAGAGAGATTTACTTCGATGTCACTTTTTACTGTTTAGATTTAATTCTTTAAAAAAAAAATACCAGCTTGCCAACCTTTGACAGGGTATGAGCAATGGATTTGTTACTGCGTACACTAAAAATAACTCCAGTTTGTGAATTACGAGGTAGGTTTATTCTAATTTTGTCAAACAGAACGATGTATTTTTTCTTTTAAAATGCTTTCTTTGGTCAGAAAAGATCTGAGGTTTTAAATCAGAGATACATGCATGACAATTATGTTCAAAACATATAAATCTTATTGCTTGTGAATCTCTATATTAGACTTTCCATTTAGATAACATTTTCCTAATTTCCGAGTTGAAAAGGCATACACCTTAATACTTAAACTAATATCTCAAACCTTCTAAAATTACTTTTCTGAGAAGAAATATTTGGAGGCAAAAGAAAGAGAGAGTGTGAAAATAACGTTCATATAAAATTAAATTTATTTTCTCGAATACACGCTTTAATACTTAACAAATCGTATTGCATATTTCGATAAAACTAACGAAATTAAAAAAAATCATGAATTAACAAAGAATATCCTCTGAATTCTATGAAGAAACTCCCTGCAATAGATAAAATTCCTTCGCCAGCATGACACAAATTAGAGGTAGGAGTCATTAAAGAGAACTAACTCTACGAGTCAATAATTAAATCAGCATTAATAACTCTAGAATTAACAAGGGAGGTCGGAAGATAATGACCCAAGTTAAAAAAGAGCCACTTCATTAATGAGGCAAGGTGAGGAACACCCATCACGTGATGGATCCCCGAAGAGGTGGTACATAATTGATGAGATAGGCCGAGATAGGTGTCCTATGATTAAATGATGTTTGTTTTGGAGGCAGATCTGCATCGCTCCTAATCATGTTGGACGTTTAACGGTGTGAGTCAATTTTCTTAAATTCTAAATTGAGCTCAACCCGAGGCAAATACGAACAATGGATCTTATTCATGTTATTTGCCATATATTTTATACATATGTATTGGTTGAATTATCATAATAATAACGAGTCTCTCAACTTTTTTAAAATTAATTTCCAAGTTTACTACCTTTCGAAGACCATTTTTCTCAAGAAAAATACTTAACATGTGATTACATGAGAAGAGGGGCATTGTAAGTTAAATCTATTCTCTCATATATATGTTATCATTTTTATAGATCATGGGGATTCACCTGAAGCTTAGAAATATAAAAATATCGTTGATATTTTATTATTATTATGATACTTTATTCATATTTATGTGCACCAATTTCGAGGTATCCAATCTCGTGTGTCTTCAATAAAGGCTACTGTGTATCAAATTTCTTTCAGAGTTATTGTCTGAATCCCGATATACATGCTAAAAACTATAATTTCCCCAAGTTTTGTCTATGAGTGTCTTTCCTGGTGACTTTATGTATATAGGCTTTTAGAACAGGTGAATTACATAAAGATATTTGTCTTACAATGAAATCTTGTTTCCTTCTTCCAAATCCCCAACTCCCACCCCAAACTCGCTGCCAATTAGCAAGCAGTTGGATATTTGTGGCAGCGTGGGGATAAAATAAGCAGACGACACTCGAGCCACGTTGCCAGCCAGATGGTATTTTAGGGCCAGGCAGGAGCGGCATTGTCATCTATCTACCTAGTTTTGGGATGTGAGGAATGTTGTGTTCCTGGAGAACATGCCATTCGGTACACGCGGCCACTTACAGCCGCTATTGTTGCTGTGGAGCTTTGGATTCCTATCTCCTAAGAGCTATAAAATATATCGTTATTTACACGGTTCTTATAGTATCGTGTTTGACTCCATTACGCGTGCCTGACGTTCTATCCGTCAAGTTGCGCGCTCGGTGTAAGCGTCTCTATAAAACCCGCTTAAAACCCGCTCGACTTGAATATAATATCGGCTTGAATTGAGCCACGAGGATGTGCTGATGAGGCTACAGTCTGTTTAGTTTTAGAAAAAAATTCCAATGTTGGCGTCTCTTATTTATTCAGTTATTTAAAATATTTTCAAGAATTTTTGTTTAATTTAGAGAACTTCTTGTAAAAAATTGTAAAAAAGAGGCTTTTTAAAGTCAACAATATCAAATCTTTGAACTCACAAAGGAATGTGCTACGTCAACTATAATTCAAAATATACCAAAAAAAGAACATCTCCCTTTAAAATACGAGTACATTAAAACAGTGCGTTTCTCGATATTTCCTGTAAAAAGCGTGGACTTAAACGGTTTGCAGGTTGACTTCTTGTCAGGTTTGTCAAAGTTGGTGCTTTTGAATATTCATCATACTGAGACTTCAAGCTTTGAGCAGAGAAGATCGAGAAATGCATTACCTTGATGCATTTTAAAGGGAGCGGTGTCCCCCTTTTTTTGTTACATGAATATGATCTCTCTCACCTACAGCAATATATTTGATATTTAAAAAATGAAACTGTTTCTGAAATGGGAGAAAGGTTTAATGATTAGATTAACTATAGATGGTGTTAGGGTGAATAATTGGCGACATATAGTGCGGTTGTTGAAAACCATAGCCATTGAGTTTTGGGGGAAAATTGTTAATTAGAGTTTAGTTTCTGGGTGTTTGTTTTAGTGGTAATGACTTATAGTAATCATGTCATTTTTTTGGGGGGGGGGGGGGGGGGGGGTATGTAAACCCAAATGGTCGGTATCTTTCATATAAATGAATGAAACCAGAGTGAAAAATGGGACACTCCCTATTGTTTTACCTTTTATACTCACCTAATATATAAACAATACTTTTCGATTTAATAAAATAATTATATTCCCACAAAATAGAGAACAAAAATTAATAAATTAATTTCATATTTCTGTGCAATATGAGAGGTAACTTCTTCCTTTAGCAATGTATTTTAAAAATGAACTCTCTTCATAACACAAGCTATCTTATTGTTAAAATAAAGCAAAAACTATATTAAAGATACATAATTGAGAGCGGATTTCAATAGGCTCTCAATTGATCCAGAAAATTAACTGCACAATTTCGTCTGCTATTATTATCGAAGCATAAAGAAACTAATATTTAAAACGTATAGGACTTTAGAATCAAATAAATTATTGAATATATTCAATTTATTCTTATATCACTTAAACTTTGGAAGTAAAGGGCAATCTATAAAAAATGTGCAATATAAAATACTAATGTCACTGAAGGAAGAATTGTTATAGTTCATCGTATATATAATCCATTACTTCTGTGCTGCACACAATGTTACAGTCCAATGATAGCTAAGTTTCCCTATCTCGAGTAGTACACGACCTCTGTCAACGGGAAATGAGCGCACGTCACGAAGCTTGATGGAAGACTTGTCCTGGAGACGATACTGATACAATATCAAGCAGACGAGCAACTTTCCTGGTCGATTGAAGGCGGGCGCACAAGTTGGCATTGGGTTTCTTTGATGTGGACTACAGCAAGCTTGTGTCTCGCAACCAATAGGAGTTGAGAAAGAAATAGAACGATATACCGGAAAGTTAGTAGAATGCTTCCTGGCTAAGGCCTAAAAACTAATTAGGCCTATTCTAAATATCAGCAGTTGAACTGCACGTGGTATTTGTACCTTTTGGTTTGTTTTCTAAAACGAAAATATCTTTGGAAACAAAGCCTGGGCTTAACTCCGCTCTGTAAGCAACTGTCCTGGCCACGAGGCTTCTTGTAATCCTCTCTTAGCATGCAATATTTAACAAAAGTTATGAATTCATAAAGTAACCAGGGTATTCGGATATTTTCTGACATATCTATAAATGATAACTGTTATTAAAAAATGAATTTTCAGTTCTCTAAAGTGCTCTTTGAGCTAACAATTGTATAGCTCTATAAGTTGGAAAGTTAGTAATTTCATCATATAGTTCTTTTTTTTTTTCAAATTAAATATACTTCGGCCATTAAATATTTTAGAAAAGATTTACTGGCCGAAGTGTCTTCAATTTGAAGAACTATGAATGCCGGCCAAGGCAGGCTCTATCTTTACGATCCTTATAAATATTCATTAATATACACTCGTGGACAAAACTTAAGGAAGTTGTACCTTTTAGCATGTATATCGGGATTGAGACCATAACTCTGAAGGATTTTTGATACATAGGGACCTTTATTGAAGACAAACGAGATAACCAAGTGCGAAAAAATTGCCTCTGTCTCCTTAAAAAAAAACTTTCCACTTTCTTAAGTTTTGTCTAATTGTAAATTATATTATATTTCGATGATTGATGCTCTTTACCAGACCTACTAAACCAATCGACAAGAAGTTCCTCTGTAGGTAGCTGAAGGTATAAAATGGTCATTCAAAGCCTATACAAGTTGGCTCAATTACAAACTAATTTGTATAATTCGGTCTCGGAAAAAAGGGATAATATCTTATTGAATTCGTACTTTGGGGGTCGGTGTAAGGATGGTCTAAACCAGTGTCGGGCAACCTTTTTCGAGTTGCGGCGCACTAAGCTTAATTTCTTTTTTTCGCGGCGCACCTGTGGTTATCACTATAAATTTCCTCGTAGGTAATTAAAATACAACAATAAATACTAGTAAAAATTTAAACATATATATCACATTTTATTAATTTTCAATATTAAATTAACATAATCAATGCGAGCATTGCGATTGTTTTTGAGAGCATATCAAATCAATACGGGGATCTACTTGTGAAAGACAAACGCGCATCTCCTCATCTATCATTTGAAGTCTTTCGCGCTTCTTAGACTTCATTTCTGTGAGTGTTGAAAAACCTTGCTCACACAGGTAGGAACTTCCAAATGCCAACAATGATTCGATGGCCGCATTACTAAGTTTAGGAAATTTGGAGTTTAAGCACAACCAAAACTCAGATAGCTCCTTTTCAGTGAATAGTCTTTTGAAAACTAAATCGTTTTTTAAATCAATTAAGTTTTCTTGCATTTCTTCTTCCAGATGTTGAATTTCACAGTGCATAATGGGTTAACTACCCATTCCATCTTTTCAAAGTCCAAGTTAGGAAAATATTTATCAAAAGAAGCGGATAGTAATGTCAAAGTTTCTTCGACTTCTTTTTTGATAATAGATTTTGATGGATTCTCTTGAACCATCGGAAAAGATGCAAAGTTTTCTTTAGCAATGTTTAAATTCCATAAACTGAGTTTTTCCTTAAACGCTTTCAACTTGGTGGAGATAGTGATAATGTTCTCCTGAGCACCTTGCAAATTTAAATTAAGGCTGTTTAATTTGTCGAAAATATCACCCAAAAATGAAACTCGTAACCACCAAACATCACTCATCATGAAAAGAAAATTAATCTCTTCGTTATCAATGAATGCCATTATTTCATTTTTCATTGAAATAAATCGATTTAAAACTTTGCCTTTCGACAACCATCTGACTTCAGTATGAAACAATAAATTTTTATAATCGGAATCCATTGCTTCACAAAATGTTGAAAAAATTCTCGATCGAAGAGCATTTGATTTGATGTAATTGACTACTTTGACAACTTCATCTAGAGTTGTGACAAGGATGGGAGGAACCGACTTTGACACTAACATTTCTCTATGAATCATACAGTGAACAAATTTGATATTTGGATTTTTTTTTATGACATGTGCTATCAATCCCTTTCTTGAACCTTTCATAGCTGGAGCTCCATCCGTACAGACGCTAACACAATTTTCCCATCTCAAGTTATACTTCATAACATTTTTATCAACTAATTCAAAAATGTCCGCACCAGTCGTTCTTTGTTTTAATTCTTTACAAAAAAAAGTAGTTATTCACAATTTTTCCTGTATCGACGAACCTCAAAAATGCCAGCAATTGAGCTTTATTACTAATATCTGTGGTTTCATCAAGCTGTATAGCCCATTTTGTTGATGAATCATTAAAAGATTGTTTTATTTGCAACTCAATATCTTCTGACATATCTTCAATTCTTCTCGCAATAGTTTTTGATGATAGTGGAATTTTCGTAACCTTCTCCATAGCATCATTCGTTAACATACATCCAGCCACAATTTTTAAAGCAGGCAAGATAATTTCCTCTGCTTCCGCGTGAGCTTTCTTCTTTCGAGCGATGAGTTGAGCTATCATGTAACTAGCTGTTTGAGCTTCATCTGAGGTGGTCATAAATTTCTTGAATTTTTTTGATTGCTTTTGAAAACTTGATCGTATATTTTCAAAGTAGCTTATTGGATTGTTCATCTGCTCCTGATGATTTGTCTCAATATGTCGAAGTAGTTTACTTGGCACCATTGTTTCGTTGCTGAGGGTTTTTTTGGCAAATTAAGCAAAACGGCAGTGATGGATCATTAACAGATGGTATAAATCCATATTTGAGATAATCTTCAACGTATTTCCTCTTATTTCCAGTTGATTTTACTATTTTCTTATCTTCTTTATTTTCGTTTTGATTTTGTTTATCACTGGCACCTTCTCTAATTAGAAATCTCTCCATCTAGTTTTGAGAGAATTTAGAAAACACACAAATATAATAATAAAATGTTTAAATAAAGTTACCTTGAGTTAAAAGTGAGTGAGAATTTCGTAACAAAAATATTTTTTTCCTTTTTTAACCAACAGATTTTACGGTGTACAAAACTTATTGTGTGAATGTGTGTGTGTTTTACAACATGCAAAAAAAATGAAGAATTACTACAGCAATACTTTGACGAAAACTCCGAATGAATTTTTTAAATAAATTTATAAAAAAATTTTGTTTTCTTTTTTTTAAGCTTTGTAGCTTTGAGTCTCTATTAATAAACAGCTGTGACAAAGATTGTAAATGACGGTTAAGTTTGGACATATTATTTTAAAAATTAGGTATTTTCCCGCAGTATGTATTCAACTTTATTAAATAAAGTTGTTTTCGCGGATTGTTTTTTTTTTTAACTTATGATTTTAAATAGGTACGTACCTATTTGCATTTGTATTTTTTAATAATGGCACGTGCCAGTTATGTACGTCAAGATTATGTACATACGTTATATGAAATATAAAATTATGCAAACTGTTGTAATTATAATACCAAAATAAGTTTTATATAAAATGAAATTTGCTTTTTTTTTTATTTCATTTTTTATATGAAAATTTTTGAAAGAAATTATTAAAATTGAATAAAAATTATAAAAAATATTTTTTGAAACATTATTTTTAAATTTAAACAAAAGTTCTAAATACCTACAAAAATGTTCGCGGCACATCTAGAATTCTTCGCGGCACACCAGTGTGCCACGGCACACCGGTTGCCCGACACTGGTCTAAACCGTTGGTTTTCGACCGCTACGCTACGACCCGGGTTCGATTCCCGCATTGGGCACTTTTTTTCTGATTAAAAATGCTCCAATGGCCCCCGATTCTTGCAAAAGTCCAACCCCACCAGCGAGTGCAAGTAACCAAACGGGGCTTTGGCACATTTATAAGTGCAAAGTCGAACTGCATTCAACATGTGTAGACATGTGGTGCACTTACAGTAACGGCAGTCGCCCACTTCTACCCACCATGATTATCATGGCCTGTACTACGTGTACTAGGGATAAGCAAAAAAAAAAAAAAAACGATAGACTACTATTAAGGGAATTTAAAATATGATCATAATAAGTCAAATTTTTTAAAAACAATATTTATTGGTAAACATTCAATCGGGTAGAACTCGGGCGCGAGAAGCTGATTGAAAACTTTATTGTTTAAACATTATATCTTTTAATTGCTTCTCCAAAACATCCCTAAAACCGCAAGCTAAAACAAACCAAGAAACTTCATACAATGGCAGTGGTCTGATGACCAAGCTGGCAAATCATTTGAGAGTTCACCACTGATGAGCCAAGCCCTTCTCTACATTATGTTCGCGCTATAGTAGGCCCCGTAGAGAATTACTGTTGAAAAAGAGAATCAGAAAAATACAGATGTATGTTCAGTTTTATATTTGGAATTTTCATATTCAAGTTAACAATGGCCCTCTCCTTTCTGAGAATTTATATTTACATATATTGAAGATAAATCAATATTTGATCATTTAAAACTAATATATATATGATCAATATATATTTACTATTAAACTATATTATAATATAAGTATATTGTCGATATAGCAAACTTTGGAGCTCCTATTGAATGAGGTGGTGAGAAACAGAGCTGGAGCGTTTGCGTTGTTCATATTTTGGAAGACGGCTGAAGAGAAGGGGAAGCTATATACATAATCTAATTGATGCAAATAATTATATGTAAATAATCTTTGTCAGGATTAGAATGACGAATCCTGTATGGGACTTTGATTCCAGTAAAAGGCTTGTTGCTGCTGTTGTATATAGTCACAGTGTAGAAAATACTATACTATACCTACTACATATAGGTTTCTCTCTGTATTCTTAGTTCTCTTCTCTTCAAATACTCTGTAAACTGGCGAATCCTTTATAGGACGAGAGGTCCTCAATAAAGGCTTTTGTTGTTGTTGTTGTTGATATAGCAAACTATATATCTATTATTTCGAAAAATTATAATCCCTGTATCATATATATAATTTGAGAAAAAAAAATCATCCGGGAAAAGTTTCTTGCAAAAAGTTATTTAATGAACACAAGCTTTCGGGCCTTGTAGCCCTTCTGCAGGAGTAATGATAACTATAACGTCTTTAACATCACTTCTGTAGAAGGGTTCTATAGTCCTAAAGCTTGAGTTAATTGAATAATTTTGTAAGAAACTTTTCCTTGGATGATATTTTATATCAAATTATATATATTATTTATAATTCAAAATTTAGATATCATTTTCCGTCTCCAGAGATATTTATATTATAAAAAATATTCTAATATATATACACTCATAGAGAAAACTTAAGAAAGTGAAAAGTCTTTAATGTCGACGGGCATCTGTTTTTTTTTTTTTTTTTTTTTTTTTAAGGAGACACTGCTATTTTGTTCACACTTGCTTATCTCGTGTGTTTTCAATAAAGGTCACTGTAATATCTTTCAGAGTTATTGTCTGAATTAGATATACATGCTAAAAGGTACAACTTCCTTAAGTTTTGTCCATGAGTGTATTTGAAGCGGCTTTGAAGGCTATTACCATAGTATGTTCTAGTAAAGAGTTTAATGTATCGAGTAAAAAGATAAGCAAGCAATCGTAACACAAATAAAGGACGTAAACCCAAATCGCTTCTCTACAGTTTGCATAATAATCACGGCTTGACCTTGAGCTTTAGCAGGTCCTTCAATGTCCTTGCTACATGATTACTTCATCGAGGTACTCATAGTGCTTGATACAATTCAATAAATAAATAAATAGCAATATAAAAAATTTTGATATCGCTAAATATGTCATATACTATTCTTGGAAAAATGTCGAGTTTAGCAATGAGTACAACATCGAAAACGAATTGAACATAATTTTGACAACGCAAATATATATTTTACCTAAATATGTTGTATATATTTACTCTCCTCTATGCTTAGTTAATACTCTATGTTATGATGCATTAGCGCGCCATCTGTTATCAAATTCGAAACTATTATAGACGTGTATGATTCTTTTTAAAAATAAACTATTTCTACTATTCTTACTGCAATGGAAAAATTAACCTCCCATTAATAGTCTATAATAGTTTCGAATTTTAATACTCTATGTGATTAGTTTTACAATGCGTGACGTCTGAATGGCGAATTTATTCTCTCTAATTGTTCAAATTCAATATTATTGTCGCCAAATGTCATAAATTGACCTTGAAATGTGATTTTACTGATACCTCACAGATGCCAGTATTTGCGAACGTTTGCTATCTGACCATCGCAATTCTTCAGGCGAAGAAAGTTTGCAACTCTTGTTTGGAAACTGTCGCGCGCAAACGTTTATTTTTCCAATTTCTAGAAAACATTTGTCAAAATCTTTCAAACTTTTGGGCTGCTTTAAACGAGAGAATACGAAATATATATTTACTTGGATATCCTAACGTGTGTTATTTAATCCTATTTACAAATAATAAACCTTATAAACATGTATTTTAGTTACGAAATTTGGATTAAATTAATGTCGACATACAATTCTTTTATCTCAATCAAAACTCATATTAAAATAAAAAATAGAAAAATTCCGAACTATAAACAATGAACTACATATATTTACTATATATTTTCTTAGAAATTATTTCTGTTCAAAATTGAAATAATTATTCAATCTTCAAAAATTAGGACTATGATTATTAGAAAGTTGTTCAGATTTTTTTTCTTCTAAATATTCGAAGATTAAAAAATCCTTTGAACTCTTAGGAGAACTATATGTTCAAAGCAATTAGTAGCACCTTTACTGAGGAATATTTAATTGATGTATAATAGTTTATATGTGGTTTCTGTGTTTTGAGAAGGATAATATAAATCGTTGAGATAGAAATCAGCAAATTGTTATTCGGTGTGACAAGAAGTCCCTATCGACCGTCAAGCTACCGGGCGTCGTGGCGGGCCTGACACGGCGGAGCTACAAAATGGCGACATGCCGCTAATTGTACGTCGCTGGCACCGACGTTGGCAGTCGCCCGCCCGCTTCTTGGCGATCTTTACAACATACCGCGGTATCCACGTGGTGGATTGGATTCTTTCCGACCTTCTTCTCTATGGTGGATTTCTATCCCCAAAAATGGAAAAGGCGTTTTATATGTATACATAAAATATTGTTTCATTAAATATATATTGTCAAAAATTGGTATGTATATGTGTTTCACACACTACATGAATGTGTCTTAGCTTAGAAGAGGATGTCTGAATGTAATTTGTGTCTGAACAAGCGGAAGTAGGCGGCACAACGTTCAGCCTCCATTACGGACGGCCTTGGCGGTAGTTGCTCCCGCATCTCGAGTGAGCTGAAGGTCGTCTAGAGACCCACAGCCTGGTTCACATCGCTCCTCATGCCCCAGGACAACGACTCCCCTTATATACTCGAGATAAGTGCGGTGCTTACAACATTGATTATCACAAAATAGTATCAAAGTCAAATAGTACTGATTTCAGGTCGAAACATTAAGAAAATGACATCTGATCGTGCAACTAAAATTTGCTTATGGATTGATCCATCTTGAAATAAAGCCTGTACCACGCTGACGAGGGCTAGCAGCCTGAAACACGTATATGCTTTACCTTTATTTATCAATTAAGAAATGTTATTTGGTTAATATCATGAAATAACGATTAAAAAACCAACGATTAGTTGATATTTATTCTGACAGATGGCGCAAGCTATGAGAAATTTTCAGTTTCACAATCAGGAGATGTTTTTTTTCTTAAATGATATTGTTAATTCTACACAATTGATGATTTTAAACAATACCTTACAGAATATTTCTTATTAAAGAAAAGTAAACTCTATCCTACAATGTCACCGAAATGACCTGGAACTTACAAAACAAATTGTTATAAAGTAAATAAAGCTTCCAGGGTTAAGTTTCTTGTTCAAACTTTTTATTTTCAAGCTTTCGGACTTGTTAGTCCTTCTACAGGAGTATCAAGTCTAACTAACAAGTCCGAAAGCTTGAAAATAAAAAATGAACAAGAAACTTAACCCTTGAAGTTTTATTTACTTTATAATATTATAAATCAGAAAAAAAAATTGGGAAAATGAATTATAATCATTATATATTAGCGCTATATTATTGTTTAACACTGAAACAAGGGCTTTCAACCCAATCTTTGGTTCGATATGTCCCTGTAACGACATATTGGAAACTTCAGTTTAATTGATTGCCTGTTTCCTGGGGATGTTTCGTCGAAATATAAAGGAAGGTTATAAGCTTAAATATCGTGTTTCAAATACCATCAGAGGTTTAGGTTTTAGTTTTAATGAATCTCATATTTTAACTTTTTTTAAAAGTTCCTATAAATTTGTGAATATACTAAAATGTTAATAAATGACGTTATATATATAATAATAATTTTGAAAATAGAGCAATCCATAAATAAATCTTTAATTAAAAAGGCATATATTGGATCAAAATAACATTTATTTTACCAATATTTCAGTTGGCTGAACGCCAATCTTTATCAAGGTGTTATAACATTTTAAAGTGTGTCAACTATATATAATAATATAATGATGCATTAGCGCGCCATCTGTTATCAAAATTCGAAACTATTATAGACGCGTATGATTCATTTTTAAAAAACAAGGACGGTAGAAATTGTTTGTTTAAAAAAAAAATTTTACGCGTCTCTAATAGTTTGTTCGGCGGTACATATACTAAAATTGGAACGATACAGAGAAGATTAGCATGGCCCCTGCGCAAGGATGACACGCAAAATCGTGAAGCGTTCTAATAGTTTCGAATTTTGATATATAATAATCATAAGCACTATTTTTGTCTATATTTAAATAACTAATTTATTAGTCTCCTTGAAAAAAACAGACGACCGGTGACATTAAAGAATTTCCACTTCCTTAAGTTTTGTCCATGAGTGTATAAATGATAATATATTAAATTTAGGGAATTGAGTTTTTTTATTTTAAAAATTCATTTCATTGTATTTCTCATTCTCATTTGTATTTCTAATTCATACTTTATTTACTAAAATAATGCATATGTGACAAACTTCTCAACAATATAAGTTATTTAATTAAAAAGGCATATATTGGATCAAAATAACATTTATTTTACCAATATTTCAGTTGACTGAACGCCAACATTTATCAAGGTGTTATAACATATTTAATGGGTGCCAACAACAAACTCAGCGCCACATAACGTCAACAGAATTAAGTTTTAAAAATATTTTGTTATATTCAATGGGGAGAAAAATTTTGAAATATATATTTATATTATGGACAAAATAAGATTTGTAAAATATCGGTGTGAATATTTTGAAAATTAACAATAACGCCTATTTTATATTTATAATTATTTGTACTATGTGTAAAAAGATGTTTCGTATAAAAATATAAAATAAAAAATTATATATAAAAGAAATGTTAAACTAAATATCTTTTATTAAAATATCATAATCAAATAATAAGCATATATGATCTATATAAATTTCTCTCTCATGGCCATCTATGTAGCCAATATTTGAAATTAGTTTCACTCCACATTTTTTTCTATTTAAAACAATTTTCTACCGCTTCTTCTGCGGTGATAATATATATGACTTGGCTCATAAGTCAATCATTCCAAACTGGCGAAACTGCCATGAGGGTTTCCTATTGATGAGCCAAGCCCTCCCAGTATTTCTCTCACTTCAGTAGAGGAGCGGTAAGAAATTAATTTTCATTGAAAAAGGAACGTCCCGATTAATGGTTAAAAATCTAGCTTGAAGCTGATTTTTAGTTCAACGAATATATTTTAGTATTGTAAATTTGAAGTTGTGGAGAACTTTTTAACAAAAAGATTAATTATACATATTTGTCAATTAGACGATGTTGAAATAGGCGGAAAAAAGAGAATTTTTATTCTCTAAATCATCCCAACAGCATGGTCATTTGTGGAATTCCAAATACGCAGGAACCTCATGCCGACAAATGATCACTTCAAATCATGGATGACCATTTCCATTTCCTCCTTGGCAGGAGATGATCCAGATCGGCTGCAGGAGAAAGTGAAGATTGATGATAGAAGTCGGCCATAACTCATTCCAACAATACCGTACGATAACCTTCAAAACAAGGTGATCCTCTGAGGCATTACTAAAATGGCATTAGTTCAAAGAGGAAACAAACCTAATTGTATTCCTGCTGTTCAGATCATAACCTTTGCATTTTATTATTTCAGTCAAACAGCTTAAAATATTTACTAGGAAATACACTCGTGAACAAAACTTAAGAAAGTTGCACCTTTTAGAGTGTATATCGAGATTCAGACAATAACTCTGAAAGATTTTAATACACACACACAATGACCTTTATTGAAGACACACGAGATAAGCATGTGTAAACAAAACTGGCTAAGTCAAAGACTTTGAACTTCCTTGATTTTTCTATTAGTGTACTTCTTTTGACAGTGATAATCAGTGTATAGATATAATTGTGGATCCCTTTATGGTGAAATCAGCAATCTTTCGGGGATACGATTATTTTTATACCTTGGCACTATCTTTATTGTTTAACTAGAGTGTATTGTTGCATCATGATTCATGATGCAACAATATATATATAATAAATTAGCCCCTGTTTCAAGGGGGGAATACGTTTTTTAAAATTGTTTTTTAAAATAAAAGAAACGTATCCCCAGAAGCGCCTTTTGTTTTCACCTTAATTTGAGAAACAGGAAATTAATTTATTGAATTGTGGATCATTTTGTTGTTGTGTTACATTACGTCTCTCAACAGCAAATATTCGGAGGATGAGTATCGAGTGAATACATAAAAATTGTTAATTGCGATACGTGACATTATAAAGATTGTGCTAGATGCTTTTAACGAGACAGCACCAAGTCTTACTATGCACATTATTTTTTTCCGGAAACTGTAAAACTCTGGAAAAATTTAGGAGCAACTCCGTATACTCATTTCGATTCCCGAAGGACGCTACAGAGCACGCTGCCGGCCGGACCTAATCTGTTTATGCTCCTGCGGATTATTTCTTCAGAAACAAGTCAGTCAATCGATCATCAAGACATCTTCCATCTTCTTTATCTACAGCCATTAATCTTTCCTTTTGGCCTGAGTTGAAAGATTTCATGCTGACTCTCTTCTCTCATTACATAAATTGTTGTGCTAGTGATGTTTTGGTATCTTTTTTTGTTGTTGTTTGGGTTTTGCTATTGTTCTCAGGTATGTTTGGACTTCACCGCCTTTATCTCACAATAATGATAATGTACATACAACAATGTACATGTTACATAAATATATTAGATATTAATTAATTATAGAAGGAAAATTACTCGATAATGTTTTTAACGCAAAACAACGTCTTCTTCTTCTTTATTATCCCGTCGTTGAAGAAGTGACAATTTCTTCAAAAGAAAGGTCTTTGATGAGGGTCGGGGAGCCCTTCTCCTCCATCTGCTGAAGGTCTGTCTTTTCTCAGTATTTTGAAGCCCTTTACCTTAAAAAGTTGGTTGGGCTTAAGCTTGGTTTCTTGTAGACAAATGATATTAGCACCTTTTTTTTTTTTTTGGGATCCGCCAGTGATAATATCTCGTCCAGTTTAATCTTGCTATTATTTTTAGATATGCCATTGATGTTGCACTGTAGAACCTTCAATTTGTTATTGGGAGACTGTAGGGAATTTTTCGAATGAGGCCCTCAGCCTAAACATCAGACGCGGTCCTGATTATTCTGCGCGACGGCCGATGCAGCATAACCGGGAGGTTTGACAACCATCACGACTGAGTGAAGTAGAACGTTACAAAACAACGTTAATACAATAATTTATAACAAGGCGTTGAGAGTGGCAATGAATTCTAGCACATTGTCTGCCGCAGTTCAAGAAAAGTTCTATGTTGCCGAGACGTTTTGTGGCGCAACATGTGGCGCAAAGTAGTTAAAAACTTTTCCAGATTAAGTCCATCCTTTCCGGGGATTAAGTCCAGCGTTGCCAGTCTGGCGAACGAACTTTCCTGGCAGAGTTTCCCCTCCGACGTGAACCTTCTGATTTTATACGAGCTTCGAGAACATTCTAATTGGACTAATAAATTTAAGACATGCTGCTCTGGATACTGAATCAACAATTTCTTTAAATACGATAAATAAAATTATTTAGCACGAATTTTTAATTTAAATAAAACCTTCCTATTAAACGTAACATTTCTAGAATATATTGTTATAATATATAACAACAAACAACAAAAAGCCTTTATTCAGGGTCACTGACCCTATACAGGATTCACCAGAGGTATATATAACAATATCATTTGGGAACGGCGAGATTTTACAATCAGTTTGCGTATAAATTAAATCTAAAATTCTTCTTTTTGAATGTTCTCAAATATTTATAAAACCTTCTAAATCCAGATACGATATATATATATTAAGAAAAAGGCATCTCCTTATCATGCAACTAAAAGTTGCTTATGGCTTGCGCCATCTATCGGAATAAATATCAACTATTCTCGTTGATTTTTAAATATTTAAGAAATGGCCAAATTTTATTTATATGAGAGTGAGAGAGAAAATATCAAATAGTTTTCAAAATGTATTTATATATTTTTAATGATTTATTTTTAATCAGAAATGATTGAGACGAATTGGAATAATATACAAGTAATACTTATATGTATGAGTAAATGTTTCTAGGCTCAATAAGTGAGTCTGCAATGACCTACACAAGGACTAAGTTAAATACACGTGTATATAGAGGGAACTATGCAAATATACTCAAATACACTAATGGACCAAACTTAAAGAAGTGAAAATTCTTTTATGTCACCGGTCGTCTATTTTTATTATTATTTTTTTAAGGGGACAGAGGAAATTTTGTTCACACTTGGTAATATCGTGTGTCTTCAATAAAGGTCACTGTGTATCAAATATCTTTCAGAGTTATTGTCTGAATCCCGATATATATGCCTGAAAGTACAACTTCCTTAAGTTTTATCCATGAGTGTAATTCGATTATATAATGTTGTTAAATAAACTACTCCAGATTCAACTTGAGTTAAGGGAATAAAATAAATGAGTGAAAATTATAAATAATTTTATGTTTATGCAATTTAGATGTATTGTTGTCAAATAAGTTCACCAGATTCGACAAAGTGTAGGGAGTAAAAAACACAAGAATATAGATTAAACTATACATGATTATATTAACCACATGATTGTAGAGTTAAGTGCATTGTTTTAAAATAAGTTCACCAGATTCGACAAAGTGTATAGAATAAAAACACACGAACATAGATTACACTATACACAATTATATAAAACCACATGAATGTAGAGTTAAGTGCATTGCTGTCAAATAAGTTAACCAGATTCGACAAAGTGTATGGAATAAAAAGCACACGAACATAGATTACACTATACACAATTATATAAAACCACATGATTGTAGAGTTAAGTGCATTGCTGTCAAATAAGTTAACCAGATTCGACAAAGTGTAGGGAATAAAAAGCACACGAACATAGATTACACTATACACAATTATATAAAACCACATGATTGTAGAGTTAAGTGCATTGCTGTCAAATAAGTTAACCATATTCGACAAAGTGTATGGAATAAAAACACACGAACATAGATTACACTTTACACAATTATATAAAACCACATGAATGTAGAGTTAAGTGCATTGCTGTCAAATAAGTTAACCAAATTCGACAAAGTGTAGGGAATAAAAAACACAAGAATATAGATTAAACTATACACGATTATATTAACCACATGATTGTAGAGTTAAGTGCATTTCTGTCAAATAAGTTAACCAGATTCGACAAAGTGTATGGAATAAAAACACACGAACAAAGATTACACTATACACAATTATATAAAACCACATGATTGTAGAGTTAAGTGCATTTCTGTCAAATAAGTTAACCAGATTCGACAAAGTGTATGGAATAAAAAGCACACGAACATAGATTACACTATACACAATTATATAAAACCACATGATTGTAGAGTTAAGTGCATTTCTGTCAAATAAGTTAACCAGATTCGACAAAGTGTATGGAATAAAAACACACGAACAAAGATTACACTATACACAATTATATAAAACCACATGATTGTAGAGTTAAGTGCATTTCTGTCAAATAAGTTAACCAGATTCGACAAAGTGTATGGAATAAAAAGCACACGAACATAGATTACACTATACACAATTATATAAAACCACATGATTGTAGAGTTAAGTGCATTTCTGTCAAATAAGTTAACCAGATTCGACAAAGTGTATGGAATAAAAAGCACACGAACATAGATTACACTATACACAATTATATAAAACCACATGAATGTAGAGTTAAGTGCATTGCTGTCAAATAAGTTAACCAGATTCGACTAGGTTTGTAGGGAATAAAAGACATGAATATATAAATTGCACTATACATACGATTATATGAATTTACGAATTGTAGAGTTAAATACATTGTTGTCACAAACTATGAGAAATTCGAATAAGTGTAGGAAATAAAACACATGAATATAAAATTTAGACGAGTATATAAAGCCCACTAGAAGAATATACACATATAACGAATCCCAGTTTTGACGATGAATAGTAATAGAGATAAGCTTATTCAGACCATATATACACACAAAGCTTTATTAAGACCACTGGTCTTATACATATTCACCACAAAAATGATTTTCGACCTAATATACATAATCGAAATAAAGAAAAGCTTTCTCTCTTCTTCTCTCTCTCAACCATCGCCAATTCAAATATAAATATAACGGAATATTTATCTATAGAGATTAGATATCTATAAATTAGAATATTTTGTTACTCAGCATATTCCAATCGCTGCTGTGCTCTACTGTCAACACGGTGTGATTGTTCTGAACAAAATAAATTGCCTTGTCATTCTGACGTTGACATTTCCTCATTTTGCCACGTAACAATTTACTTAGCTTTTCTGCTGTTCGCATTATAAAGGTGACAAATGTGAGTTAAGCCTACTTTATTAGAACATGTGTTCCTATAAGGAAGCGATATGATGGTGATTACGTTCCAGAGTAGTATATTGATGCGGATTGTGTCTGGAAGTAGATTTCCCGTCGTTTCATTCCTGTTTCACATATGGAATGGTAGAGAATGAATGCTGACAAAGGCGCTTGCCAGTCATCTAACTAAGCGTTTAAAGATTACCACTGTCATCACAACACGCACATATTTGAAATGAACACTTTTCAAACTTTTCGTTTTCAAAATTTTCGAATGAATATTAGAACTAAAGCAGTTACCGATAAGTCAACAATATTTAATCACGTAAAGGTGCCGGGCTGTTGGTCTTTGACAGCGTGTTCAAGGTTGAGGCTCCACATACAACCAAAATGGTCAAGATACTTTTTGATTAACATTGAAAAGGAAATTTCAAACCAATATATCTTCATAATATGATGCATTAGCGCGCCATCTGTTATAAGAAAGTGTAACTATTTTTGACGCGTATGATTCTTTTAAAAATAAAACAATTTTCTACTGCCCTTACTGCAATGATAAATTAATGGGCGGGCCTGGCTCATCAGTTCACAAGACTGAATAGGCCATCCATCTGTGTTTGGTTATATTCCTTTATTTATTAAGATAGCTTTTAGCCAATATATAAAATTGGAAATAAAAACGAAATTAGTTAAAATTTCTTCTGATAGATGGCAATAGTTATCTATCTTCAAACGTCCAGTTACATGATCAGACGAAGACTTTGCCATCATTATACACTTTTGATCTTCTTCTGTCTTCATATTTCTATTTGTTAATTTGTTTAAATCATTCAAAGTGAACGGAAGAACAATTTTCTGCTTCTAAAAGCTCTAAGAAGGTGTTGAGTGTCCCGCTTCTTGTACACGATTGTTTGGCAGCGAACAAACTACTATATAAACAATACATACAATATTAGTATTGTACAAATTGACACGCAGAATAGAAATTATTGCATAATATATAAAATATTGTTTAATATCCAGCTTTGAAACTGGAATCTACTCGCAATAAAAAGGATAGGAGCTTCACCTAAATATTTCCAACGATGGGTTTAGAATAGGCTCCGTCGCTTATTCGAGGAGCATTGCAGATTCCTTGCGGGAATTTTTGTCGGTTGGCGCCCGAAAAAAAAAAAGTTTTGGTGGCAGACGACGAATGATGGACGACGCCACGTCATGATTTATATCCCTCCCCTTGTAATAATCTCATCGGCCCCTGCAATACTGGACTCTTCTGCCCATCAAATATTGATACATGCGGCTCGCGTTAATATTTTACCGAATTCTCCATCACGCCTTTGTTATTAACATACCTAAGCATGTAGCCAATACAATACTGTTTATGTACATTGTTGAATTTTAGATGTATAGTTAATTTTGGGAGTTTATGAACTGCTGCCTTTATTGCATACACACTAAATTGTTCTGCATTAAAAATAATTTAAATAACATTTGGCTTCCCCTGATGTAAAATTTAGCTAGAACAGAGATATTTCAGTTGAATCTGTATATTGTGAAAGGAAGGAAATTTTAATTTTAATTTATCAATTATTTGAAAAAGTAAAAATAAATGTCAGGTAAAAACTTTCTTTTAATTTTAAATTTGCAAGCTTTCGAGAAAATATACTTCTCTTCAACGGGCTAATACTCTATGTACAATCTCTAAATAATATTTAAACAAAATAATTGAAAACTTTTTGTTATTGGCATGTGCTCTCGCGGGCGTGCATCAGACTGTTTCCAGATAAAGTAATAGATATTATATTGGGATGAAATATCATTTATTGTTTAAAATGAAAACACACCGTATATATATATATTTAAACAAAACTCCATGGTAATCATAAATACAAAAATATTTTCATCGTTCTTATGATCTTTGATAATTAACCCAACTATCTTCACTCATTAAGTTCATGTCTCTATTGAATGGTCTGTCTAAGGTTTATACATTGGTCTACCTTTGCAGAAGATATTGTATGACTTGTAATAGAGAAACCTAGAGCATTCGAGATACGACGAATGTTGATATTTTAGCAAAGAATAAGCAGAGAAATTTGTATTCCACTATAGGGGGTAAAATAATTTTGATAATTTAAGACATATGATGGAATGACATCAAGATGTGTATTGTATACATGTGGCAGGCCAGGTTGAATTTTACTATCACATCACTCATCAGAAATTAAAAGATGCATACGTTTTTCCACTGATAGCATTATCATACATGAGATATAAGAAGAATCGAACAATACAATATTAGAGCTCTAAGAAGCAGTTTAGTAGATTAAATTGGCGAACCTCTAGGAAGGTTCACCACTGATGAGCTAAGCCCTCCCAATATTTTTTCATCGCAGTGAGAACAGCAGAAGTTTGTTTTATGTATAAAAGAAACAATTGTGCTTTAATGCTTTCATTCCCTATGATAATGGCTCTGATAACAAAAGTGACGCATTGTCCCTGAACATAGGAATTGCTACTGCCATGCAGTCAGCTCTCCGCCACTATACAGCTATACTCTGTGGATAGAGATCGATGTAGAAATCCTGTGATCGATCGAGTAAATGATCAGTAATGGAGCATCATGTCCACCGTAAACTAGGTCTGATTAGGAAATCTGGCCGCTCGTTAACCCTGATTAGATAATTGCGCGTAGAGTTACTGTCAAATTGGAGTTTAAACACTGTTACCCAGTTCTATCATTTTTTTGCCGGACGGTTAAAGATAAAATTAGAATCCTAACGACAAATGCATCATTTTTTAGTAACAAAACTCAATGTTGAAATCCATATATTTTTGCATATTTAAAATCTAGACTATTTTACAACGAGTATGCTTCTTTTCAAATAAAATCAATTTTATTCTGCCCTTACTGCAATAAAATTAATGGAAGGGCCTGGCTCATCAGTTGTGAATCCTTCTATTGGCTTAACATTGCAGTAAAAGCAGTAGAAAATTGATTTATTGAAAAGAAACATAGTGAAATAGTTTAAAACACCAATAACAGATGGCATCTTGTTTAATTTATAAGAAATGAAAGCACGAAAGTTACTTTTACACATGAAACAAACTTCTACTGTCCTTACTGCAATGAAAAAAATATTGGGTGAGCTTTTGGATCATCAGTGGTGAACCTTCCCAGCTGTTTCGCTAATTTAATCTACCAGACCGCTTTTTTAGAGCTCTAATACTATATTGGACGATTATGCTTATATATGATACAGCTTGTTTGATTGATATATTTATAAATATATACCTGTGAGACAATATAGTAGTTATGCAGACTTCAGATAAACCATGCTTTTTTTAGAATATCCCAAATATCCATTTAATAGGAGAAATCCCTCACTCGCTCTCGTGGCATTCATCGACTCGTCTGTTTTTCTTTCGAAAACTATACCTATTAACCGACACTGAGGATC
>CP092886.1:7813796-7834722 GCA_030710605.1 Cordylochernes scorpioides
TCGACCGCCAGAGGTCACGCTTCCCCTATAAAAACTCATTGTTGTTGTTTCCCGAAGGCCGGCTCAAACCTTTTGTACATTATGTAAATAAGTTTTTGATTTTTTTATTCTTACGCCTTAAGCCAAGCAGTATACTTTTATCAAATTATGTTTTTTAATATATTCCTTTGCTCAATTAAAGAAATCTCTGATCAAAACTATTTTTAGTAGTATACTTTCAAGATTTTAACCACGACTGCATTTCCATAGCACAATTCTCAAGATAATCAAAAATCAACAGAATTTTTTTTATAACATATATATACGGCTATCCGACCATCGCAATTCTTCAGTCGAAGAAAGTTTGAAACTCTTGTTTGGAAACTCTCGCGTGCAAACGTTTATTTTTCACTTTCTAGAAAAGATATATTACTAGAAAATATTTGATAAAATTTGTCAAACTTTGGGCTGCTTTAAACGAGTGAATACGATATATATATTTATGATGTATTTAATCTCCTAACGTGTGTTATTTAATAATTCTATTTAACAATAATAAATATTATAAACATGTATGTTAGTTATGAACTTTGGATTAAATTAATGTCGACACACAATTCTTTTATCTCAATCAAAACTCATATTAAAAAAAAAAAATAGAAAAATTCCGAACTAAAAACAATGAACTACATATATTTACTATATATTTGCTTAGAAATTATTTCTTTTCAAAATTGAAAGAATTATTTAATCTTCAAAAATTAGGACTATGATTGTTAGAAAGTTGTTCAGATTTTTTTTCTTCTAAATATTCGAAGATTAAAAAAAATCATTTGAACTCTTAGGAGAACTATGTTCAAAGCAATTAGTAGCCAACTTTACTGAGGAATATTTCATTGACAAATAATAGTTTATATGTGGTTTCTGTGTTCTGAGAAGGATAATATAAATCGTTGAGATAGAAATCATCAAATTGTTATTCGGTGTGACAAGAAGTCCCTATCGACCGTCAAGCTACCGGGCGTCGTGGCGGGCCTGACACGGCGGAGCTACAAAATGGCGACATGCCGCTAATTGTACGTCGCTGGCACCGACGTTGGCAGTCGCCCGCCCGCTTCTTGGCGATCTTTACAACATACCGCGGTATCCACGTGGTGGATTGGATTCTTTCCGACCTTCTTCTCTATGGTGGATTTCTATTCCCAAAATTAGAAAAGGCATTTTATGTGTATACATAAAATATTGTTTCATTAAATATATATTGTCAGAGATTGATATGAATATGTGCTTCACACACTACATTAATGTGTCTTAGCTTAGAAGAGGATGTCTGAAAGTAATTTGTGTCTGGACAAGCGGAAGTAGGCGGCACAACGTTCAGCCTCCATTACGGACGGCCTTGGCGGTAGTTGCTCCCGCATCTCGAGTGAGCTGAAGGTCGTCTAGAGACCCACAGCCTGGTTCACATCCCTCCTCATACCCCAGGACAATCACTCCCCTTATATACTCGAGATAAGTGCGGTGCTTACAACATTGATTATCACAAAATAGTATCAAAGTCAAATAGTACTGATTTCAGGTCGAAACATTAAGAAAATGACATCTGATCTTGCAACTAAAATTTGCTTATGGATTGAGACTTCTTGAAATAAAGCCTGTACCACGCTGACGAGGGAAAGTAGACAGAAACGCGTACGTGGTTAACCTTTATTGATCAATTAAGAAATGTTATTTGGTTAATATCATGAAATAACGATAAAAAAACAACGATTAGTTGATAATTATTCCGACAGATAACGCAAACCAACAGAAATTTTCAGTTTCACAATCAGGAGATGCCTTTCCTTAGATGATATTGTTAATTCCACACAATTGATGATTTTAAACAATACCTTACAAAATATTTCTTATTAAAGAGAAGTAAACTCTATCTTCCAATGTCACCGAAATTACCTGGAACTTACCAAACAAATTGTTATAAAGTAAATAAAGCTTCCAGGGTTAAGTTTCTTGTTCAAACTTTTTATTTTCAAGCTTTCGGACTTGTTAGTCCTTCTACAGGAGTATCAAGTCTAACTAACAAGTCCGAAAGCTTGAAAATAAAAAAATGAACAAGAAATTTAACCCTGGAAGTTTTATTTACTTTATAATATTATAAATCAGAAAAAAATTGTGAAAATGAATTATAATCATTATATATTTAGCGCTGTATTATTGTTTAACACTGAAACAAGGGCTTTCAACCCAATCTTTGGTTCGATATGTCCCTGTAACGACATATTGGAAACTTCAGTTTAATTGATGGGCTGTTTCCTGGGGATGTTTCGTCGAAATATAAAGGAAGGTTATAAGCTTAAATATCGTGTTTCAAATACCATCAGAGGTTTAGGTTTTAGTTTTAATGAATCTCATATTTTAACTTTTTTTAAAAGTTCCTATAAATTTGTGAATATACTAAAATGTTAATAAATGACGTTATATATATAATAATAATTTTGAAAATAGAACAATCCATAAATAAATCTTTAATTAAAAAGGCATATATTGGATCAAAATATCATTTATTTTTCCAATATTTCAGTTGACTGAACGCCAATCTTTATCAAGGTGTTATAACATATTTAATGGGTGTCAACAACAAACTCAGCGCCACATAACGTCAACAGAATTAAGTTTTAAAAATATTTTGTTATATTCAATGGGGAGAAAAATTTTGATATATATATTTATATTATGGACAAAATAAGATTTGTAAAATATCGGTGTGAATATTTTGAAAATTAACAATAACGCCTATTTTATATTTATAATTATTTGTACTATGTGTAAAAAGATGTTTCGTATAAAAAAAAAATAAAATAAAAATAAAAAATTATATTTTACACAAATAAATTTACTGGCAATGCGTTTCTTTTAAATATCATCAAATATTATCTCTACAGACCTTACTGCAATGATATGAGTTATTGAATGAGAGGGCTTGGCTCATCAGTAGTGAACCCTCTCAGCGGTTTCGCCAAATTAATCTCTAGACCGCTCTACTATTGTATTGGACTGGTTTTGTTATATACCCTGCATTTTCTATGGAAGGCAGCTTAGGGGTGTTTAGTGAACTATGGACATAAGCTTTAGGTCTGTAGAGGCACATACATATGATTTCAAGGTATTGCATCGAGCAAAGCTCTTCCGCAAAATATGTTTTCATAACCAATATATATTAGTAAATTATATATAAAAGAAATGTTAAACTAAATATATTTTTTATTAAAATATCATAATCAAATAATAAGCATATATGATCTATATAAATTTCTCTCTCATGGCCATCTATGTAGCCAATATTTGAAATTAGTTTCACTCCACATTTTTTTCTATTTAAAACAATTTTCTACCGCTTCTACTGCGGTGATAATATATATGACTTGGCTCATAAGCCAATCATCCCAAACTGGCGAAACTGCCATGAGGGTTTCCTATTGATGAGCCAAGCCCTCCCAGTATTTTTCTCACTGCAGTAGAGGAGCGGTAAGAAATTAATTTTCATTGAAAAAGGAACGTCTCGATTAATGGTTAAAAATCTAGCTTGAAGCTGATTTTTAGTTCAACGAATATATTTTAGTATTGTAAATTTGAAGTTGTGGAGAACTTTTTAACAAAAAGATTAATTATACATATTTGTCAATTAGACGATGTTGAAATAGGCGGAAAAAAGAGAATTTTTATTCTCTAAATCATCCCAACAGCATGGTCATTTGTGGAATTCCAAATACGCAGGAACCTCATGCCGACAAATGATCACTTCAAATCATGGATGACCATTTCCATTTCCTCCTACGCGGGAGATGATCCAGATCGGCTGCAGGAGAAAGTGAAGATTGATGATAGAAGTCGGCCATAACTCATTCCAACAATACCGTACGATAACTTTCAAAACAAGGTGATCCTCTGAGGCATTACCAAAATGGCATTAGTTCAAAGAGGAAACAAACCTAATTGTATTCCTGCTGTTCAGATCATAACCTTTGCATTTTATTATTTCAGTCAAACAGCTTAAAATATTTACTAGGAAATACACTCGTGAACAAAACTTAAGAAAGTTGCACCTTTTAGAGTGTATATCGAGATTCAGACAATAACTCTGAAAGATTTTAATACACACACACACAATGACCTTTATTGAAGACACACGAGATAAGCATGTGTAAACAAAACTGGCTAAGTCAAAGACTTTGAACTTCCTTGATTTTTCCATTAGTGTACTTCTTATGACAGTGATAATCAGTGTATAGATATAATTGTGATCCCTTTATGGTGAAATCAGCAATCTTCCGGGTATACGATTATTTTTATACCTTGGCAATATGTTTATTGTTTAACTAGAGTGTATTGTTGCATCATGATTCATGATGCAACAATATATATATATATAATAAATTAGCCCCTGTTTCAAGGGGGGGAATACGTTTTTTAAAATTGTTTTTTAAAATAAAAGAAAGGTATCCCCAGAAGCGCCTTTTGTTTTCACCTTAATTTGAGAAACAGGTGGCTAATTTATTGAATTGTGGATCATTTTGTTGTTGTGTTACATTACGTCTCTCAACAGCAAATATTCGGAGGATGAGTATCGAGTGAATACATCAAAATTGTTAATTGAGATACGTGACATTATAAAGATTGTGCTAGATGCTTTTAACGAGACAGCAACAAGTCTTACTATGCACATTATTTTTTCCGGAAACTGTAAAACTCTGGAAAAATTAAGGAGCAACTCCGTCTACTCATCTGGATTCCCGAAGGACGCTACAGAGCACGCTGCCGGCCGGACCTAATCTGTTTATGCTCCTGCGGATTATTTCTTCAGAAACAAGTCAGTCAATCGATCATCAAGACATCTTCCATCTTCTTTATCTACAGCCATTAATCTTTCCTTTTGGCCTGAGTTGAAGGATTTCATGCTGACTCTCTTCTCTCATTACATAAATTGTTGTGCTAGTGATGTTTTGGTAACCTTTTTGTTGTTGTTTGGGTTTTGCTATTGTTCTCAGGTATGTTTGGACTTCACCGCCTTTATCTCACAATAATGATGATGTACATACAACAATGTACATGTTACATAAATATATTAGATATTACTTAATTATAGAAGGAAAATTACTCGATAATAATCAAAACAACGTCTTCTTCTTCTTTATTATCCCGTCGTTGAAGAAGTGACAATTTCTTCAAAAGAAAGGTCTTTGATGAGGGTCGGGGAGCCCTTCTCCTCCATCTGCTGAAGGTCTGTCTTTTCTCAGTATTTTGAAGCCCTTTACCTTAAAAAGTTGGTTGGGCTTAAGCTTGATTTCTTGCAGACAAATAATATTAGCATCTTTGGAATCCGCCAGTGATAATATCTCGTCAAGTTTAACCTTGTTCTTATTGGTAGATATGACATTGATGTTGCATTGAAGGACATCCAATTTGGTATTCGGAGACTGTAGGGAATTTTTCGAATGAAGCCCTCTGCCTAAACCCCGGTCCTGATTATTCTGCGCGACGGCCGATGCAGCATAGCAAGGAGATTTGCCAACCATCACGACTGAGTGAAGTAGAACGTTGCAAAACAACGTTAATACAATAATTTATAACAAGGCGTTGAGAGTGGCAATGAATTCTAGCACATTGTCTGCCGCAGTTCAGGAAAAGTTCTATGTTGCCGAGACGTTTTGTGGCGCAACATGTGGCGCAAAGTAGTTAAAAACTTTTCCAGATTAAGTCCATCCTTTCCGGGGATTAAGTCCAGCGTTGCCAGTCTGGCGAACGAACTTTCCTGGCAGAGTTTCCCCTCCGACGTGAACCATCTGATTTTATACGAGCTTCGAGAACATTCTAATTGGACTAATAAATTTGAGACATGCTGCTCTGGATACTGAATGAACAATTTCTTTTTAAATACGATAAATAAAATTATTTAGCACGAATTTGTCATTTAACAATAAAACCTTCCTATTAAACGTAACATTTCTAGAATATATTGTTATATATTATAACAATATCATTTGGGAACGGCGAGATTTTACAATCAGTTTGCGTATAAATTAAATCTAAAATTCCCCTTTTGAATGTTCTCAAATATTTATAAAACCTTCTAAATCCAGATACGATATATATATATGAGAGTGAGAGAGAAAATATTCTGGCGAAGAAATATTTTATTATTTAATTTAATATTATTTAATGAAAATATTCAACAGATTATAAAAATATATATTACTCTGTATTTGTAAAATCATCTTTAAAATATTTCTTTGCTTGCTTGCTTAAGATTCCCTAGCTGTAGATAGTTTGGCTGACTTGCTAATAACTGTCGACTCGTCGCTGTGACGTCATCAATAAATACTTTTACATCTTAGGATATTTCAAGGCTTGATTTCTACGTTACAATATTAAATAGTTTTCAAAATGTATTTATATATTTTTAATGATTTAATTTTTAATTAGAAATGATTGAGACGAATTGGAGTAATATACAAGTAATACTTATATGTATGAGTAAATGTTTCTAGGCTCAATAAGTGAGTCTGCAATGACCTACACAAGGACTAAGTTAAATACACGTGTATATAGAGGGAACTACGCAAATACTCAAATACACTAATGGACCAAACTTAAGTAAGTGAAAATTATTTCATGTCACCGGTCGTCTATATATTATTTTAAGGGGACAGAGGAAATTTTGTTCACACTTGGTTATATCGTGTGTCTTGAATAAAAGGTCACTGTGTGTATCAAATATCTTTCAGAGTTATTATCTGAATCCCGATATATATGCCTGAAAGTACAACTTCTTTAAGTTTTATCCATGAGTGTAATTCGATTATATAATGTTGTTAAATAAACTACTCCAGATTCAACTTGAGTTAAGGGAATAAAATAAATGAGTGAAAATTATAAATAATTTTATGTTTATGCAATTTAGGTGTATTGTTGTCAAATAAGTTCACCAGATTCGACAAAGTGTAGGGAATAAAAACACAAGAATATAGATTAAACTATACATGATTATATTAACTACATGATTGTAGAGTTAAGTGAATTGTTTTAAAATAAGTTCACCAGATTCGACAAAGTGTATGGAATAAAAAGCACACGAACATAGATTACACTATACACAATTATATAAAACCACATGATTGTAGAGTTAAGTGCATTTCTGTCAAATAAGTTAACCAGATTCGACAAAGTGTATGGAATAAAAAGCACACGAACATAGATTACACTATACACAATTATATAAAACCACATGATTGTAGAGTTAAGTGCATTTCTGTCAAATAAGTTAACCAGATTCGACAAAGTGTAGGGAATGAAAAGCACACGAACATAGATTACACTATACACAAATATATAAAACCACATGATTGTAGAGTTAAGTGCATTTCTGTCAAATAAGTTAACCAGATTCGACAAAGTGTATGGAATAAAAAGCACACGAACATAGATTACACTATAGACAATTATATAAAACCACATGATTGTAGAGTTAAGTGCATTTCTGTCAAATAAGTTAACCAGATTCGACAAAGTGTATGGAATAAAAAGCACACGAACATAGATTACACTATACACAATTATATAAACCACATGATTGTAGAGTTAAGTGCATTGCTGTCAAATAAGTTAACCAGATTCGACAAAGTGTATGGAATAAAAAGCACACGAACATAGATTACACTATACACGATTATATGAAACCACATGATTGTAGAGTTAAGTGCATTTCTGTCAAATAAGTTAACCAGATTTGACAAAGTGTATGGAATAAAAAGCACACGAACATAGATTACACTATACACGATTATATGAAACCACATGATTGTAGAGTTAAGTGCATTGCTTTCAAATAAGTTAACCAGATTCGACAAAGTGTATGGAATAAAAAGCACACGAACATAGATTACACTATACACAATTATTGATGAGGCACAATTTGGATTGTTGATTATAAACACAAGGTAATAAGACCAAATCCAAATAAATAAATAGTGTGTAATATATTTATTTATTTGGATTTGGTCTTATTACCTTGTGTTTATACACAATTATATAAAACCACATGATTGTAAAGTTAAGTGCATTTCTGTCAAATAAGTTAACCAGATTCGACAAAGTGTATGGAATAAAAAGCACACGAACATAGATTACACTATACACAATTATATAAACCACATGATTGTAGAGTTAAGTGCATTGCTGTCAAATAAGTTAACCAGATTCGACAAAGTGTATGGAATAAAAAGCACACGAACATAGATTACACTATACACGCTTATATGAAACCACATGATTGTAGAGTTAAGTGCATTGCTGTCAAATAAGTTAACCAGATTCGACTAGGTTTGTAGGGAATAAAAGACATGAATATATAAATTGCACTATACATACGATTATATGAATTTACGAATTGTAGAGTTAAATACATTGTTGTCACAAACTATGAGAAATTCGAATAAGTGTAGGAAATAAAACACATGAATATAAAATTTAGACGAGTATATAAAGCCCACTAGAAGAATATACACATATAACGAATCCCAGTTTTGACGATGAATAGTAATAGAGATAAGCTTATTCAGACCATATATACACACAAAGCTTTATTAAGACCACTGGTCTTATACAGATTCACCACAAAAATGATTTTCGACCTAATATACATAATCGAAATAAAGAAAAGCTTTCTCTCTTCTTCTCTCTCTCAACCATCGCCAATTCAAATATAAATATAACGGAATATTTATCTATAGAGATTAGATATCTATATATTAGAATATTTTGTTACTCCGCATATTCCATTCGCTGCTGTGCTCTACTGTCAACACGGTGGGATTTTTGTGAACAAAATAAATTGCCTTGTCATTCTGACGTTGACATTTCCTCATTTTTGCCACGTAACAATTTACTTAGCTTTTCTGCTGTTCGCATTATAAAGGTGACAAGTGTTAGTTAAGCCTACTTTAATTGAACATGTGTTCCTATAAGGAAGCGATATGATGGTGATTACGTTCCAGAGTCGTATATTGATGCGGATTGTGTCTAGAAGATGTTTTATCGTCGTTTCACTCCTGTTGTATGAAATGATAGAGAATGAATGCTGGCAAAGTCGATTACCAGTCATCCAACTAAATGT
Source organism: Cordylochernes scorpioides (assembly GCA_030710605.1). NCBI lineage: Eukaryota > Metazoa > Arthropoda > Arachnida > Pseudoscorpiones > Chernetidae > Cordylochernes > Cordylochernes scorpioides. Next base: position 7,822,945 of record CP092886.1, read on the forward strand.
TTAAAGATTGCTACTGTCATCACCACACACATTTGAAATGAACACTTTCAAACTTTTGGTTTTCAAAATTCTCGAATGAATATTAAGTAAAGCCGTTACCGATAAGTCAACAATATTTAATCACGTAAAGGTGCCGGGCTGTTGGTCTTCGACAGCGTGTTCAAGGTTGAGGCTCCACATACAACCAAAATGGTCAAGATACTTTTTGATTATCATTGTAAAGGCAATTTCACACCAATATATCTTTATAATACGATGAATTAGCGCGCCATCTGTTATAAGAAAGTGTAACTATTTTTGACGCGCATGATTCTTTTAAAAATAAAACAATTTTCTACTGCCCTTACTGTAATGATAAATTAATGGGCTGGCCTGGCTCATCAGTTCACAAGACTCAATAGGCCATCCATCTGTGTTTGGTTATATTCCTTTATTTATTAAGATAGCTTTTTAGCCAATATATAAAATTGGAAATAAAAACGAAATTAGTTGAAATTTCTTTTAATAGATGGCAGTAGTTAACTCTCTTCAAACGTTCAGTTACATATCAGGCGATGACTTTGCCATCATTATACACTTTTGATCTTCTTCTTTCTTAATATTTCTATTTGTTAATTTGTTTGAATCATTCAAAGTGAACGGAAGAACAATTTTCTGTTTCTAAACGCTCTAAGGAGGTGTTGAGTGTCCCGCTTCTTGTACACGATTGTTTGGCGGTGAACAAACTACTATATAAACAATACATACAATATTAGTATTGTACAAATTGACATGCAGAATAGAAAACTATTGTATAATATTTAAAATAAATATTGTTTAATATCCAGCTTTGAAACTGGGAATCTACTCTCAATAAAAATGATAGAAGCTTCACTTAAATATTTCCAACGATGGGTTTAGAATAGGCTCCGTCGCTTATTCGAGGAGCATTGCAGATTCCTTGCGGGAATTTTGGTCGGTTGGCGCCCGAAAAAAAAAAGTTTTGGTGGCAGACGACGAATGATGGACGACGCCACGTCATGATTTATATCCCTCCCCTTGTAATAATCTCATCGGCCCCTGCAATACTGGACTCTTCTGCCCATCAAATATTGATACATGCGGCTCGCGTTAATTTTTTACCGAATTCTCCATCACGCCTTTGTTATTAACATACCTAAGCATGCAGCCAATACAATACTGTTTATGTACATTGTTGAATTTTAGATGTGTAGTTAATTTTGGGACTTTATGAACTGCTGCCTTTATTGCATACACACTTAATTGTTCTGAATTAAATATAATCTAAATAACATTGGCTTCCCCTGATGTAAAAATTTAGCTAGAACAGATATATTTTAGTCGAATCTGTATATTGTGAAAGGAATGAAATTTGAATTTTAATTTATCATTTATTTGAAAATGTAAAAATAAATGTCAGGTAAAAACTTTATTTTAATTTTAAATTTGCATGCTTTCGAGCAAATATACTGCTCTTCAACGGGCTGATACTCTCTATGTACAATCTCTAAATAATCTTTATACAAAATAATTGAAAACTTTTTGTTATCGGCATGTGCTCTCGCAGGCGTGCATCAGACTGTTCCCAGCTAAAGTAATAGATATTATATTGGGAGGAAATATCATTTATTGTTTAAAATGCAAACATCGCATGTTTTTAAACAAAACCCCATGGTAATCATAAATACAAAAATATTTTCATCGTTCTCATGATCTTTGAGAAATACCTCAACTATCTTCACTCACTAAGTTCGTGTCTCTATTGGATGGTCAGTCTAGTGTTTATACATTGGTCTACCTTTGCAGCAGATATTGTCTGACTTGTAATAGAAGGTCTTGAGGGAACTTACAGCATTCGAGAGACAACAAATGTTGATATTTCAGCAAAGAATAAGCAGAGAATTTTGTTTACCACTATGGGGGCAAATATTTTAGATAAATTAAGACATCTGATGGAATGACATCAAGATGTGTATTCTATACATGTGGCGCGCCTAAGTTGAATTTGACTATCACATCACTCATCAGAAATGCCAAGATGCATACGTTTCGCCACTGATAGCATTATCATACATGAGATATAAGCAGAATCGAACAATACAGTATTAGAGCTCTAAGAAGCAGTCTGGTAGATTAAATTGGCGAACCTCTAGGAAGGTTCACCACTGATGAGCTAAGCCCTCCCAATAATTTTTCATCGAGGTGAGAGCAGCAGAAAAGTTTGTTTTATGTATAAAAGAAACAATTGTGCTTTAATGCTTTCATTCCCTATGATAATGGCTCTGATAACAAAAGTGACGCATTGTCTCTGAACATAGGAATTTCTACTGTCATTCAGTCAGCTCTACGCCACTATACAGCTATACTCTGTGGATAGAGATCGATGTAGAAATCCTGTGATCGATCGAGTAAATGATCAGTAATGGAGCATCATGTCCACCGTAAACTAGGTCTGATTAGGAAATCTGGCCGCTCGTTAACCCTGATTAGATAATTGCGCGTAGAGTTACTGTCAAATTGGAGTTTAAACACTGTTACCCAATTCTATCATTTTTTGCCGGACGGTTAAAGATAAAATTAGAATCCTAACGACAAATGCATCATTTTTAGTAACAAAACTCAATGTTGAAATCCATATATCTTTACATATTTAAAATCTAGACTATTTTACAACGAGTATGCTTCTTTTCAAATAAAATCAATTTTATTCTGCCCTTACTGAAATAAAATTAATGGAAGGGCCTGGCTCATCAATTGTGAATCCTTCTATTGGCTTATCATTGCAGTAAAAGCAGTAGAAAATTGATTTATTGAAAAGAAACATAGTGAAATAGTTTAAAACACCAATAACAGATGGCATCTTGTTTAATTTATAAGAAATGAAAGCACGAAAGTTACTTTTACACATAAAACAAACTTCTACTGTCCTTACTGCAATGAAAAAAATATTGGGTGAGCTTTTGGATCATCAGTGGTGAACCTTCCCAGCTGTTTCGCTAATTTAATCTACCAGACCGCTTTTATAGAGCTCTAATACTATATTGGGCGATTATGCTTATATATGATACAGCTTGTTTGATTGATATATTTATAAATATATACCAGTGAGACAATATAATAGTTATGCAAATTTCAGATAAACGAATGCTTTTAGGATATCACAAATATTCATTTGATAGGAGAAATCCCTCACTCGCTCTCGTGGCATTCATCGACTCGTCTGTTTTTATTTCGAAAACGATCCCTATTAATCGACACTGAGGATCTATAAAGCGACTAGAATAAAGTAAAAAAGAAAAACTTCAAATTTTAAAAATATTTTTAAATTTGTGGGGTAATTCAATTCTATTTTTATAAATGAAGCATATTTTACACACCTTTCATTAAATGAAGGAATCAATTGACACATCAGAGGTGAACTTTCTCAACGGTATCGTCAAATCAATCTCCAATCCACCATTAATTAGCAAAGTCTCCTTTATGTTCTATCAATGTAGAAGGTCTACAGAAGTAGGCTTCGTTCATAAATATAAAAATTGGCCTCTATAAATATATATCGCGTTGAAATTGCGGAAAATGTTGTAAATTATTTAATCAAGTACTCGGCAAAAGGTTTGTTCATTAATTTATAAGTATTCGCAAGCTTTAGAGTTAAAAACATTTCCACAGACGTTTCTCCCAAGTTTAAACATTTCAAAATAGATATTTGTCTTTAAATGTTTATAATTGGGAGAAATGTATGTATAAAGTTTTTGACTCTAAAGCTTGCGAATACTTTTAAATTAATGCACAAACCTTTTGCGGAGTACTTAATTAAATATTTTATAAATATATATACACTCATAGACTCAACATAAGGAAGTTGTACCTTTAAGGATGTATATCGGTATTCAGACAATAACTCAGAAAGATATTTGATACACAGTGACCTTTATTGAAGACACATAGATAACCGTTAGAAATAAAGTTAAACTAAAGTCGTAAAAGGATGTTGTATATTATTTTAAATTCTTTGCAAAGGTGTAAAGTTTAAATCCTTTATGAAAATATAGAATTATTGTCGCGACATTCAATGTATTTATTGTCTTCTTGTTTCATGTTCTTAGTTAACTACTTTTCCACAGTGTAAATCACCATAGCTTTATACAAATACATTCAAGGTAAAAACTTAAGGAATCTGTACCTTTTAGCATGTATATCGGGTTTCATATAATAACTCTGGAAGATATTTGACACACAGTGACTTTTATTGAAGACACACGAGATAACCAAGTGTGAACAAAATTGCCTCTGTCTCCTTAAAAAAAAAAAATAACAGACGACAGGCGACATATGACCTTCCAATTCCCTAAGATTTGTCCATGAGCATATATAGTTTTAAAATGAAAGGATTTAAAAGCACGAATGCTTCTTTTATACATAATACAAACTTCTACTGTCCTTACTGTGATGAAAAAATATATTAGGAGGGCTTGGCTCATCAGTGGTGAACCTTCCCAGCGGTTTCACCAATTTGATCCACCAGACCGCTTCTCGGAGCTCTAATACTGTATTGGACGATTCTACTTATATACGCAGCACTGAAGGGTGGAATCTCAGAAATGGTTTTCAAGAAGACTATGGACATAAGCTTATAGGACAGTAGATAGTAAATATAGTTTTTCAAATTTATTCGATAGATGGCGCTATACTATTTGATTTTTCATTTTGATCCGTTGGTCAAATATGATATTTTAAAATATTTTCAGGAATCAGGGGCGTGTGAAACACCATTTATCCAAGAAAGCTTACTTTTAAAATTGAAAGCAAATAAACACAATAAAAGTTGAATGATAATTATTACATAATATTTTAAATTTTTATTTTTTATTTGCCTTACTCAATTTTTCAAAAATATTTATCGAGTAATTATTTATATAAAGCTATTTTGAGTCAAAATAAATAAGAGTTAAAATCCACTCGAGTTTTGTTATATAAAATATTCAAAGAACACCTGGGCCAGATGAATATTTATTTTTCAACATTTCATTGTTTATATATATTGAAAATATAGAAATCCATATTTAATTCATTAGATAATAAAAAGGCATATATTGGATTTAATAAAATATTTATTTTTCCAATATTTCGGTTGGCTGAACGCCAAGCCTTTATCAAGGCATTACATTTTTGTATACAAAATACAAAAATGTAATGCCTTGATAAAGGTTTGGCGTTCAGACAACCGAAATATTGGCAAAATAAATCTTTTATTAAATCCAATATATGCCTTTTTATTATCTAATATATATATATACTCGTGGAAAAAAACTTAAGCGAATGGATAGTCTTTGATGTGACCAGTTGTCTTGTATTTTTCAGGAGACAGAGACAATTTTGTTCACACTTCAATAAAGGTCACTTTGTATCAAATTTCTTTCAGAGTTATTGTCTGAATAACGATATACATGTTAAAATGTAAAATTTTCCTTTGTCCATGAGTGTAATTAGCTGTTATCAGATTTGAAATTAGGTCTAAAGTACAGAAGACATAATTTGTTTCTCCAATCCTGAAAAGGATGAATGCTATTCGCCAAAACATTGTGAGAATAATGAATTTTAATCTGGTCAAGGTATCCTTTTAATACTAAACACTTAAATTGTGTTTAATTTTCAAAAAAATTCATATATATAAAAATATCTGGGAAAATCCTTAACATAAATCAAAGTTGTTGTTCACCAATAATCTATTACTATAGGAATATTGATATAAAATCCCGAAAAATAAATAAAACGACAAAGATTTTTCTCAAAATTCCACTACCATAATTATTCGAATCTATTAATAATGATGAAAAACTAATGCATAGACCCCATCAATTTTGTCATAAAATGAGGTTTAGAAAAAATGTTATCAAATACTTGAGGGAAGAAAAACAAACAATAATTTTATTTATTATATAAGTAGAAAGGCTTAACCATACCTTCTCTTAATTCACACAGTAAATGTTGCGGACCTGCACACACAAAATCCGTAGTAGTACTTTCTACACATGTGTAGGACATAAACTAATGGATAAAACTAAAGGAAGTTGTGAGTGTAATGAGTGTAAACTCACATTCAAATAGATTACCCTAAATATTACCAATATCAAAATCTTAATAAACCAATAGAGTTGCCTAGGGGTATTGTTTTTCTTCTGTTTTTCTAAAATAACATATTATATTATACATTTTGTAAAATGAAAGGCTTTAAAAGCACTAAGGTTTATTTTATACATAATACAAACTTCTACTGCCCTTACTGCGATGAAAAAATATATTGGGAGGGCTTGGCTCATCAGTGGTGAACCCTCCCAGCGGTTTCGCCAATTTAATCCACCAGACAAATTTTTTGTTAATAATATAATATATAGTCACTATATATGTCTTAACACAACTCTTTATAAAGCGATAAAGTTCATGAAATTGCTTGTGTTCAAATGAGACTATCTTTTTATTATCTCACTCTTTAAAAAGTAAGTTATCTTCATTTTATTAGAAGTATATAAGGTTATTGTTAATATGCTTACAGAATACGTAGTACGTGAAGGTCACGGCAGAGGCAGTACTTTTACCAGCCTATATGTGAATAAGAGTGACAAGGTGCTTTTATAATTTACTTATGAAATTAAAATTTATATTCGATTATAATTTGACCTTGGAACAATCTTCCATTCTTATAATCTTATATTCATGTAAAAAGGCAGGATGATAGTGCCATATTCCACATTAAAGTGGGTTCAAGCTTACTCTTACAGAGTTTACTACTTTCACATAGCTGCAGTGAGCACGCTTTGTTAGCGCGGGTGTAAAAAAAGTGGAACGTAAAGAAAAAGAAAAACAATATTATATAAAATTATGATATATGGAACAATACCCCTATTACTAAATATCTTTTCTGGAACACAATATAGAGTATTATTAAAATCCTATTTAAATCACTATATATGTCTTAACAAAACTCTTTATAAAGCGATAGAGTTAATAAAATTGCTTGTTCAAATGATACTATCTTTTTATTATCTCACTCTTTTGAAGTAAGCTATATCTTAATTTTATTAGAGGTATATAAGGTTATGGTTAATGTGCTTACAGAATATGTAGCACGTGAAGGTTACGGCAGAGGTAGTACTTTTATCAGCCATTGATTTGTTATTGGTTCTCATCAATAGATCAATGCGGTGGGATTATAAGAGCTTTTTTGGCCTCTTCTTTACAAAGCCGTCCGTGATGTCGGCCATGTCCAACATAAGAGGCCACTGTTTAGAACTACAAAATATGGCAGACCTAAAAGCTGAAAAGTGATAAACTTCTCTAGTAGAGTGCATCAGTAACTATTGGTATTAGCAATAGGTGAATAAAATTAAACGGTTCCTAACCACAATATTGTTATAATGTGGTTACAATAATGCAACGTGAAAAATAACGGGAAACCACCAAACCTCATTTCCAAGTAGACATGTGGTAATATTGATAGTACGACGGTAGATCAGTAAGCCAACGGGAAACTACCACAATAACATTCTCGAGTAGACATGTGGCTGTGTTGATAGTACGACGGTAGATGAGTAAGCCAACGGGAAACTACCACAATAACATTCTCGAGTAGACATGTGGCTGTGTTGATAGTACGACGGTAGATGAGTAAGCCAACGGGAAACTACCACAATAACATTCTCGAGTAGACATGTGGCTGTGTTGATAGTACGACGTAGATGAGTAATCCAACGGGAAACTACCACAATAACATTCCCAAGTAGGTACGTGGTCATGTTGATAGTACGACGGTAGACGAGGAAGCCAACGGGAAACTACCACAATAACATTCCCAAGTAGACATGTGGTAATGTTGATAGTACGACGGTAGATGAGTAAGCCAACGGGAAACTACCACAATAAAATTCCCAAGTAGACATGTGGTAATGTTGATAGTACGACGATAGATTAGTAAGCCAACGGGAAACTACCACAATAAAATTCCCAAGTAGACATGTGGTTATTTTGATAATACGAGATGGTAAATATGGAAGCAAACGGGAAATCACATTAACATTCCCAAGTAGACATGTGGTTATATTGATAATACCACGGTAGATGTGGAAGCCAACGGGAAACTACCACAATAACATTCCCAAGTAGACATGTGGTTATTTTAATAATACGAGATGGTAAATATGGAAGCAAACGGGAAATCACATTAACATTCCCAAGTAGACATGTGGTTAGGTGATAGTACGACGGTAGATGAGTAAGCCAACGGGAAACTACCACAATAACATTCCCAAGTAGACAAGTGGTTATTTTAATAATACGAGATGGTAAATACGGAAGCAAACGGGAAATCACATTAACATTCCCAAGTAGACATGTGGTTATATTGATAATACCACGGTAGATGTAGAAGACAACATGAAACCACATTAACATTTCCAAATAGAAATATAGTTATATTGATAATACTACGGTAGTTGTGAAAGACATCAGGAAACAACATTAACATCTCTAAATAGAAATATACTTATATTGATAAAAGGGACACCAAATATGTAGAACAACGGGAAACCACCACATTAACATTCCCAAATAGACATATGGTATGTTGATAATACGTTGGTAGATGTGGAAGATCACGATCGAAAGTTTCAACCAGTCTAGAGCCTGACCTCACCGAGCACACACACACACACAAAGCACTTTTCGGGAAACGATATCCTTCAGGCCATGCAAGGACTCAATTAGTTCCAACGTCGTCTTGTTTGTTATTAGGAGGCGCCAAGCCAGGATGGTCCCTGAATGATTTATAAATTGTTTAAGCGGCTCAGAAACTGAGGCCACAGTTTTTTTCTTTCTCTCACACACAGGAAATTGTCCTCGAGGGCTCCAGGCATTGAAGGCAGGTGGTTTCCCTTAGTGTGATCTTGGCACATCATTACTGCAACTTTAAATGGCTACGTTTTTCTTCTATTAGCATTTTGTAATGGGGGTCTATTTGGGAGTCTTACAGAGAAAGCTATAGTAAGTACAATATAGCGTATATATATAACACTCATATTGTTATATTAAATTGAAAATATTGCCAAAATTTATAATCAGGTGAAATGCCAGTAAAATGACAAGCCAATTTAATACCAACCGTTTTAATCAAAAATGTCGAACACATGTGATGTGTGTATGAGCTGGTCAATCTCCTTTGTTAATATACGAAGCGTTGATAGAAATAGCAGGTTTAATAATATTTATATTGAGAACAATTGTGTAACATGCTTTTATGCTCTCACGAACACGCTACGGACAAATCATTAATATATAACACATGGGTATATTTATACTCTCGATTGTGGGACATTGGCTAGAGGATATAATTTATGTTAGATACGAGCAACATTACACACATGTGTATTAAATAAATAAATATTTAATTGACATATTGTTTTGGGGGGGAGATATTTTTGGCACGTGAACCATTAATGTATGCACGCAACTCTAATTTTGATCTCAGCTAAAAGGTACACAACCACGCACGCCAACCACAAAAAGACATGCGCCTCGACGCGTAGCGCTGGAAGATTAAGCGTGTATCGTCAAACGCCAATTTTAATCGCATTTTGGCGAAATGGCGTCGGAGAGGCCACCGCCGCGCTTTGAGAAATGATTCGGAGCAGATTCATTGATTTAACCCCTCTTTCATCCCAGCAAATCATTTTGTGACAATGACCTCTTTCTTCACATAAGGCATTTATAATTAAATTTCAGCGTGAGCAGGGAGTGCGCTGTTAATTTGTACTGGCACAGCGGCGACCAATCGAATGGGCCGCTAGAGGCGTGGTTAGTTTTTCCACCACCCCTTCCTGTATCGATTGTACGTCTGGATCCATGTCACCACCAGAGGGGATGAATGGCGCTATTAGTTTTAAAGTACTTTCCATCCGAGATCCACATCTATAACTCCGTTGTTTACATCTATTTATGAGGCCATGAAAACCTTTTTAAATTCTCGTTATATGTGATGGTACTTTAATAAAGGTTATTTTTATGTTTCCCTATTAGATTATTTTCTCTCTTTTGATTTATTTATGACTTATTAGAGAGTAATTTAGAATATTCCTTTATAAATTAACGTTTTTGAAATATATACCTAACGAGTTTCTGCATTTATTATTATTTTTCAATTCTCGTCATCATAATGTTGGCTTCTAATTCTTATTTAAAAATGCTTTAATAATTATTTATTAATAATAAGTGTATAGTATTTTTTTATATATTAGAGAATATTTTTCGGTGGTAATGTAAACATATATATTTGATGTTATATATAAGTATATTCTCCGATATGGTCGAACTTTACATTAGCTTCTAGCAGCATTAAGTAGTGATGTAAATCAATATTCTTCTTATTATTTTATTATGTGAAGATAATGGTGACCCATGGCCAACATTCTAATTTATTTTGAAGAAAAAAAACGATATTTCAGCCACAATATTATTTTATTGATGTCTCAAAAATGTTTGTCATCGTTTAAATAATAAAATTGTATTAAACATGTACTTAATTACTAATATTTATGAGAAGTAGCTATTATTTTTTTGCAATATATTTCTTTATTCTGCATTTTGAAAATGATGAGTTTTCGGACGGTAAGCACTCGGAAGTATGCCAATGTTCATAATAAAGTAGCCTATTGAAGAAGAAAAGGATTAAAAGTCATTTATCATAATATTCTAGGTTTTATTTCTATTTGATAACAACAGAAAACAAAAGATTTTGTCGAGACGCCTTTAAAACTTGATGTTATCCTGGACGAAGTGGCGATGTAGTGATTAATTATATTAGGGGATATTAAAAATAAAAAAGGCATATCCTGACCAGGAGCACATGTGCTTTTCAGAAGGCAGAGCGCCATCTGGTGGAACAGAAATAAACTAAACGTTGATTTAGCCTGTTCCCTGATATTTGGCCAACCCAATTTCTTGATATATAAAAAAAAGCCATCCACGAACGCGTTTCGCGCTGTTCGCGCTCGTCAGCGTGGAGTAGGCTGTACCACTGCAACCAAAAATATTTTTGGTCCCAGTGGCTTCCTGAAAAAATAAGAAACGGGTATTTAAGGCCAAACTTGCGTAAATACGCTTAACACATGAAAAAACAATAGGAAAAAAATAATAATAAAAAGGTCAGGTGTTGATATTAAAAATAAAAAATATGGGGATATATACTTGAAATGAAGATGAAATAGAGTTAGAAACATTGAAAATAGTTTGTAGCGTTGTTTGTCTAGAAGTGTAGTTTGGTGACGTTACTGTATGGAGCTCCGAGTTCTTCACTTGAAGAAAGCTCAAGTAAAAAAAAAAAAAAAAGGCGAAAATCTGATCTATTGAACCCGAACTACGTTCTATACATGTATAGCAATTCGTGGTCGGCGCACTTAGTGTAACTAGAGAGCAGAATTATTTATACAAATTTATAGTGTGTAATAATTCCATAATCAACATATAGTCATATTTGGTGATTGTATTTATAGTCAATTATCAGGAATACCTCCTACACATATATAATCATGTCTGGTGGATACACATAGAGCGTAACTATCAGGAATACGTTTTACAGACACACATTAATACGTTATAATACCTTGAAAAAGTTTGGGGTTCAGCCAACTGAAATATTGGTAAAATAAATCATATTTTGATCCAATATATGCCTTTTTAATTGAATATATAATCATATGTGGTGGACGCACATAAAGCGTAACTAGCAGG
>CP092886.1:7839786-7854267 GCA_030710605.1 Cordylochernes scorpioides
AATCCACAACATTAGTTTTGGTAATTTCAGAACGCCCACCCAGAGACCATGGTTTCGAGCTATCATCATCGTTATAGTATTCCAAGGATGATTTTAATATTATAAGATATACAAAGGATTCATGAAATTTTCTGAATTTGCCAAAGAGTTTTTTAGCTGGTAAATTTTCTATGCTAATTCTATTGCTAATTTGTCACCGACCGAATTCTATTATATTGAAAAGACGTTAAATAGATGGCTCTTAGTTTTAGCATCTATTTATATGGAAAAAGTAGCTTAGCTTTTTATAAAGGAATATGTTCCCAGAAAAATTAGCATCTCTTAATATGTGTTCTGAAACTTGTGCTTCAAAAACCAATTTGTTTAATAGGATATTTGATAGAGATATATGCCTAACTGTCCACTCTAGGTGGTATTTGATAAAGATTGTTATAGATCATTTACTTCTATAAAGTGGAATAGCTTCAATGGATATTTACAATATATAAAGGCGACTCATTGTAGATGGACATCTTTTCACTTTGGATATTAAGAGCCGTTTACTCCCCATAGCAACTCACCTGAATCTTTTGAAAATACACGATTCGATTGTGTTTACCTCACAGTCATAATGAGAGACTTTACTGAAAAATCACAAGAACAATATTTGACTATTTTCTTTTAATTTAGCTTTGAGTATATAAAGGTATTGTCGGAACTGTTTGTATAGTGATATATGAATTTTGATGAAGAAGGAATTCCTGTCAACACTATATATGTTCCAAATGTGATGATTTAGGTTGGCGCTTTTTCACATCAACAACAAACAATGTATATAAAAATAATATAATCATTATATTTATTATCGTGATACTCCTGTTGAAGGACTGACAAGTCCGAAAGCTTGAAAATGAAAAATTTGAACAAGAAACTTAACCCTGGAAGCTCTATTTATTTTATAATATTATAAATCAGGAAGAACGTTTATTTATAAACAAGTACTTGTACACTTGTACTTCTCTCCAAGCTAAACTAATCTAAATAAATATAGCGCTAAAAAGTGACCGATTTAAATACGATGCTTTAGCGCGCCATCTGTATTAAGAAATATAAACTATTTTATCCCGTGAACATTTCTTTTGGAATAAAATAATGTATCATATAAAATAATTTTCTTCTGTCCTTACTTTCTACAATGATAAGATCTCTCAACAATATTTAATACACACACACAGCTTTATTAAGACCACCGGTCTTTTACAGATTCACCACAGGAAGGAAGTATAGATAGAGCTCTTATACTCCAGGCAGAGCAGAACCCAACAGCCTACAAGTCCGACGCATGTCCAGTTGCCACAGAATCCACTGTGCATAGGTTAGCGTATCACTGAAAAGGCAAGTTTGGAATCAACCAAAATTTAGTTTTCGCTTTCCTAATCCAAATGGACTACAACATTCGGCGATTCTACCATATTTAACATCGTAGTATGGAATTAAAATTTTCCAAAGAAAGGTCGACCTTATAAAATTATTTATGTTTCTTAAGTAACTGATTGTTAAGCAAGTTCTCTTTATCCTCTCACAGACCCTAGGAGGTGAATAAGTGCAATAAATAATTACTATTGTGTGCTATATAAGAGGGGATGGCATATATATAACTACAATTGTAAATAACAACAATAATGCAAAAATCCCAACTTCTTATATTTAAGCTAGGCATTGCTGCTATTTATAGTATCACAGTTGCTCAGTCGGAAGGGCATTTGGTTTATATATGTAGTATAGGGCCAAGTAATCTTGGAAAACTCTTATATATATTATAATGTATGTTATTGTGCAGCTCGTACAATAACGATTACAATAATGATTAATTAAACAAAAATAAGTAAAGATCAAATATGTGACATAAACTCTGAGAGAAAACTGACAAAAACTATAACAAGACTTAGAAAAAAACACTATAAAGGAATGACAATACATCCAGATGGCACAAGAACCTATAGGGCATGCAACAACTATCCTGGTATGGAACTAACACCTACTCACATATTCTCATGCCCAACAATGGCCGCAGCCTTGCAGAAAATTGACATAGACCCAGAGCAGCAGCTTTACACATCCAAGATAGTGGACATTACTGCTACTGTGATAGAGATGCATGGAGACATCTGAGGCTCTTCATTGGACACGACAACAACAACAACAATGTATGTTATTTTATAATATATCTCAAGGTGTGTAGTGTGGGCATAAAATTGAGATTTGTGACACTACAACTATTAGTTACAGCAATAAAGTATTCATTGGTAGTATTCTCTCACCTTTATGAGATGTTTTGAAATTCTATCATCTAAAACACTCCAAAATTTGTATAATGTTTTGATTCAAATTATACACACACTAGATATCACGAATTTAAAAACCTTGGTTAGAATCGATTTTTCTAACATTAAAAAATCTTGATACATTTTGATAGAACACTTTCTTGATAGAGTGAAATATCTTTTTGAAATTTTGTACTTTTTGAATAGTTGAAGAATCAATATCTACAATATTTTCTGCACAAACTCGAAATGATATTGTGACAACAAACCCAATATATTCCACACACAATGAGAGCCATGAACAACACGGCGGGGAAAGTCAGTAGCCAAACCTTGACTCTAAAAGGTATCTAAAGAAACGAGTCTATTAAAGATCAATAACAAAATCTGCTATTAAAAATTTCAAATTAACTCAAAGCTAGAAACAACACAAAATTTAAATATCAGTTTTCTGATGCTTTTTAGCCTTGAAATAGTAAATCAAGGTGTCGCATTTACTATAAAACTTTTAAGATTAATATCCTACTGGTAAATTACCATATGAATTTTGTCTATAGAATATTGGTTTAGCCACTTCACCAACTAGGTACATCTTTGGAAATTTATGAAGATTTCAAGAACTCCTTGTGTATCGCATGATATAAAACTGTACAGACATTGGGTAGTGTCCGAAATTAGTGTCTCAAAGTTTGTATTCTGAATTGTTCAAAGCTGATGCTGTGGCATTGTCAACGACCTGAGGCGCTCAATATATAGAGCCTTGTTTGGCGGGCGAGTAGCATTCTCTTTTTTGCTTTTAAATACTCTTTTATTTAGGCATTTCTTTAAACGCAAGACAATAACGCGATATCTATATACAATGAATGGAACCATAAAGTACGAATTCCTTATTTTAAATTTAAATGAAGCAAACTTCTAGTGTCCTTACTGCATAAAAATATTGTTTTTAGTTGCACGATCAAGCATAGATGCTTTTTTTCTTAATATTATACTCTATATATATTTATGCCATTTTAAAGCTTTATGAATTTATTTTGAAGAGAAAGGAAATGGAATGATTTTTTCTTGGTTTATTAAGAAAGAACTTGGTGGTTAAAATTATGGGATAAAAAAACTACAATTAGTAAATATTTCTTCCGATAGATGGCACAAACCATCAGCAACTCTTAGTTATACTATCTTATGATGCATTAGCGCGCCATCTGTTGTCAAAATTCGTAACTATTAAAGACGCGTATGATTCTTAAAAAAAAAAACTATTTCTAACAGTGATATGGTAGATTAAACTGGCGAAACCGCTGGGAGGGTTCACCACTGATGAGCCAGGCCCTCCCATTAATTTTTCAATTGCAGTAAGGACAGTAGAAATTGTTTATTTTAAAAAGAATCATAGGCGTCTTTAATAGTTTCGAGTTATACTATCTGGAAATGCTCTTTTCTTAAATAAAAATCAATTTCAAATTTTGTTCGAATATATATATATATATATAATTCATTCCATCAAAAATATATTTGAAAAAAAAAATTATATTGATATTTGAAAATAGCACAAAAGTGAATTTGTACATGGATCAGGTGGATAAATAAAAAAAAAAAGGCATTTCCTGATCGTGTAACTAAAAGTTGCTGGTGTCTAGCGCCATCTATCGGAATAAATATCAACTAATCGTTGATTTTTAATTATTTGGTCAATTCTGGAATAATTAAAAGTCAACGATTAGTGCATATTTATTCCGATAGATGGCGCAAGCCATCAGAAACTTTTAGTTGGACGATCAGGTAATGCCTTTTTTCTTATTATATTTATATATATAAAAATTTATTTTGAAAATAGAGCAATCCATACTTAAATCATTAGATAGTAAAAAGGCATATATTGGATTGAATAAAAAATTGATTTGCCAATATTTCGGTTGGCTGAACACCAACCTTTATCGAGGCAGTGTTTGTAAGCTTGTCTATACAAAAATGTAATGCCTCGATAAAGGTTGGCGTTCAGCCAACCGAAATATTGGCAAATAAATCTTTTATTCAATCCAAAATATGCCTTTTTACTATCTAATAAAAATTTATATTGCTTCAAAACAATTGTAAATAGATAAACCACTTACCTTGTGTGATCTTTCTTGTAACATAGTGATCATGGCCTTTTTAAATCTTTTTATTATTATCTAAGATACAAGCCAACGGCCTTACAATAGACTGGCTACATTTGAAATCCTCAAAATATACTTAGTAAGAGGAAAACAATAGAGAACAGGGAGTTAATCAAATGGCTACATATTGTATAATATGCACAATGACGGTTAAATACATTGCTAGAATATACAGGAAATATGTACACATGTGTAGATATATTTGGGTAGATCCTCACGACAAACGAAAGGTAAAAATCAGAATGAAACCAAAACAAGTTTTGTCACATACCTCCTTTACATTATTGCAGACAATTTTCATTTCACGCAAGTGAGGTACAATTTTTTAAACCAAAATGATGCGGAATCTATATTTTAGAGAAAAAAATAATTTTAATACATAAAATTATATATTTCAAAATAATTTACTCTATATTTTTTTCAATTTGATTTTTTTTTAAATTTTATTGTAGTTTAGAAAGGTAATTCGCTATTTTCGTTCTTCATTTTCTAATTTCACGTTTTTCTTGAATATGTTTAATCTATATTTTCATTGTAATTTTTGGTTTTTATATCTTTATTATTTATTATCTTTGAAGTCATTTGATACAATTCGTTTGGATTTTGGATATTAAATTATTGGATATTGGTCAATCTTCAAATAACCGTATGATAGGTGATAATTTTGAATTTGAAAACGAAGATAGAAATTTTCATGAGGTTCTTCAATTTTATTTTGTATAATAATGGTCTTTATATGGTTTCTGATTGGTATATCGTTGATAATTCATTTACGAATCCAATGCATTTTTATGTATTATGTTTTATTATGTAATCATAACTGTTTTTTTTTACTTTTCGCTATTTATGTCCAAATACCACAAATTTGATGTAGAAATGACACTTACCTTTTTCTTTTTATATATAAATATTAGCATTTATAGTTTTTTATGTATAGAGGTTTTGTGTGTAAAAATCATACCAAACCATTTATTGTCTTGAAGGTATCTATTTTTATTATGTCTTTTTGGTAAAAAAAAAAAACTAAATTTTTAAATCATATTTCAATTTATGTAATACCTATTTCTGCTACACAACCTTTTCTCAAATTTTTATGATTTTTCTTCATGATATACATTTATACAAGTATTATATTTCATATGTTTAATTTTTTATGTATGTGTATTTTTCGATTGTTAAATAATTTATTTGTTCCTCATATCCAATTTTTGATAATTTACCAACATTTTCGAATAATGTTTATGTTTTAAAAACCACATTATGTTTTAATTTAAAAGAATGTAATAGTGATTCACATTTAAAAGGCACATTTATAAATAAATTTATTCTTTTGGTAAAATCAATTTTTTATTTTTATGTTTATTTTTTTATATACGTAAAGACTCTCTCCAGCTCAGTGAGAATTTTTTTGTTTAATTTTTCAAAATAAATTGGAAAATTAAATAATGACTTGGTTTTATTGCCTTTATGCAAAGTATTCACATATTTTAAAGTAAAATTGTAAACATTTTGTCTCGAATTTTAAAATCAAATCATTCAACTTTTCAAATGAAACAATGGTATTTACAATGCGAAGTCCATCTTGTACAATGTAGTGTTTTCTCTTTTACTTAGTTTTTTTTTATTAGGTTCAATTCTAGCATTTGGTAAATAGAATATTGTACAGACCACATTATACCTTACTAATATACATTGAACATAATATTGGAATGGTCAGTATTTTGTATGTCAATTTTATATACTCTTAAAAAATTATATAACTTTATACATTTCCAATTACCAGATATACTAACTTTATATAATCAAATATAAACATTATGTGTATCCTAAGAATTTAAATATTAAAATCAACTTATAAATTAATAACAAGAAAATATTTGATAATAAACAGAATTTTGATATGTCTAAACATTGAATATAACAAAATATATCTAACGAAATAAATTGGTGTGTGAAAAAGAATATAATTTAAGCCTCAAATCAGTTATATGTTTCTTTTTCTTTTGACTTAATTAAAGATTACTCAGAGTTTAAAGTTAAAATGTTCAACAAATCAAATGTGTCATATTTTATAAAATGTAATAAATTGCTGAATATTATATAAATTATGGAAATTGGAAATATTTTAGCGAATATATTCAAACATACATTTTTTAAAAAGAATAAATTAAAATTCAAAATGTAATAATATTAAATAATTTCAAAATATTTTTGCTTCTATTTTGAAAGAAAACAAGCCAACTAACAAATCACAGATAATAATTTATATTCATTTAACAGCGTTCCGTGTATTAAATAACAAAGCAATGGTTCGAAATTATGGCAAGGCCTAAACCAAATTATGATCACAGCCAACACAAATATAGGTTGCATCAAAATGTATGTGAATTTTAAATCTCTATGTATTATGTAATCATTTGTTTATGCTTTAAAAAATCAACTTCTCACATGGAATGCAGATGAAAAATATTTAAAATAAGAAATTTCTCACACGTAAAATCAAGCAGAACTCAATATACATTTTCCTTATATTCAACAAATAAACAAATGATGAATAATTTACAAACTATTATTTACAAACAAATATATTATAAAATATATAATAAATATGCCGACAGATGCCAAGTTGGATTTGTGAATGAACAAATAGAGATTTATGTTTCAATAATGTAAATCTTCTATAAAATTATAAAGTAAGGTCAGTGCTATTCGGTGTGATACACATCATCGGAAGGTAAATGGCAAAAATAAATCTTCATTCTCAAATACTTATTGTGTAAGGGAGGCATTTTCATTGCCAGGGGAAAGATATCAAGCCAATACATATGGTATATATATATGTAGTAGATTTTGGTGTGAATTTCATTTTTTAATAAATTTTTATCTTCTAAACGAAAAAATATCTCTATTATATACAATATAGTCTATTAATTTGAATGTTTGCAATTTCAAACATTTTGAAGAAAAGCAGCCTTTATTTATTTTACAGTTTTTTTCTCTATTTGTAACAACAAACGCATTTATATACACGTAAGGATAAATACGCCGAAGACGGCATATCTATATTTAGAGATATAGAATGGCTTGGTACAAAACCATAACGAAATACATCCTGGGTGGGTGGAATGGGTGTGCTAAGGGGGGAGGCCAACTTTACAAAGGGACTAGAAGGTTGGTTCTACTTGTGCTGACATCGCGGACAGAATTCTCAGCCAAACGCTCTGCATAACATTTGGGAAAATATTTGTATTTACTCTTTTTAGAAGATTTTCTTCTATTAACATCTGTCCGAGATGTCAGAACATGGGATCAAAATAAAATGGAATCACAAGACTGGGAATCTAGTCTAAGGTAAAAGATCCTCTGTCTTTTTTCTGAGATAAAGACATGGAACCATTTTGTTGCATAGGTGGAAAAGTGATGGATGACTGCCCACGAAGGCTAGTCATGCCGAGAGAGATAGAGAAGAGAGAGTAAATATAGAGAATAGAGATTATATTCATATGTATTTATATATGTATATATAAGAGGCTGAACCTAAGAAACAGAGTTTAGATGGCTTTCCATGCGACACATCTTCCTCACCTCCCCCTCACTTGAAAGATGTTTATAAGGCGACGTAGAGCGGGAGTTGGAGGAAGAAGATGAGGTCCCAGGCAGCAGCGAGATTGTCCCTGCAGCTGGAAGATCCTATCTGGGGCCGCACAAAGAAGTGTTTTTATTCATTGTCCTGGAATTCGGCATTGCACTAAGGCGGGGGGTTGGGGGTGGGAAGGGCATCTGCCTGCTGGAATGTAAATAAATGCCTCGGTAGAACAACCGGCTATAGTTCCGTGAGGCCATAGTCACTCTTTGTTTCTACCAGGGGGTGGGGGGGAACTAGATGGGGGTGGGGAGGCTGCGGGGGTTGCTGGTGCGCCTGTTGGGGGTTGCCCGCTGCGGGGTTGGGCGCGTGGTTGTTGGGATTTTTCTTTTTGACATTCTTAGTGTTGGGCAGCTTGTTGTCCTTTTTCCACTTCATCCTGCGATTCTGAAACCAAATCTTGATCTGCCTTTCGCTGAGGCACAGGGAGTGGGCAATCTCAATCCTTCTTCTTCTCGTTAGGTACCGGTTGAAGTGGAATTCTTTTTCTAGCTCCAGGATCTGATGCCTTGTGTACGCCGTCCGCTGGCGCTTGGTCTCGATTCCAGAGAAATTACCGTTGGCCGCTGCTGCCACACAAAGAAAATCGTCCTTAGTTATGTCATATGGAAACATTATATATATATAAAACATAATATAGGAGTGCAAAAATCGTGGCTGGCTTTTCTTTATGTTATCGTTTAGTTGATAGTTGACACAATAGATGGCAGCACCAACCTCCACAACATTTACCTACACAGTAGTTGGAATTCCATAGTCATCATTGCAACATTGTTTTATTAAACTAATTAACAATTTAATCAAATGTATAGTTAATATATATTTCTGTGAAAAATAGACACTTCGGCCAGTTAGAGATTTTTATTTTCTCAACGTTTCGACAAAACTCTTTTGTATTTTCTCAACGTTTCTAACTGGCCGAAGTGTCTATTTTCCACAGAAATATGAATGCCGGCCAGGCAACCTCTATCTTCACGATAGTTAATATATAGTTCAATTATATAAATATATAGAAAAGTTCGAGAGAAAGCGAAACGAGAAAGTTTTTCTTTTTCTTTCACTCTTAAATATTTAGTTATATCTTTCATACATATTGGTTCAATTTACTTTATTTTTTTATGAGAGTGGTACGATCAATCACTCGTTAGAATGTTGATTTTAAAATAAATAAAAGGTCTAAATATTCTTTTGACATTAATTAACTAAAAAATAGCACACGCAAATTGGTTAATTTAACGAAATAACTATTTCTATAAATTGTATAAAGACCCGTAGCGTTTTTTTTTTATAGTTCATATTTGACCACATTTTAATACAATAGACTAGCCAATAAAAATCATATTAAACTGCACTCTAATTCGATTGGCTTATCTTCTACTGCCCTATCAACGGCGAAGCTAAAAGAGGAAGAACAATATTCCAATATTGATAATAAATCAACTATATCTTACATACTCATGGACAAAACGTGGGGAAATTGTATCTTTTAGCATGTATATCGGGATTAAAGAAATAACTGAAATATATTTGATACACAGTGACCAGGACAATTTCCACTTACTTTTGTCCATGAATTTACATCCCAACAACCACCAAGACCATGTGGTGTGATTGTTCTGTGGTGTATCACATTACTCTTCCTGTGCATCTTTACTTGCTATTAGCTTGACGTAAACATTCGGCTTTTTTTTTTGTTGCAATGAGACCTATTGGTTTACGCATGCTTAAGGAAAATTTTATTCTTGTTACTAGATGTTTATAGGAATGATAATTATATGACTTAAGTGGTAGACGCGATAATAAGACGAGATAACAACGAGTTTAAAAGCAGTCGCTACCTACCCACCATGATTATCATGAAATGTACGATATTAACACTCATAGACAAAACTTAAAGAAGTTGTACCTCTTAGTGTGTATATCGGAATTCAGACAATAACTCTGAAAGATATTTTATACACAGTAACCAGGACAATTTCCACTTACTTTTGTCCATGAATTTACATCTCAACATCCATTAATCCACAGTTATCTACAACTGGACAGAGAAAATCGGGGGAACCTTATTCGTACCAAACAGATTTCCATGAAATATTTAGAATTGTATAAAGTTTCCATGTTTTACATATCTTTTAAAATAAATAATGACGAGGATCAAATCATTAAAAGCACTAACAAAAGAAAGCCACTTAAAAATGTAAAATATCCTTTTAAATATAAAAATATATAATTAAAATTTTACACATTAAAAAAGAGCTCAGGTAAATGTGATGCACACATTCACATTTCTTTTAAGAATTTTAAATTAATATTCACATATTATTGGACCAATCAGGATATTGATGAAATGGTGAAATATAATTGGCTTATATCGTAACCAAAATTATTTAAACAATTTTTTTTATGGATTTTTTTTGTTTTCTACCGAAATGATTCTAAAGAAATTTAATATAAATATAAAACTCTAAAACCTATGAAAATTATACAAAATTGTTATATTAATTGCACATATCTTTAATGTATATAGTGTAATAGCAAAATTATTATTTTTTGTTTGAACAAAATTATAGTATTTTTTACTATTTGCTTAATGCTAACTTTGACTACATTGTATATATACATATAATTGAGATTTGTGTAGTACTTCGGTGGAGCACAAATCTCTTAAATTTTCTAATTGCTTTTAAATAAAATAAATAAAATTAAAAAATATAAATTATATTGTTTAAATTAAAAATAATTTGAATGTTCAAATATGAATAAATCATTTGATTAAAATACTCATTATAATATATTTTTAACGTTATTATTTGGGTTTTTCGAAATTTGTTTTTGATATAAATATTTTATAATTTTAAAAATATATATGTTCTATTTTTAAACATACATTCATTAATAATATGCATTTTTACCATAATTTTAGAACATAAATTTAAATTGTTGTAAATATGTATAATTTAAAAAATAATTTACCTATTTAATAATTCATTAAATATAGGATCAAATTAATAAATCCTATATAACTCTGTGAAAATATTTTATTGTCATTTTTTTAAACTTAAGTAATTAAAATTTAACTCTTTAGTAATAAATAATTATTTTTTGTTTTTTAATCAAACGAATTCTATTACAAATATTCAAAACATATATACTGTTATATATAAATTTTTAAGAATTTAATTATATATAGAATATATATAATTTAATAAGAATTTTGTGTTAATAAAGTATAGTGTGAAATTCTATCGTTTTGAATTAGCAGATAGTTCAATTGAACGCGTTACTTCTGACATCTGTCATCTCTTTCGCAAATATTGCCATGCAGAACAACGATGTCAAGTGACAATTTATCAAAGTATCTTTCACCTTGCCTCATTCATTATACTATCGCATTTTTTTCATCACAGAATCATTAATCATTTCATCTTTTTTTTCTTCTGCGCCCATAAAATTGTGATGCTTCGATTTACTTTTATCGTAGTGTATGAATGAGATTTATGCGTTAGAAGCTAACATTTTGCGATTGGATAATTGAGCGCTTATTTTCTACTAATGTAATATTTGGTGTGGCTTAGATTTCACATTCTGATATTGAACCAAATTTAGATAAATATCTTCATTTATTAAGCATTTTTTCTGGAATTTATTAAATAATTTTGTTCTTATATTCATCCCAAATCACATAGAACTTTGTCGAAAAGATAAAATTTTCGAATAACTTTTATTATTTTATACACACTATGCGTTTAAAAGTAGTATAATGTTAGTAATTGGCCAAAAATTGTTGTCCAATTAGAAGAGAACTTTGATATTTAATTGCAATAAAGTTTGGAGGAGTATGCGCTGTTTTTCGTGAAACAAATTTTTTAAAACGAGTTTGAATAATTTAGGATTTCCCAACTCGAACTTCAAAACTTCCTCAAACTTATTGAGGCGCCAATTACTTCCCTAGGAATTTCCATATTGGAATTCCATGTTTATAAATGAAAGTGTCATCCTGAATCTGTAGATGTCATGTTCTCTCTTTTCATAATTCGATAATTCTTTGTATCGATATTAAGGTGGAATTATCAAGCCTCAAGGGATAAGTTTCTTTTTGAAATTTTTATTCACAAATTTCTATTAGTAAATTAAATTTTATTGCCATCTATCGTTAAAATTTACACAAATAAATTTACTGGCAATGCGTTTATTTTAAATATCATCAAATATTATCTCTACAGACCTATTATATAGGCATGTAGAGATAATATTTGATGATATTTAAAAGAAACGCATTGCCAGTAAATTTATTTGTGTAAAATTTTAAAGGTATGTAGAGATAATATTTGATGATATTTAAAAGAAACGCATTGCCAGTAAATTTATTTGTGTAAATTTTTCACAAATTTCTCTCTAGCTTTCGGGCATGGAAGCCCTTCTACAGGAGAAAAACACGATACAACCAATCGCCAGAAGGATAAGAATTTAAATATAATCAAATACTATTTTTGAAGATAATTTGTTGGTTGGAAGTCGATTCAGAGAAAAAACACATTCGCATCAACCAATAGTTGAAATAAACTATTTGTTCATATGGCTATGTTTTTTCTCCGAAATACTATTTTATACAATTTCATAAAACTGCTGTAGATATAGAATTTTCATATTTTCATTTTTTTTTTAAATTATTATACAGTTAAACCTGTTTATAGCGCCCCCTCTTGGGACTCACCAAAATAGGGTGCTATAGAGAGGGGGTGCTATAGATGTCACTTTTAATGTAAATCGCATCGTACTACGTATTTAAAATCGGGCGCTATATATAGAGAGGCGCTATTTAGAGGGGGCGCTATAGACAGGTTTAACTGTATAAATAGAAAATTTAGACAATTAAAATAATTTTATTGACATCTTGTCAATACATGCAAAGTACAAAGTCTGCACTATTAAAAAAAAGATAATATGGATTATAAACACTATGTACAATGAATATGGCGCCTCTGCCAGCGCTGCAGAGTTGGTGGAAAATCGCTAGGGGGTCTCCAGCGACACCACGCATTTCGAGATCTAAGAAGAATACGTAGATTGCGTACTTCGCCGCTGAGGAGATGGTGATGGCGTGGTCCCCGAGAATAAATAGATACTAAAAGAAATTTTAAAGAAATATCAACTAAAGGAATAAATTGAATTTATATGTTCTTCTTTACCTGATGTCAAATCTGGAAGTTTTCCTAAGTCTGACTACAATATTTCCTTCCCTAATTCAGATAAACTTAGCTTATCTCTTGTTAGCTACATTCTTTCAGCGCATTTCTACATAATATAAAGAGCGAATATTAAATACTGAATAATAACCGAAGAAAGTTGTTTTAGAAAGAAAGACGTCAAAATAGAAAATAAAGAAAGGAAAACGTGTGTATTATATAAAGTTCAAAATAAATGCAGAATATATAGACGAAATAAAAAGCTTTTCAAAAGGGAACTCAATCTTTGGTTCCATAAATAGTAAACGATATTTGAAAAGAAACGATTTGTCATTGAAATACTGAAGCTCCTCGTGGAATATTTGCATTTTAAAAATTTCTTAAATCATCATATCTAAAGAAATATCGTTTTTTATATATTTTTACAATATAATTATGTTAGGCGCATTTTGAAAATTGAATTTATTTTAATATTAGTAAATATTTTTCTATTTATTTGGATTATTTTAGCAATTTGGTTTATTTCCAAAAATTATTTTAAATTCTCCTAAATATGATTTTACTATATAGAAAGATTTTTTTTTCTTTTTATTTAAATAAAACTAAAAATAAAAATATATATTAGAAGTGTAAACTTTTTATAGCTCGTTTGGTTTTTTTTTTAATAAAAGAATTTTCTAATAATTTTATTGAAATGATTAAGATAATGGGTGGGCCTCTGGGGGGGGGGGGGGGGTTCATCAGTGGTGAACCCTTCCAGCAAGGGCAGTAGAAATAGTTTATGTCGTATATTTATATTTTAATTATATAATATAATATTGTATATAATATATTAATATAATAATAATATTAAATCCACAGATTATTATTCTGCGATATATTGTATATATCATAACATATAATTTATCATCATATAATTCTATTGTTAACTTGTAATTCTTAAGCTTGCATCTAATACGGTGTATTATAATAAAAGCCATTTAAATAAAAAGAGCCTAAAATCTATTTCTACTTTGAAATCAACCTAAATACACCACAGCTTATTTAAAGAAAACATACGCGCGCGCTATAAATAGTTTAATTTATTAATGATAGATGGCGCACTAATGCATCAATTGTAATAATATATCACATTTCAAAAGTTTCAATTATTTTAATTTCTTCTCAAGAGTCCATTTCTCACATCCATAAGT
>CP092886.1:7854367-7891479 GCA_030710605.1 Cordylochernes scorpioides
TATAAAGCGACTAGAGTAAAGTAAAAAAGAAAAACATCAATTTTTAAAAATATTTTTAAATTTGTGGGGTAATTCAATTCTAATTTTATAAATGAAGCATATTTTACACACCTTTCATTAAATGAAGGAATCAATTGACACATCAGAGGTGAACTTTCTCAACGGTATCGTCAAATCAATCTCCAATCCACCATTAATTAGCAAAGTCTCCTTTATGTTCTATCAATGTAGAAGGTCTACAGAAGTAGGCTTCGTTCATAAATATAAAAATTGGCGTCTATAAATATATATCGCGTTGAAATTGCGGAAAATGTTGTAAATTATTTAATCAATTACTCGGCAAAAGGTTTGTTCATTAATTTATAAGTATTCGCAAGCTTTAGAGTTAAAAACATTTCCACAGACATTTCTCCCAAGTTTAAACATTTCAAAATAGATATTTTTCTTGAAATGTTTATACTTGGGAGAAATTTCTGTATAAAGTTTTTGACTCTAAAGCTTGCGAATACTTTTAAATTAATGCACAAACCTTTTGCGGAGTACTTAATTAAATATTTTATAAATATATATACACTCATAGACTCAACATAAGGAAGTTGTACCTTTAATAATATATATATATATATATCGGTATTCAGACAATAACTCTGAAAGATATTTGATACACAGTGACCTTTATTGAAGACACATAGATAACCGTTAGAAATAAAGTTAAACTAAAGTCGTAAAAGGATGTTGTATATTATTTTAAATTCTTTGCAAAGGTAAAGTTTAAATCCTTTATGGAAATATAGAATTATTGTCGCGACCTTCAATGTATTTATTGTCTTCTTGTTTCATGTTCTTAGTTAACTACTTTTCCACAGTGTAAATCACCATAGCTTTATGCAAATACATTCAAGGTAAAAACTTAAGGAATCTGTACCTTTTAGCATGTATATCGGGTTTCAAATAATAACTCTGGAAGATATTTGACACACAGTGACTTTTATTGAAGACACACGAGATAACCAAGTGTGAACAAAATTGCCTCTGTCTCCTTAAAAAAAATAACAGACGACAGGCGACATATGACCTTCCAATTCCCTAAGATTTGTCCATGAGCATATATAGTTTTAAAATGAAAGGATTTAAAAGCACGAATGCTTCTTTTATACATAATACAAACTTCTACTGTCCTTACTGTGATGAAAAAATATATTAGGAGGGCTTGGCTCATCAGTGGTGAACCTTCCCAGCGGTTTCGCCAATTTAATCCACCAGACCGCTTCTCGGAGCTCTAATACTGTATTGGACGATTCTACTTATATACGCAGCACTGAAGGGTGGAATCTCAGAAATGGTTTTCAAGAAGACTATGGACATAAGCTTATAGGACAGTAGATAGTAAATATAGTTTTTCAAATTTATTCGATAGATGGCGCTATACTATTTGATTTTTCATTTTGATCCGTTGGTCAAATATGATATTTTAAAATATTTTCAGGAATCAGGGGCGTGTGAAACACCATTTATCCAAGAAAGCTTACTTTTAAAATTGAAAGCAAATAAACACAATAAAAGTTGAATGATAATTATTACATAATATTTTAAATTTTTATTTTTTATTTGCCTTACTCAATTTTTCAAAAATATTTATCGAGTAATTATTTATATAAAGCTATTTTGAGTCAAAATAAATAAGAGTTAAAATCCACTCGAGTTTTGTTATATAAAATATTCAAAGAACACCTGGGCCAGATGAATATTTATTTTTCAACATTTCATTGTATATATATATTGAAAATAGAGCAATCCATATTTAATTCATTAGATAATAAAAAGGCATATATTGGATTTAATAAAATATTTATTTTTCCAATATTTCGGTTGGCTGAACGCCAAGCCTTTATCAAGGCATTACATTTTTGTATACAAAATACAAAAATGTAATGCCTTGATAAAGGTTTGGCGTTCAGACAACCGAAATATTGGCATTTTATTGAATCATCATGGAAAAACACTTAAGGAAGTGAATAGTCTTTGATGTGACCAGTTGTCTTGTTTTGAAGGAGACAGAGACAATTTTGTTCACACTTCAATAAAGTTCACTTTGTATCAAATATCTTTCAGAGTTATTGTCTGAATAACGATATACATGTTAAAATGTTACATTTCCCTTTGTCCATGAGTGTAATTAGCTGTTATGAGATTTGAAATTAGGTCTAAAGTACAGAGGACATCATTTGTTTCTCCAATCCTGACGTGGATGAATGCTATTCGCCAAAACATTGTGAGAATAATGAATTTTAATCTGGTCGAGCTATCCTTTTAAATACTAAACACTTAAATTGTGTTTAATTATTTAAAAAAATCATATATATAAAAATATCTGGGAAAATCCTTAACATAAATCAAAGTTGTTGTTCACCAATAATCTATTGCTATAGGAATATTGATATAAAATCCCGAAAAATAAAAAAAAAACGACAAAGATTTTTCTCAAAATTCCACTACCATAATTATTCGAATCTATTAATAATGATGAAAAACTAATGCATAGACCCCATCAATTTTGTCATAAAATGAGGTTTAGAAAAAATGTTATCAAATACTTGAGGGAAGAAAAACAAACAATAATTTTATTTATTATATAAGTAGAAAGGCTCAACCATACCTTCTCTTAATTCACACAGTAAATGTTGCGGACCTGCACACACAAAATCCGTAGTAGTATTTTCTACACATGTGTAGGACATAAACTAATGGACAAAACTAAAGGAAGTTGTGAGTGTAATGAGTGTAAACTCACATTCAAATAGATTACCCTAAATAATACCAATATCAAAATCTTAATAAACCAATAGAGTTGCCTAGGGGTATTGTTTTTCTTCTGTTTTTCTAAAATAACATATTATATTATACATTTTGTAAAATGAAAGGCTTTAAAAGCACGAATGTTTATTTTATACATAATACAAACTTCTACTGCCCTTACTGCGATGAAAAAATATATTCGGAGGGCTTAGCTCATCAGTGGTGAACCCTCCCAGCGGTTTCGCCAATTTAATCCACCAGACACATTTTTTGTTAATAATATAGTATATAGTCACTATATAATGTCTTAATACAACTCTTTATAAAGCTATTTTAGAGGCGTAATATTCTTTTTAAAATAAAACAATTTCTACTGTCCTTACTGCGATGGAAAAATTAAAGGGAGGGCCTGGCTCATCAGTGGTGAACCCTCCCAGCGGTTTCGCCAGTTTAATCTACCATGGTAGATTAAACTGGCGAAACCGCTGGGAGGGTTCACCACTGATGAGCCAGGCCCTCCCTTTAATTTTTCCATCGCAGTAAGGACAGTAGAAATTGTTTTATTTTAAAAAGAATATTACGCCTCTAAAATAGTTTTATAATTTGATAACAGATGGCGCTCTAGTACATCGTAATCTTTATAAAGCGATAAAGTTCATGAAATTGCTTGTGTTCAAATGATACTATATTTTTATTATCTCACTCTTTTAAAAGTAAGCTATCTTCATTTTATTAGAAGTATATAAGGTTATGGTTAATGTGCTTACAGAATACGTAGCACGTGAAGGTCACGGCAGAGGCAGTACTTTTATCAGCCTAAATGTAAATAAGAGTGACAAGGTTCTTTTATAATTTACTTATGAAATTAAAATTTATATTCGATTATAATTTGACCTTGAAACAAATCTTCCATTCTTATAATCTTATATTCATGTGAATAGGCACGATGATTGTGCCATATTCCACTTTACAGTGGGTTCAAGCTTACTCTTAGAGAGCATACTACTTTCACATAGCGGCAGTGAACACGCTTTTTTAGCGCGGGTGGAAAAAAAGTCGAACGTAAAGAAAAATCAACAATATATAAAATTATGATATGGAACAACACCCCTATTACTAAACATCTTTTCTGGAACAACCATAAAGAGTATATTTAAAATCCTATTTAAATCACTATATATGTCTTAACAAAACTCTTTATAAAGCGATAAAGTTGATAAAATTGCTTGTGTTCAAATGATACTATCTTTTTATTATCTCACTCTTTTGAAGTAAGCTATATCTTCATTTTATTAGAGGAATATAAGGTTATGGTTAATGTGTCTACACTATACGTAGTACGTAAAGGTTACGTCAGAGGCAGTACTTTTATCAATCTTTGATTTGTTATTGGTTCTCATCATATATATCAATGCGGTGTGATCATAAGAGCTTTTTTGGCCTCTTCTTTACAAAGCCGTCCGTGATGTCGGCCATGTCATACATAAGACGCCACCATTTTGAACCACAAAACATGGCAGACCTAAAAGCTGGAAAGTAGATGAACCTCTCTAGTAGAGTGCATCAGTAACTACCAGTATTAGCAATAGGTGAATAACATAAAACGGCTCTTAACCAGAATATTGGTATAATGTGGTTACAATATTCGACGTGAAAGATAACAGGAAACCACCGAACCCCATTTCCAAGTAGACATGTGGCTGTGTTGATAGTACAACGGTAGATGAGGAAGACAGTGGGAAACTACCACATTAACATTCCCGAGTAGACATGTGGTAATGTTGATAGTACGACAGTAGACGAGGAAGACAACGGGAAACTACCTCAATAACATTTCCAAGTAGACATGTGGTTATTTTGATAATACTAGACGGTAAATATGGAATCCAACGGGAAACTACCACAATAACATTCCCAATTAGACATGTGGTTATTTTAATAATACCACGGTAGATGTGGAAGACAACATGAAACCACATTAACATTTCCAAATAGAAATATAGTTATATTGATAATACTACGGTAGTTGTGAAAGACATCAGGAAACAACATTAACATCTCTAAATAGAAATATACTTATATTGATAAAAGGGACACCAAATATGTAGAACAACGGGAAACCACCACATTAACATTCCCAAATAGACATATGGTATGTTGATAATACGTTGGTAGATGTGGAAGATCACGATCGAAAGTTTCAACCAGTCTAGAGCCTGACCTCACCGAGCACACACACACACAAAGCAGTTTTCGGGAAACGATATCCTTCAGGCCATGCAAGGACTCAATTAGTTCCAACGTCGTCTTGTTTGTTATTAGGAGGCGCCAAACCAGGATGGTCCCTGAATGATTTATAAATTATTTAAGCGGCTCAGAAACTGAGGCCACAGTTTTTTTCCTTCTCTCACACACAGGAAATTGTCCTCGAGGGCTCCAGGCATTGAAGGCAGGTGGTTTCCCTTAGTGTGATCTTGGCACATCATTACTGCAACTTTAAATGGCTACGTTTTTCTTCTATTAGCATTTTGTAATGGGGGTCTATTTGGGAGTCTTACAGAGAAAGCTATAGTAAGTACAATATAGCGTATATATATAACACTCATATTGTTATATTAAATTGAAAATATTGCCAAAATTTATAATCAGGTGAAATGCCAGTAAAATGACAAGCCAATTTAATACTAACCGTTTTAATCAAAAATGTCGAACACATGTGATGTGTGTATGAGCTGGTCAATCTCCTTTGTTAATATACGAAGCGTTGATAGAAATAGCATGTTTAATAATATTTATATTGAGAACAATTGTGTAACATGCTTTTATGCTCTCACGAACACGCTACGGACAAATCATTAATATATAACACATGGGTATATTTATACTCTCGATTGTGGGACATTGGCTAGAGGATATAATTTATGTTAGATACGAGCAACAATACACACATGTGTATTAAATAAATAAATATTTAATTGACATATTGTTTTGGGGGGAGATATTTTTGGCACGTGAACCATTAATGTATGCACGCAACTCTAATTTTGATCTCAGCTAAAAGGTACACAACCACGCACGCCAACCACAAAAAGACAAGCGCCACGACGCGTAGCGCTGGAAGATTAAGCGTGTATCGTCAAACGCCAATTTTAATCGCATTTTGGCGAAATGGCGTCGGAAAGGCCACCGCCGCGCTTTGAGAAATGATTCGGAGCAGATTCATTGATTTAACCCCTCTTTCATCCCAGCAAATCATTTTGTGACAATGACCTCTTTCTTCACATAAGGCATTTATAATTAAATTTCAGCGTTAGCAGGGAGTGCGCTGTTAATTTGTACTGGCACAGCGGCGACCAATCGAATGGGCCGCTAGAGGCGTGGTTAGTTTTTCCACCACCCCTTCCTGTATCGATTGTACGTCTGGATCCATGTCACCACCAGAGGGGATGAATGGCGCTATTAGTTTTAAAGTACTTTCCATCCGAGATCCACATCTATAACTCCGTTGTTTACATCTATTTATGAGGCCATGAAAACCTTTTTAAATTCTCGTTATATGTGATGGTACTTTAATAAAGGTTATTTTTATGTTTCCCTATTAGATTATTTTCTCTCTTTTGATTTATTTATGACTTATTAGATAGTAATTTAGAATATTCCTTTATAAATTAACGCTTTTGAAATATATACCTAACGAGTTTATGCATTTATTATTATTTTTCAATTCTCGTCATCATAATGTTGGCTTCTAATTCTTATTTGAAAATGCTTTAATAATTATTTATTAATTATAAATGTATAGTATTTTTTATATATATTAGAGAACATTTTTTTATTTTTCGGTGGTAATGTAAACATACATATATGATGTTATATATAAGTATGTTCTCCGATATGGTCGAACTTTACATTAGCTTCTAACAGCATTAAGTAGTGATGTAAATCAATATTCTTTATATTATTTTATTATGTGAAGATAATGGTGACCCCTGGCCAGCACTCCGATTTATTTTGAAGAAAAAAAAACGATATTTCAGCCACAATATTATTTTATTAACATCTCAAAAATGTTTGTCATCGTTTAAATAATAATATTGTATTAAAAATGTACTTAATTACTAATATTTATGAGAAGTAGCTATTATTTTTTTGCAATATATTTCTTTATTCTTCATTTTGAAAATGATGAGTTTTCGGACGGTAAGCACTCGGAAGTATGCCAATGTTCATAATAAAGTAGCCTATTGAAGAAGAAAAGGATTAAAAGTCATTTATCATAATATTCTAGGTTTTATTTCTATTTGATAACAACAGAAAACAAAAGATTTTGTCGAGACGCCTTTAAAACTTGATGTTATCCTGGACGAAGTGGCGATGTAGTGATTAATTATATTAGGGGATATTAAAAATAAAAAAGGCATTTCCTGACCAGGAGCACATGTGCTTTTCAGAAGGCAGAGCGCCATCTGGTGGAACAGAAATAAACTAAACGTTGGTTTAGCGTGTTCCCTGATATTTGGCCAACCCAATTTCTTGATAAATAAAAAAAAAAAAGCCATCCACGAACGCGTTTCGCGCTGTTGGCGCTCGTCAGCGTGAAGTAGGCTGTACCACTGCAACCAAAAATATTTTTGGTCCCAGTGGCTTCCTGAAAAACCAAGAAACGGGTATTTAAGGCCAAACTTGCGTAAATACACTTAACACATGAAAAAACAATAGGAAAAAATAATAAAAAGGTCAGGTGTTGATATTAAAAATAAAAATTAGTGAATATATACTTTAAATAAAGGTGAAATGGAGTTAGGAACATTGAAAATAGTATGTAGCGTTTTTGGTTTAAAAATGTAGTTTAGTGACGTTACTGTATGGAGCTCCGAGTTCTTCACTTGAGGAAAGCCCAACTAAAAAAAAAGGCGAAAATCTGATCTATTGAACCCGAACTACGTTCTACACATGTATAGCAATTCGTGGTCGGCACACTTAGTGTAACTAGAGATCAGAATTATTTATACAAATATATAGAGTGTAATAATTCCATCATCAACATATAGTCATATGTGGTGATTGCACCTATAGTGCAATTATCAAGAATACATCCTACACATATATAACCATGCCTAGTGGACGCACATAGAACGTATAAGATTTATTTATGGATTGCTCTATTTTCAAAAATATATAATCATGTGTCGTTGATATACATAAAGCGTAGCTATCAGGAATACGTCCTAAACATATATAATCATGTGTAGTGGACGCACATAGAGCGTAACTAGCAGGAATACGTTGTACACATAGGTCCGTGAACTCAGAATGTATCTAACTAAACTCAGAATGGGTGTCAGCAGAGCTAGATGGCCTTGAGGCACCACCTCCACATTGTAAGGCTGTCACCCAAGTTGTGTAAGTGACACGCTGGGAATGACATCTCACTTCGCAACTCCATCACTGGTTGTTTCCACAGCACTTCGTACTCGAAAATTCAGTACTAGATATAAAATAGCTAGATATAAAGTAGGTAGATGTGGAATAGCTAGATATAAAGAAGGTAGATATATTAATAGCCAGGTATGAAGTAGGTAGATATGGAATAGCCAGGTATGAAGTAGCTAGGTTTGAAATAGCTAGGCATGAAACAGGTAGATGTGGAATAGCCAGGTATGAATTAGCTAGGTCTGAAATAGCTAGGCATGAAACAGGTAGATGTGGAATAGCCAGGTATGAATTAGCTAGGTCTGAAATTGCTAGGCATGAAACAGGTAGATGTGGAATAGCCAGGTATGAATTAGCTAGGTCTGAAATAGCTAGGCATGAAACAGGTAGATGTGGAATAGCCAGGTATGAAGTAGCTAGATGTGGAATAGCCAGGTATGAAGTAGGTGGATGGGGAATAGCCAGGTATGAAGTAGGTAGATGTGGAATAGCTAGGTATGAAGTAGGTAGATATGGAATAGCCAGGTATGAAGTAGGTGGATGGGGAATATCCAGGTATGAAGTAGCTAGGTCTGAAATAGCCAGGTATGAAGTAGGTGGATGTGGAATAGCCAGGTATGAAGTAGGTAGATGTGGAATAGCCAGGTATGAAGTAGCTAGGTCTGAAATAGCTAGGTATGAAGTAGGTGGATGGGGAATAGCTATATATAAAGTAGGTAGATGTGGAATAGCCAGGTATGAATTAGCTAGGTCTGAAATAGCTAGGCATGAAACAGGTAGATGTGGGATAGCCAGGTATGAAGTAGCTAGATGTGGAATAGCCAGGTCTGAAATAGCCAGGTATGAAGTAGGTGGATGGGGGATAGCCAGGTATGAAGTAGGTAGATGTGGAATAGCCAGGTATGAAGTAGGTAGATGTGGAATAGCCAGGTATGAAGTAGCTAGGTCTGAAATAGCCAGGTATGAAGTAGGTGGATGGGGAATATCCAGGTATGAAGTAGCTAGGTCTGAAATAGCCAGGTATGAAGTAGGTGGATGTGGAATAGCCAGGTATGAAGTAGGTAGATGTGGAATAGCCAGGTATGAAGTAGCTAGGTCTGAAATAGCTAGGTATGAAGTAGGTGGATGGGGAATAGCTATATATAAAGTAGGTAGATGTGGAATAGCCAGGTATGAACTAGCCAGGTCTGAAATAGCTAGGCATGAAACAGGCAGATGTGGAATAGCCAGGTATGAATTATCTAGATGTGGAATAGCCAGGTATGAACTAGCTAGGTCTGAAATAGCTAGGTATGAAACAGGTAGATGTGGAATAGCCAGGTATGAATTAGCTAGATGTGGAATAGCCGGGTATGAACTAGCTAGGTCTGAAATAGCTAGGTATGAAACAGGTAGATGTGGAATAGCCAGGTATGAATTAGCTAGATGTGGAATAGCCGGGTATGAACTAGCTAGGTCTGAAATAGCTAGGCATGAAACAGGTAGATGTGGAATAGCCAGGTATGAAGTAGCTAGGTCTGAAATAGCTAGGCTATGAAGTAGGTAGATGTGGAATAACTAGGTATGAACTAGCTAGATATGAAATAGCTAAGCTATGAAGCTAGCTATGAAATAATTAAATATGATCAATATGCGATATATACACACATATGAGACATATCAATGATAATTACCGTCACTTGATCTTTCTTTCTCTATATCCCTAATAATATATTTCAAAACCTTTCGTGTAATTAAAAAAGGGTTTAAATGCGACTAGAGAATTATGAATTATTAATAACTTTGTCAGTACTCAATATTGAGATGTGTACATTCATGACCAAAACTTAAAGAAGTTGTATCTTTTAACATGTTTATCGGGATTCAGATGCCTCATCTCCTTAAAAAAAAAAAAAAAAAAGACGACCGGCGCATCAAAGACACTTCCTTAAATTTTGTCCATGAGTGTAATTTTTAGGAAGCACTGAGGTCCATAGAATATATGTTTCTCAATGAATATAAGCAAATATTTTATTTCGTTTCGATATTTTTTCACAAACGAGCGCCGGTATTTTTCAAGGAAGACAATCTTAATGAGGAGAGAGGCAGGTTTTTGTCTCGAAATACCGAAAATAACCCAAAGATTCGTTTAGATATAAAAAAAGGCCTTGTGAAAAAGAACACTTGAAATATGTAATTTGTCAAATATATTATCATAAATATGTGAAGAAACGATCATTGATATATATACATAGAAGCATAGGGCGCCTCTCCCGTCAAAATAAGCGTCAAAAACTGACGCCATCTATTAACCGTCGCCGCAACTAGCGGCCTCGGGTCGGTGACAAGGCCACATCACCAGCTTTGGCAAACTGAAAAGCGTCCACCTAGAGACCATGGTTTCGGGCTAATGGCCCTCGTCAGTCTAGGGCGGACTTTATTCCATGAGATCCACACGGGATCTAATGGAATCTTCACAATCTACCAAAGAGGTGTTTTGCTGGCAAGGTGGCTGGGCCAAATCTATGGCTAGAATATAGATGGGAAATTTGCCGGGAGGAAATTAATCCATAGAAGCATAGGGCGCCTCTCCCGTCAAAATAAGCGTCAAAAACACACACACTACCGATACATGAACTCCCAAAATGGCAGGGATCTGTCTAGACTCAAAGCGGCTTTAAGCTCCTGATGAAATCCGGACGTCCTTTCGGAGAGGGCTTCGTCTGGTGTAAATATTCTCCCTTTATTTAAAATCTGTAAACTCTGTTGACTAGATGTCAATAAACTATTTTTAATTGTCAATTGTCACACACTACCGATAATATAAATATCTTTGAAATTCAACAAGAAAGAATTGCTAACGTTGATAACTCCATATTCTTAGAATCCAGGATAGATAAAATGGAAGGTTATTTATAGGAAGTAAAAATAAGAATAGCACTAGGAAGTGATGCATTGATGAAATTGGACAAATTATGAAAGATTAAGGCATTTCATTTAAGACAGCCCTGGCCAACCTAAATGACGCCACAGGCCGCACGGAATCGTAAACAAGGTCTAAATTTTTTTAAATTTTTTTAAATAAAAAAATTATTATAATTATTTCAATATATTTTCTGTTTTTGAATATACAGACGAGAAATGAAAGTTACAAAAGAAATATAAAGTTAAACGGCGAGCCGCAAATTTTTTTACGGCGGGCCGCGGGTTGGCTAGGCCTGACTTAAGACAATGAAGA
Organism: Cordylochernes scorpioides; assembly: GCA_030710605.1. Classification (NCBI taxonomy): domain Eukaryota; kingdom Metazoa; phylum Arthropoda; class Arachnida; order Pseudoscorpiones; family Chernetidae; genus Cordylochernes; species Cordylochernes scorpioides. The sequence continues at coordinate 7,865,814 of CP092886.1, forward strand.
GAATTATAAGAGCCTTGGTATTTCCTATGATCACTTATGGGTGTGAGAAATGGACTCTTGAGAAGAAAGTAAAAAAATTGAAACTCTTGAAATGTGATATATTATTACAATTGATGCATTAGTGCGCCATCTATCATTAATAAATTAAACTATTTATAGCGCGCGCGTATGTTTCTTTAAATAAACTATTTCTACTGTCCTTACTGCTGGAAGGGTTCACCACTGATGAACCAGGCCCACCCATTATCTTAATTATTTCTATAAAATAATTTTCTAATTATTTTATTTAAAAAACCAAACGAGCTATAAAAAGTTTACACTTCTAATATACAAGTATATTTATTTTTAGTTTTATTTGAATAAAAAAAAGAAAAAATGCTTTCTATATAGTAAAATCATATTTAGAAGAATTTAAGATAATTTTTGAAAATAAACCAAATTGCTAAAATAATACAAATAAATAGAAAAATATTTACTAATATTAAAATAAATTCAATTTTCAAAATGCGCCTAACATAATTATACTGTAAAAATATATAAAAAACGATATTTCTTTAGATATGATGATTTAAGAAATTTTTAAAATGCAAATATTCCACGAGGAGCTTCAGTATTTCAATGACAAATCGTTTCTTTTCAAATATCGTTTACTATTTATGGAACCAAAGATTGAGTTCCCTTTTGAAAAGCTTTTTATTTCGTCTATATATTCTGCATTTATTTTGAACTTTATATAATACACACGTTTTCCTTTCTTTATTTTCTATTTTGACGTCTTTCTTTCTAAAACAACTTTCTTCAGTTATTATTCAGTATTTAATATTCGTTCTTTATATTATGTAGAAATGCGCAGAAAGAATGTAACTAACAAGAGATAAGCTAAGTTTATGTGAATATGGAAGGAAATGTTGTAGTCAGACTCTTAGGAAAACTTCAAGATGTGACATCAGACAAAGAAAAACATATAAATTCAATTTATTCCTTTATTTGATATTTCTTTAAAATTTCTTTTAGTATATATTTATACTCGGGGACCACGCCTTCACCATCTCCTCAGCGGCGAAGTACGCGATCTACGTATTCTTCGTAGATCGCGAAATGCGTGGTGTCGCTAGAGACCCACTGGCGATTCTCCACCAAACTCTGCAGCGCTGGCAGAGGCGCCATATTCATTGTACATAGTGTTTATAATCCATATTATCTTTTTTTTTTTTTTTGAATAGTGCAGACTTTGTACTTTGCATGTATTGACAAGATGTCAATAAAATTATTTTAATTGTCTAAATTTTCTATTCATACAGTTAAACCTGTCTATAGCGCCCCCTCTAAATAGCGCCTCTCTATATATAGCGCCCGATTTAAAATACGTAGTACGATGTGATTTACATTAAAAGTGACCTGTCTATAGCACCCCCTCTCTATAGCACCCATTTTGGTGAGTCCCAAAAGGGGGCGCTATAAACAGGTTTAACTGTATAATAATTTTAAAATATATATATATGAAAATTCTATATCAACAGCAGTATTATGAAATTGTATAAAATAGTATTTCGGAGAAAAAACATAGCCATATGAACAAATAATTTATTTCAACTATTGGTTGATGCGAATGTGTTTTTTCTCTGAATCGACTTTCAACCAACAAATAATCTCCAAAAATAATATTTGAATATATTTAAATTCTTATCCTTCTGACGATTGGTTGTATCGTGTTTTTTCTCCTGTAGAAGGGCTTCCATGCCCGAAAGCTAGAGAGAAATTTGTTAAAATTTTACACAAATAAATTTACTGGCAATGCGTTTCTTTTAAATATCATCAAATATTATCTCTACATACCTTTAAAATTTTACACAAATAAATTTACTGGCAATGCGTTTCTTTTAAATATCATCAAATATTATCTCTACATACCTTTAAAATTTTACACAAATAAATTTACTGGCAATGCGTTTCTTTTAAATATCATCAAATATTATCTCTACATACCTTTAAAAATTTACACAAATAAATTTACTGGCAATGCGTTTCTTTTAAATATCATCAAATATTACTCTACATACCTTTAAAATTTTACACAAATAAATTTACTGGCAATGCGTTTCTTTTAAATATCATCAAATATTATCTCTACATACCTTTAATATTTTACACAAATAAATTTACTGGCAATGCGTTTCTTTTAAATATCATCAAATATTATCTCTACATACCTTTAAAAATTTACACAAATAAATTTACTGGCAATGCGTTTCTTTTAAATATCATCAAATATTATCTCTACAGACCTTTAAAATTTTACACAAATAAATTTACTGGCAATGCGTTTATTTTAATGCGTTTATTTTGCGTCTACATACCTATATAATAGGTATGTAGACGCAAAATAAACGCATTAAAATAAACGCATTGCCAGTAAATTTATTTGTGTAAAATTTTAACGATAGATGGTAATAAAATGTAATTTACTAATAGAAATTTGTGAATAAAAATTTCTAAAAGAAACTTCTCCCTTGAGGCTTGATAATTCCACCTTAATATCGATACAAAGAATTATCGAATTGAGAAAAGAGAGAACATGACATCTACAGATTCAGGATGACACTTTCATTTATAAACATGGAATTCCAATATGGAAATTCCTAGGGAAGTAATTGGCGCCTCAATAAGTTTGAGGAAGTTTTGAAGTTAGAGTTGGGAAATCCTAAATTATTCAAACTCGTTTTAAAAAATTTGTTTCAAGAAAAACAGCGCATACTCCTCCAAACTTTATTACAATTAAATATCAAAGTTCTCTTCTAATTGGACAGCAATTTTTGGCCAATTACTTACATTATACTACTTTTAAACGCACAGTGTGCATAAAATAAGAAAAGTTATTTTAAACATTTATCTTTTACACAAAGTTCTATGTGATTTGGGATGAATATAAGAACCAAAATATATAAGGAATTCTAGAAAAAAGGCTTAATAAATGAAGATATTTATGTAAATTTGGTTCAATATCAGAATGTGAAATCTAAGCCACGCCAAATATTACATTAGTATAAAATAAGCGCTCAATTATCCAATCGCAAAATGTTGGCTTCTAACGCATAAATCTCATTCATACACTACGATAAAAGTAAATCGAAGCATCACAATTTTATGGGCGCAGAAGAAAAAAAAAGATGAAATGATTAATGATTCTGTGATGAAAAAAATGCGATAGTATAATGAATGAGGCAAGGTGAAAGATACTTTGATAAATTGTCACTTGACATCGTTGTTCTGCATGGCAATATTTGCGAAAGAGATGACAGATGTCAGAAGTAACGCGTTCAATTGAACTATCTGCTAATTCAAAACGATAGAATTTCACACTATACTTTATTAACACAAAATTCTTATTAAATTATATATATTCTATATAGAATTAAATTCTTAAAAATTTATATATAACAGTATATATGTTTTGAATATTTGTAATAGAATTCGTTTGATTAAAAAACAAAAAATAATTATTTATTACTAAAGAGTTAAATTTTAATTACTTAAGTTTAAAAAAAAATTACAATAAAATATTTTCACAGAGTTATATAGGATTTATTAAATAGATCCTATATTTAGTGAATTATTAAATAGGTAAATTATTTTTTAAATTATACATATTTACAACAAATTAAATTTATGTTCTAAAATTATGGTATAAATGTATATTAGTAATGAATGTGTGTGTGTGAAAATTGAATATATATATAAAAATTTATAAAATATTTATATTAGTAAATTAAATTTAATTGCCATCTATCGTTAAAATTTTACACAAATAAATTTACTGGCAATGCGCTTCTTTTAAATATCATTAAATATTATCTCTACAGACCTTACTGCAATGATATGAGTTATTGAATGAGAGGGCTTGGCTCATCAGTAGTGAACCCTCTCAGCGGTTTTCCCAAATTAATCTCTAGACCGCATTGTATTGGATTGGTTTGGAATATACCCTGTATTTTCTATGGAAGGATTCACAAATTTATTTGTGTAAAATTTTAAAATATTTATATGAAAACAAGTTTCGAAAACAACAAATAACGACGTTAAAAATATGATAATTTAATTAGTATTTTTATCAATTGATTTATTTTTATTTGAACATTGAATTTATTTTTAATTAACACAATATAATTTATAGATTTTTTATTTATTTTATTTAAAGGCAATTAGAAGATTTAAGAGATTTGTTCTCAACCGAAGTACTGCACAAATCTCATTTAGATGTATATATACAATTTAAAGTTAACATTAAACAAAGAAAAAATAGTACAAATGTGACATTGTACTGGGATAAGGTGCATAAATTATGAAAAAGGCATCTCTTATCGTGCAACTGAAAGTTGCTGATGGCTTGCGCCATCTATCGGAATAAATATCAACCATTCTACCCGTTTCATGATTTTTCAGGATGCCTGAAGGACCAGTTTTTTGGTCGTTGAGGTACAGCTTGCACCACGCTGATGAGGGACAACAGCCCGAAACGCGTCCGTAGTTAGCTTTTCTTGATTAATCAAGAATGGGTATTTGGCCAATTCTGGAATAATTAAAAATCAACGAGAATAGTTTATATTTATTCCGATAGATGGCGCAAGCCATCAGCAACTTTCAGTTGCACGATAAGGAGATGCCTTTTTCATAATTAAGCAAAGAGTAAAAAATATACTTTAAATTTCAAACAAAAAATAATAATATTGCTATTATACTATATACATTAAAGATATATGCAATCAATATAACAATCTTGTATAATTTTTCATAGGTTTTAGAGTTTTATATTTATATATATATATATAATAAATCTCTTTAGAAACAATACAATAGAAAACAAAAAAAAATTATTTAAAATTGTATACATATTTTGGTTACGATATGAACCAATTATATTTCATCATTATTCTGATTGGTCCAATAATATGTGAATACTAATTTAAAATTCTTAAAAGAAATGTGAATGCGCATCACATTTACCTGAGCTCTTTTTGAATATGTAAAATTTTAATTATATATTTTTATATTTAAAAGGATATTTTATATTTTTAAGTGGCTCTCTTTTTTTAGTGCTTTTAATGATTTGATCCTCGTCGTTATTTATTTTAAAAGATATATAAAACATGGAAACTTTATACAATTCTAAATATTTCATGGAAATCTGTTTGGTACGAATAAGGTTCCCTCGATTTTCTCTGTCCAGTTGTAGATAACTGTGGATTAATGGATGTTGAGATGTAAATTCATGGACAAAAGTAAGTGGAAATTGTCCTGATCACTGTGTATCAAATATATTTCAGAGTTATTTCTTGAGTCCCGATATGCATGCTAAGAGGTAAAACTTTTTTAAGTTTTGTCTATGAGTGTTTATATCGTATAGGTCATGATAATCACGGTGGGTAGGTAGCGACTGCTTTTAAACTCGTTGTTATCTCGTTTCGTCTTATTATCGCGTCTGCCACTTAACTCATATAATTATCATTCCTATAAACATCTAGTAACAAGAATGAAATTTCCTTCTGCATGTGCAAACCAATAGGTCTCATTGCAAAAAAAAAAAAAAGCCGAATGTTTGCGTCAAGCTAATAGCAAGTAAAGATGCACAGGAAGAGTAATGTGATACACCATAGAACAATCACACCACATGGTCTTGGTGGTTGTTGGGATGTAAATTCATGGACAAAAGTAAGTGGAAATTGTCCTGGTCACTGTGTATCAAATATATTTCAGTTATTTCTTTAATCCCGATATACATGCTAAAAGATACAATTTACTCACGTTTTGTCCATGAGTATGTAAGATATAGTTGATTTATTATCAATATTGGAATATTGTTCTTCCTCTTTTAGCTTCGCCGTTGATAGGGCAGTAGAAGATAAGCCAATCGAATTAGAGTGCAGTTTAGTATGATTTTTATTGGCTAGTCTATTGTATTAAAATGTGGGCAAATATGAACTATAAAAAAAAACGCTACGGGTCTTTATACAATTCATAGAAATAGTTATTTCGTTAAATTAACCAATTTGCGTGTGCTATTTGGTAGTTAATTAATGTCAAAATAATATTTAGACCTTTTTATTTATTCTAAAATCAACATTCTAACGAGTGATTGATCGTAACACTCTCATAAAAATGAAAGTAAATTGAACCAATATGAAAGATATAACTAAAAATTTAAGAGTGAAAGAAAAAGAAAAACTTTCTAGTTTCGCTTTCTCTTGAACTTTTCTATATATTTACATAATTAAACTATATATTAACTACCCTGAAGATAGAGGTTGCCTGGCCGGCATTCATATTTCTGTGGAAAATAGACACTTCGGCCAGTTAGAAACGTTGAGAAAATAAAAAACTCTGACTGGCCGAAGTGTCTATTTTTCACAGAAATATATATTAACTATATTTTTAATTAAATTGTTAATTAGAGAGAGAGAGAGTTTAATAAAACGATGTTGTAATGATGACTATGGAATTCCAACTACTGTGTAGGTAAATGTTTTGGAGGTTGGTGCTGCCATCTATTGTGTCAACTATCAACTAAACGATAACATAAAGAAAAGCCAACCACGATTTTTGCACTCCTATATTCTTATATATATATATATATTGAAACAGCAAGTAGGTAAACAGCGTGGTAAGTTTCTTTATTCAGCACCAATAAATAATAAAGAAACTTACCACGCTGTTTACCTACTTGCTGTTTCAATTTATTGAGCGTGGCTATAATTATATATATATATAATGTTTCCATATGACATAACTAAGGACGTTTTTCTTTGTGTGGCAGCAGCGGCCAACGGTAATTTCTCTGGAATCGAGACCAAGCGCCAGCGGACGGCGTACACAAGGCATCAGATCCTGGAGCTAGAAAAAGAATTCCACTTCAACCGGTACCTAACGAGAAGAAGAAGGATTGAGATTGCCCACTCCCTGTGCCTCAGCGAAAGGCAGATCAAGATTTGGTTTCAGAATCGCAGGATGAAGTGGAAAAAGGACAACAAGCTGCCCAACACTAAGAATGTCAAAAAGAAAAATCCCAACAACCACGCGCCCAACCCCGCAGCGGGCAACCCCCAACAGGCGCACCAGCAACCCCCGCAGCCTCCCCACCCCCATCTAGTTCCCCCCCACCCCCTGGTAGAAACAAAGAGTGACTATGGCCTCACGGAACTATAGCCGGTTGTTCTACCGAGGCATTTATTTACATTCCAGCAGGCAGATGCCCTTCCCACCCCCCAACCCCCCGCCTTAGTGCAATGCCGAATTCCAGGACAATGAATAAAAACACTTCTTTGTGCGGCCCCAGATAGGATCTTCCAGCTGCAGGGACAATCTCGCTGCTGCCTGGGACCTCATCTTCTTCCTCCAACTCCCGCTCTACGTCGCCTTATAAACATCTTTCAAGTGAGGGGGAGGTGAGGAAGATGTGTCGCATGGAAAGCCATCTAAACTCTGTTTCTTAGGTTCAGCCTCTTATATATACATATATAAATACATATGAATATAATCTCTATTCTCTATATTTACTCTCTCTTCTCTATCTCTCTCGGCATGACTAGCCTTCGTGGGCAGTCATCCATCACTTTTCCACCTATGCAACAAAATGGTTCCATGTCTTTATCTCAGAAAAAAGACAGAGGATCTTTTACCTTAGACTAGATTCCCAGTCTTGTGATTCCATTTTATTTTGATCCCATGTTCTGACATCTCGGACAGATGTTAATAGAAGAAAATCTTCTAAAAAGAGTAAATACAAATATTTTCCCAAATGTTATGCAGAGCGTTTGGCTGAGAATTCTGTCCGCGATGTCAGCACAAGTAGAACCAACCTTCTAGTCCCTTTGTAAAGTTGGCCTCCCCCCTTAGCACACCCATTCCACCCACCCAGGATGTATTTCGTTATGGTTTTGTACCAAGCCATTCTATATCTCTAAATATAGATATGCCGTCTTCGGCGTATTTATCCTTACGTGTATATAAATGCGTTTGTTGTTACAAATAGAGAAAAAAACTGTAAAATAAATAAAGGCTGCTTTTCTTCAAAATGTTTGAAATTGCAAACATTCAAATTAATAGACTATATTGTATATAATAGAGATATTTTTTCGTTTAGAAGATAAAAATTTATTAAAAAATGAAATTCACACCAAAATCTACTACATATATATATACCATATGTATTGGCTTGATATCTTTCCCCTGGCAATGAAAATGCCTCCCTTACACAATAAGTATTTGAGAATGAAGATTTATTTTTGCCATTTACCTTCCGATGATGTGTATCACACCGAATAGCACTGACCTTACTTTATAATTTTATAGAAGATTTACATTATTGAAACATAAATCTCTATTTGTTCATTCACAAATCCAACTTGGCATCTGTCGGCATATTTATTATATATTTTATAATATATTTGTTTGTAAATAATAGTTTGTAAATTATTCATCATTTGTTTATTTGTTGAATATAAGGAAAATGTATATTGAGTTCTGCTTGATTTTACGTGTGAGAAATTTCTTATTTTAAATATTTTTCATCTGCATTCCATGTGAGAAGTTGATTTTTTAAAGCATAAACAAATGATTACATAATACATAGAGATTTAAAATTCACATACATTTTGATGCAACCTATATTTGTGTTGGCTGTGATCATAATTTGGTTTAGGCCTTGCCATAATTTCGAACCATTGCTTTGTTATTTAATGCACGGAACGCTGTTAAATGAATATCAATTATTATCTGTGATTTGTTAGTTGGCTTGTTTTCTTTCAAAATAAAAGCAAAATATTTTGAAATTATTTAATATTATTACATTTTGAATTTTAATTTATTCTTTTTAAAAAATGTATGTTTGAATATATTCGCTAAAATATTTCCAATTTCCATAATTTATCTAATATTCAGCAATTTATTACATTTTATAAAATATGACACATTTGATTTGTTGAACATTTTAACTTTAAACTCTGCGTAATCTTTAATTAAGTCAAAAGAAAAAGAAACATATAACTGATTTGAGGCTTAAATTATATTCTTTTTCACACACCAATTTATTTCGTTAGATATATTTTGTTATATTCAATGTTTAGACATATCAAAATTCTGTTTATTATCAAATATTTTCTTGTTATTAATTTATAAGTTGATTTTAATATTTAAATTCTTAGGATACACATAATGTTTATATTTGATTATATAAAGTTAGTATATCTGGTAATTGGAAATGTATAAAGTTATATAATTTTAAGAGTATAAAATTGACATACAAAATACTGACAATTCCAATATTATGTTCAATGTATATTAGTAAGGTATAATGTGGTCTGTACAATATTCTATTTACCAAATGCTAGAATTGAACCTAATAAAAAACACTAAGTAAAAGAGAAAACACTACATTGTACAAGATGGACTTCGCATTGTAAATACCATTGTTTCATTTGAAAAGTTGAATGATTTGATTTTAAAATTCGACAAAATGTTTACAATTTTACTTTAAAATATGTGAATACTTTGCATAAAGGCAATAAAACCAAGTCATTATTTAATTTTACAATTTATTTTGAAAAATTAAACAAAAAAATTCTCACTGAGCTGGAGAGAGTCTTTACGTATAAAAAAAAATAAACATAAAAATAAAAAATTGATTTTACCAAAAGAATAAATTTATTTATAAATGTGCCTTTTAAATGTGAATCACTATTACATTCTTTTAAATTAAAACATAATGTGGTTTTTAAAACATAAACATTATTCGAAAATGTTGGTAAATTATCAAAAATTGGATATGAGGAACAAATAAATTATTTAACAATCGAAAAATACACATACATAAAAAATTAAACATATGAAATATAATACTTGTATAAATGTATATCATGAAGAAAAATCATAAAAATTTGAGAAAAGGTTGTGTAGCAGAAATAGGTATTACATAAATTGAAATATGATTTAAAAACTTAGTTTTTTTTTTACCAAAAAGACATAATAAAAATAGATATCTTCAAGACAATAAATGGTTTGGTATGATTTTTACACACAAAACCTCTATACATAAAAAACTATAAATGCTAATACTTATATATAAAAAGAGAAAAAGGTAAGTGTCATTTCTACATCAAATTTGTGGTATTTGGACATAAATAGTGAAAAGTAAAAAAAAAAAGTTATGATTACATAATAAAGTATAATACATAAAAAATGCATTGGAATCGTAAATTAATTATCAACGATATACCAATCAGAAACCATATAAAGACCATTATTAAACAAAATAAAATTGAAGAACCTCATGAAAATTTCTATCTTCGTTTTCAAATTCAAAATTATTACCTATCATACGGTTATTTGAAGATTGACCAATATCCAATATTTTAATATCCAAAATCCAAACGAATTGTATCAAATGACTTCAAAGATAATAAATAATAAAGATATAAAAACCAAAAATTACAATGAAAATATAGATTAAACATATTCAAAAAAACGTGAAATTAGAAAATGAAGAACGAAAATAGCGAATTACCTTTCTAAACTATAATAAAATTTAAAAAAATCAAATTAAAAAAAATATAGAATAAATTATTTTGAAATATATAATTGTATGTATTAAAATTATTTTTTCTCTAAAATATATATTCCGCATCATTTTGGTTTAAAAAATTGTACCTCACTTGCGTGAAATGAAAATTGTCTGCAATAATGTAAAGGAGGTATGTGACAAAACTTGTTTTGGTTTCATTCTGATTTTTACCTTTCGTTTGTCGTGAGGATCTACCCAAATATATCTACACATGTGTACATATTTCCTGTATATTCTAGCAATGTATTTAACCGTCATTGTGCATATTATACAATATGTAGCCATTTGATTAACTCCCTGTTCTCTATTGTTTTCCTCTTACTAAGTATATTTTGAGGATTTCAAATGTAGCCAGTCTATTGTAAGGCCGTTGGCTTGTATCTTAGATAATAATAAAAAGATTTAAAAAGGCCATGATCACTATGTTACAAGAAAGATCACACAAGGTAAGTGGTTTATCTATTTACAATTTTTTTGAAGCAATATAAATATTGCAATATAAATTTTTATTAGATAGTAAAAAGGCATATTTTGGATTGAATAAAAGATTTATTTGCCAATATTTCGTTTGGCTGAACGCCAACCTTTATCGAGGCATTACATTTTTGTATACACAAGCTCTTACAAACACTGCCTCGATAAAGGTTGGTGTTCAGCCAACCGAAATATTGGCAAATAAATTTTTTATTCAATCCAATATATGCCTTTTTACTATCTAATGATTTAAGTATGGATTGCTCTATTTTCAAAATAAATTTTTATATATATCAATATATTAAGAAAAAAGGCATTACCTGATCGTGCAACTGAAAGTTTCTGATGGCTTGCGCCATCTATCGGAATAAATATGCACTAATCGTTGATTTTTAATTATTCCAGAATTGGCCAAATAATTAAAAATCAACGATTAGTTGATATTTATTCCGATATATGGCGCAAGTCATCAGCAACTTTTAGTTGCACGATCAGGAAATGTCTTTTTTCTCAATTTATCCACCTGATCCAAGTACAAATTCACTTTTGAGCTCTTTTCACATATCAATATATATACAATTTTTTTCAAATATATTTTTGATGGAATGAATTATATATATATATATATATATTCGAACGAAATTTGAAATTGATCTTTATTTAAGAAAAAAGCATTTCCAGATAGTATAACTAAGAGTTGCTGATGGTTTGTGCCATATATCGGAAGAAATATTTACTAATTGTAGTTTTTTTATCCCATAATTTTAACCACCAAGCTCTTTCTTAATAGACCAAGGAAAAAATGATTTTATTTCTATTCTCTTCAAAATAAATTTACAAAGCTTGGAAATGGCATATATAAATATATATCTTATATATAAAAGTCAATGTCTGTTTCGCGATAAAATCAAAAACTACTGAACCAATTGGTATCAAATTTTGCATGTCGCTTTTTATAAACCTGAGGAAAATTTTCGGCTACATTTTTATTAGAATTTTTGCTATTTATTTTTTTCATTTGAAGAACTTTTTTTCTACGCGGAGTAAATATGAGGCGAAGTAACAACACCAGGCCAATTAAGCGACTAATGAGCGTTCTCTCTGCATTTTTTTTCAAGTTGCTTGTATAGTATGATATTAAGAAAAAAAAAACATCTATGCTTGATCGTGCAACTAAAACAATACTTTTCATGCAGTAAGGACACTAAAAGTTTGTTTCATTTGAATTTAAAATAAGAAATTCGTACTTTTTATGGTTCTTTACATTGTATATAGATATCGCGTTTTTGTCTTGCGTTTAAAGAAATTCCTAAATAAAAGAGTATTTAAAAACAATAGAAGAGAATGCTCTTCTCTCGCCAAACGAGGCGCTATATATTGACCGCCTCAGCTATCTAGCGGGCTCAGGTCGTTGACAATGCCACAGCATCAGCTTTGGTTAATTCGTCGTTGACAATGCCACAGCATCAGCTTTGGAATATTCAGAATACCTACTTTGAGACACTAATTTCGAAAACTGTCCAATATCTGTCCAGTTTTATATCATGCGATACACAAGGAGTTAATATAGTTTTCCAAAGATGTGCCTAGTTGGTGAAGTGGCTAAACCAATATTCTATATACAAAATTCCTATGGTAATTTTCCAGTAGGATACTAATCTTAAAAGTTTCATAGTAAATGCGACACCTCGATTCACTATTTCAACGCTAAAAAGCATAATAAAACTGATATTTAAATTTTGTGTTGTTTCTGGCTTTGAGTTAATTTGAAATTTTTAAAAGCAGATTTTGTTATTGATCTTTAATAGACTGATTTCTTCAGATACTTTTTAGAGTCAAAGTTTGGCTACTGACTTTCCCCGCCGTGTTGTTCATGGCTCTCATTGTGTGTGGAATATATTGGGATTGTTGTCACAATATCATTTCGAGTTTGTGCAGAAAATATTGTAGATATTGATGCTTCAACTATTCAAAAAACACAAAATTTCAAAAAAATATTTCACTCTATCAAGAAGGTATTCTATCAAATTACTTCAAGATATTTTCAAGTTAAAAATATTTATTCTATCCAAGGTTTTTTTTTTAATTCGTGATATCTAGTGTATGTATAATTTGAATCAAAAACATTATAAAATTGTTTATAGTGTTTTAGATGATGGAATTCCAAAACATCATAAAGGTGTAACTTCAAATTGCTGTAACTTCTAGTTGTAGTGTCACAAATCTTAATTTTATGCCCACACTACACACCTTGAGATATATTATAAAATAACATACATTGTTGTTGTTGTCGTGTCCAAAGAAGAGCCTCAGATGTATTCATGCATCTCCATCACAGCAGCAGCAATGTCCACTATCTTGGGTGTGTAAAGCTGCTGCTCTGGGTCTTTGTCAATTTTCTGCAAGGCTGCGGCCATTGCTGGGCATAAGAATATGTGAGTCGGTGCTAGTTCCACACCAGGACAGTTGTTGCATGTCCTATAGGTTCTTGTGCCATCTGTATGTATTTCCATTCCTTTATAGTGTTTTGTTCTAAGTCTTGTTATAGTTTTTGTCAGTTTTCTCTCAGAGTTTATATCACATATTTGATCTTTACTTATTTTTTGTTTAATAAATATTATTGTAATCGTTTTTGTACGAGCTGCACAATAACATACATTATAATATATATAAGAGTTTTCCAAGATTACTTGACACTATGCTACATATATATATACCCAATACCCTTCCGACTGAGCAACTATGATACTATAATTAGCAGCAATGCCTAGCTTAAACATAAGAAGTTGGGATTTTTGCATTATTGTTGTTATTTACAATTGTAGTTATATATGTATCATCCCCTTTTTTCTTATATAGAACACAATATTAATTAATTATTGCACTTATTCTGCTTCTAGGGTCTTTGAGAAGAGAAAGAGAGCTTTCTCACCAACAGTTAATTAAGAAATGTAAATAATTTTATATGGTTGACGTTTCTTTGGAAAATTTTAATTCCATACTGCGATGTTAAATATGGTAGAATTTTCGAATGTTGTAGTCCATTTGGATTAGGATCGTTGTATAAATATTTGCATTTTGTTGCAGATTAAATTTAAAAACCAATTCTCAACACATCGTGATTTTTAACATTTTTATTTAATGATTTCTTATAAAAATACACAAAATTCATTTAACACAAGTTGGCCAAATTTCAATTATAAAACAGGAATCATATGATTTTTAATTGATCTCTTGCAGCAGCTCCCAAGTTTATCGTTATGTTTCACCTCAATGAAATGTTCGTTAATACTATTTACGATATTTTGATACTATTCACAATTTTCGGTGTACAATATTCAGTGTGTCTCAGGTAGTTCTTTCAGTTAAATCGATGAAGGAAGTATTTAATGTGCGTTTCAACATGGCGCAGTGATGAGGAAAGAATTCCATTAACGCTAGAGACGACAGATTTAATTACCTTGATCCGACCTTGGCATTCTACCTCCAAGTGGAGCCTTGATCACCTGGATCACTTCTTCGTCTGGACCAGCGGCACCTGGCTGAGCTGGAATCACAAACCACGGGTCGTATGGTGAGATGGATCGTTTGCTCCAGCACAATATGTATTCTACACAGATCCAAACTTTCAAATAGTGTAGCATAATATAATCGATAGTTTGGTAAATGCATTCAATAAGAGATCAATAAAAATATCGGTGAAGAGTCTCTTTTAATAAGACATCAACAGTACGAGGCTTTCGAGATTTATACTTTTTCAAAGGGTACAGCCTAAGGCAAGGATAACTTACACTGATGGATAAAACTTAAGGAAGCTGTCCCTTTTACCATGTATATCGGGATTCAGACAATAACTCTGAAAGATATTTGATACACAATGACCTTTATTGAAGACACGCGAGATACCAAGTGTGAATAAAATTGCCTCTGTCTTCTTTAAAAAAATAAAAAAAGATAGACGACAGAAGACATTAAAGACTTTCCACTTATGTTTTATCCATTAGTTTATATATAAATATATCAAATTGTGTATTTTTAAAAACCTATCCCTGAAGTTTTTTCAAATATAGCTATTGAGATAATGAAGATTTGATGACATATAGCTATTCACCTTCTCCGCCAAAGGTTTCTTTAATTAATTACATATAAAATCGCAAATGCATATATACCTTCTTAGCTATATAGTGAGCTTAGAATAACACGTACGTAGAAGAGTGAATCTACTTGAAGGTGTTTAAAAACAATTTTGAAAAAGATAAGAAAAGGATTAGGAGGTAACATAGTACAATATAATGATATATAGGCTGTTGGTAAAGGCTATCTTAAGAGAAAATTAAAAAAAAAATCAACAAAATGATAATATATTTATGATAGGTGGCATCGCAAAATTGGAGAGGAGCGGACTTCAGGAATTGGTTTAATTGTCATGGAAATAAGCACCACCACCATGATAGATGGCAGTAAGCCATTATCAAAATTCATCTGTACGATCAGGAAGTATTCTTTAATTATATTATATTACTCGAACATTTTCCACACATACACATTTTATTATTTTGAAAATAGAGCAATCCATAAATAAATATTTAATTAAAAAGGCATATATTGGATAAAAAATATTGGTAAAATAAATTATATTTTGATCCAATATATGCCTTTTTAATTAAACATTTTATTATAAGTAATTTAACAAAGAACCTCTGTGCGCACGCGTGTGAAGAAAGTGAATCACATTTTATAGATTATTTTCGATATCCATCGACATGAATAATAATAAGTAGTTTAAAGTATCAAGTCGCTTTTATTAGTCATTCCATTTGTGCTTTTTGAGGCAGATATCTTATTTAGTTTGCCAGTTATTCGAACAGAGATATAAACTCTTAGAACACTTAGCGGTATAAGCCGACAGAGCGGTTGGGTTTTGGAGACATCAACATTATGATCGATCTTGGTTAAGAAATCGCCTTCAATATATTAAACGTATGGTATTGTTAATGCTAGAAACAGAGAATAAATTGAGGTGAACATTTTGATTGAATAACTGAAGTTGATTTCTCTATTACATAATTGGCGATTACGTTTGAGGAAGAACTCTGCCCAAACGGGTGGAAAGAAGAAAGGCACATACGTAATACTCGTAAAGTTCTTTTATTAAATAACAGAATATTACTAAATAAGATTCATTGGTATATATACTGCTAACTTGATATATTAAGTCTTTCTTTTCAAAAGAAAACTACCAATTTTATTAAAGTCTTGAACTATTTCACTTGATTCTCGACATATTTATCATATTTTAGGGTAGAAATGGAGGGATGTTGCCTGGCCGGTATTCTTTTTCAGTGTTGAAAATATACCACGGCCAGATGAACTTTACGCCGTTCATTTATCCGAGGTAGCCTTTTAATGCTGAATATTTCACAGGTATTTTCTTCTTCTCAAAATATTTATTATAAATCGTTATTACCAAGTAAATGCAAAAGGCAGTTGTGCTACATACTCAGAAGATACTTCTTTCCATATTCTTCTAAACTCAATGCCATTTCTATGTCTTTTATATAAATATACCTTTCACAAAATGAATTTTTCTAATTTATTAGATCATAGAGTAGTCTAGTGGTGTGTGTGTAATTTAGATTATAGTGTAATTCTTTGAGGTGTAATTTAGATCTTAGCGTAATTGTGTGGAGTAATTTAGATTATAGTGTAGTCCTGTTGGGCAATTTACATCATATAGTAATGCTGTGGTGTAAATTATATCATATTTTAATTCTATGGGGTAATTTTTATATCATAGTTAGTCTGTGTGTGGTAATTTAGATCATAGTTTAGTCCTGTGGGGTAATTTGGAAAATAGTTAAGTCCTGTGGGGTAATTCATATCATAGTGTAGGCCTTAGAAGAAATTAGATCATAGTTTAGTCCTGTGGGGTAATTCAGATCATAGTGTAGTCCTGAGAAGAAATGAGATCATAGTTTAGTCCTGTGGGGTAATTTGGAACATAGTTTAGTCCTGTGGGGTAATTCCGATCATGGTGTAGTCCTGAGAAGAAATTAGATCATTGTTTAGTCCTGTGGGGTAATTTAGATTATAGTGTAGCCCCCTGTGTGGTAATTTAGATTATAGTGTAGCCCCCTGTGTGGTAATTTAAATTATAGTATAGTTCTGAGGGAAAATTAGATCATAGTTAATTCCTGTGGTGTAATTTGGAACATAGTTGAGACCTGTGGGGTATACTTTGGAACATAATTTAGTCCTGTGGGACATTTTGGAACATAGTTTAGTCCTGTATGATATTTTGGAACATAGTTCAGTCCTGTGGGGTAATTTAAATTATAGTGTAGTCCTGTGGGGTAATTTGAAAAATAGTTTAGTCCTGTGGGGTAATTTGGAACATAGTTTAGTCCTGCGGGGTAATTTAGATTATAGTGTAGTCTCATGGGGTGATATAGATTGCATTATATAGTCCTGCGAAATGGTAATGGAGACCTATGCGCCTCAAGTATAGATCAAATTAGATGAATCGCATTTCTCTAAAGTCTTTGCTCTTTATTTTCTAAATTAGACCGAGGTGTACATTGTTCTAAACGAAACCCCAGAGTAATTTGGCCCACATGTCTATGCTTAGTAAAACTACAAATTTCAGACGTAAAAATCATAGTTGTAGGCTGGGGTTTAATACATTGGTAGATGTAATGTTGGTCAATTTCTCTAGTGCGGTATGTTTTCATTCACCAACGTTTTCGACGGTCACCACTGTAAACATTTTCAAGATGTTTCAATAATCTATCAGTGTAAAAATTCACAGGTTTTAAATTCTCTTTTGAAAATAAAAAAAAAAAGAAAACAATAAGGTAAATATTTCAAAAATGCGTTGTACTTGACATTGGCTCACTCTTCTCCTCGCAAAAATTTGATGTTCTACCAAAAGAACATCTGCAGATAAGGATTAAACGAATTTTAGATTAGACCTAAATAAAAGGTATTCAAAAACCTTTGGCTCTTTTTTTCATTATTCACATCAATTGAACAAAGTTTTTGTGCTCTGAATTGTTTTCCCGTATACAATAATTTTATTAAATAAATAAAGCTTCCATGGCTAAGTTTTTGTAATAATCTTTTCTCAATTTTTAAACAGGATTATCGCGTTAACAAATAATAATAAATACTATTCGTATATCTACATTATTATATTCATATTTTAAATACTTATGATATATTGAGAGAAAAATATATTGTATTATTTCTGTGTTACAATTATTTGTTTGTTTACCGAAAATTTCCACTATTATCAAAGATTATGTGTCAGTAACTTCATATCTATAACTTTGCTCAAATTATCATCTAAGTGTAATCAATAAAATATATTGAAAAACAACAGTGATTTTAAGCCAATTACAAAATCTGATTATCCATTTTCTCTCTCATATAGCTTTCCTTTTTAAAAAAATGTCATTTTGAAAGTTAAAATTAATATCTCTCCTGCTTGTGTGTTTGAAGATCACACTATTGTAGTATTATTATGTGTGTATAGGTGGTGTTTTAGGAATATATAAATTAATTTAGAATGTGTGCGCTAAAGCATGAGTCTCCATTATTACTGAACGGATAATGCATTTCCTCATCGTCTGGTGTAAATATTCTGCACACACATACGTTACATCTCTTCTATATAACTAAAACAATATTGAGATATTGTAAATAAATTAATATTAAACCTATTTTCATAAGCATACAAACTGATACCTCTTTGTGACATTGCACATCGAAGGTTTCAAAAGTGTGTCTGCCATCTATCGGAATAATTGTAAATAAAGCTTTTTTTTTTTAATTCTAAAGTGAATAATGGCGAAAATACGTTCTTTTTATGAAATTAAAGCTTCCTTTTTGCAAATATTTTGACATTTTATTACATGTTTTAAATCTAGAAAAAAAATCAAGACGATTATATTTCAACAAATCCAATTTGAAAATGTTCTGTGAATGTATTATCTGCTAAATTCTATGCGTCATATATACATATGAATTCTGTTAATTTTCGATCCATGTCGGTGACCTGAGCTTGCAATGCCCCGTTGCCTCCTCAACCGAGGCGTCGAGTGGAATCAGCCAAGTTGAAAGCGCTAAATAATTCAGGCGGTTCAGGGTCAGAGAAACTGATTAATGGAAGTGGAAGAAATTAGCAATGTTTTTGGTGGGGCAGGAGTGTGGGGCCGCGCAATTGATGATGGGACCTCATCAATGTGGGGGGAGAGGGAGAAAAATTACCCTAAATTCTTCAATATCTTTTAATTTTTAAAGAGAAACTTGGATATATGGTTTGATTGAGAGACCATGTGGTGTGATTGTTCTTTGGTGTATCACATTACTCTTCCTGCGCATCTTTACTTGCTATTAGCTTGACGCAAACATTCGGCTTTTTTTTTGTTTGCAATGAGACATATTGGTTTACACATGCAGAAGAAAAATTTTATTCTTGTTACTAGATGTTTATAGAAATGATAATTAGATGACTTAAGTGGCAGACGAGATAATAAGACGAAACGAAATAAACAACGAGTTTAAAAGCAGTCGCTAACTATTCACCATGATTATCATGACCTGTACGATATAAACACTCATAGACAAAACTTAAGGAAGTTTTACCTTTTAGCATATAAATCGGAATACATGAATAACTCTGAAAGATATTTGATGCACAGTGACCTTTATTGAAGACACACGAGATAACCAAGTATAAACAAAATTGCCCTGGTCTCCGTCGGAAAAAAAAAAAAAAACAGACGACCATATACTTTCTATTTCCTTAAGTTTTGTCCATGAGTGTACTTGAGATAATTAAAAAAAAACTCTAGTAATAAACCTTGAGGGCGCTTGCGTGCTATTATTCATTAAAATGAAAATACAATATGGGAATCATTACTCCTATACTGATAATATGCAAAAAAGGACCTCTCATTACATTTCAAAGAAGATAAACATTGTATGTTTATGGGGGGGAGAAGTCTGACCACACCTCCCTGCGGTTCCCCCTGGACCCTTGGAATATTTGACCAAATTCTGGTCCAAGGTGACTAACGAGGAAACGGCACCCATTTTTCAATGAAGAGCACCAAAATAGAGGACATTGCGACTGCTGTGATAAAGATGCATGAGGACATCTGAGGCTCTTCATTTGACGCGACAACAACAACATTGTATGTTTATACTATTTCGACATCTTGTGAAGTAGAGTATGATCGCTTGATGGTTATTCCAGTTCTCCCAATATATCACTGACTTCAAATGATCAACACCCTTAATGTGATATTGTACTGGGATACGTTACATAAATTAAGAAAAAAAAAGGCATCTCCTTATCGTGCAACTGATGACGCAAGCCATCAGCAACTTTCAGTTTCACGATAAGGTGATGACGTTTTTTTCTCAATATCTTTAATGTAAGAGGAACTACATTGTTCTTGCGTTACTCTCTTGATAGTTCTTCAAATTTCATATTGAGACTAATTGTAAAGAGAATATTTTAAAAAATAAGGCTTATTTTGGATTGTAATAAGATTATTTATTAATCCGATATTTCGATGGACCAATCGTCCATCTTTTACGAGGTATTTTGTTATGAAGCACACAGCAGGTCGCGTGCTTCAGGTGAGCCACTAGACGTCTTGCAAGCTTATTGGGCGATAAACCATCTAATATATACATTTTAAACAAAGTAAATATAATCAAAAGAAAAACAGTGTAATATATATAAATAAATATTGATAATTAAGAGATTTCGAATTAATTAAACAAATAAAAATACAATAAAAATTGAAATAACTGTGAAATAAATATATAAATAATAGTAATATATATCTGATTTAAAAATGAAATAATGAAATATCGGTTTAATAAATATTCTTATTACAATCCGAAATAAGCCTTATTTTTTAAATATATATATTATGGATTGCTCTATATTCAGAAAGGGAATATTGTATCAATGTTCTTGGGTCCATGTTACATAATTCCCATAGCAATATAATTGAGTTCTTCTGCGGGATTAGATAAAAGAACCACACACCGCTGTTCAGCTTATTAATAAAATGCATTAGCGCTCCATATGTTATAAGAAATATAAATTGTTTTAATTCATAAGGAATAGTTTATATTTATTTATTTATTTCAACACACAAAACGCGATATGCCAGCTAGGGATATTTTTTTTTTACATTTTTTTAAAACAGAAACAGTTATAAACATATTATAAAAGAAAAAGTAATCAAAAATAAAAGAGAAACAACAATATATATTAGGAACCTGAACGTTTCAGGCCAGAAAGATAATCACAAATATGAAAAAAGGGCATCTCCTTATGGAGATATCGGAATAAATATCAACTATTCTCGTTGATTTTTAATTATTCCAGAATTGGCCAAATACCCATTCTTGATTAATCAAGAAAAGCAAACACGGACGCGTTTCGGGCTGTTGGCCCTCATCAGCGTGGTGCAAGCTGTACCTCAACGACCAAAACCCTGGTCATTCAAGTCATCCTGAAAAATCATGAAACGGGTATTTAAGGCCAGAATATATCTACAAAAATAGTTAAATCTATGATAATTCCCTCTGCTATTTACAAATTGATATAGATCTACCACATTGTCTGTTGTCTAGCGGTGAAGAAGAGTGGGCATTCCAGCAGTAGGTGTTAAAATAGTTTATATATTTTATAACAGATGGTGCCCTAAATGCATCATATTAAAATCATGTTTCAAAAATACTTTTACTTGCAATTTGCGGAAGAGCAATTTTCGAAGCTTATTATATATTTATAATTGTGTTTGAAAAAGTAAAAATAAATATCAGGTAAAAAGTTTCTTTTTAATTTAAATTTGCAAGCTTTCGAGCAAATATACTGCTCTTTAACGGGCTGATATTTTTACCTTTTCAAATAATTTCTGGGTAACTATTGCAAAAAAAAGAATATCATCCCGTTAAAGAGCAGTATATTTGCTCGAAAGCTTGCAAATTAAAAAGAAACTTTTTACCTGATATTAATTTTTACTTTTTCTAATAATTTCTGGGTAACTATTGCTCACATAATTGTGTTTATTTATACACTGTGTATGTGTCCTCAAAGCTTATGTCCAAAGTTCATTTTAAATAATCTTTCCAATATTCTAGCTTCAGTATCGGTATAAAAGGAAAACAGCCAAATACAATATTATATCGGTATGGTATTTAAAGTGGCGAAACCGCTGGGAGGGTTGACCACTGATGAGTCAGGCCTTCCCATTATTTTATCATTGCAGTAAGGGCAGTATAAAATTGTTTTATAATACAATATAATGCGGCTTATGATTGTAGAACGACATTTGAAAATTATCCCGCAAATGTTTCTTTTGAACGAAAAATCGAAATTTATTTTAAGGAGAAATAACGATTATTTCTAACCTTAGGGATGAGGTATGAAAGGATGAATTGTGAAGAGTAATGATAAACGGAAAAATAAAAGTGTCCAGGGATAGGTATTCCTGGCAAAAGAAACATTTGCGAGATAATTTTTAAATGTCGTTCTACAAAATTTCTTCAAAAAGAATCATACGCGTTATATAAAATAGTTTATATTTCTTATACTGTACATCTTGTATAACTTTCTCTTTGATGAAATCTTCGCTTCAATCTTCATCTTGAAGATTTCATCCCTCCTATGGATGTTGTGAAAGTAACATATTTCTATGGTTGACAGTAAATATCGGTCATCACAAGATGTCTCAGCAAGTGCAGAACCATCACAACAATCACCCGAGTTCAGCTTAGTAAAAGACGCACGTTTCGCATATTTTGAAACGTTTGTGTTATGGATTTTACATATAAAACTTTATATTCAGGTTTAAAGCACATATTTCTATCAAATATTTATTATAAAACATTTATAATATTGTAGAAAAATAGTACAAATGTGACAATTCTGGAATAATTAAAAAATCAACGAATAGTTGATTTTTATTCCGATAGATGGCGCAAGTCATCATCAACTTTCAGTTGCACGATAAGGAGATGCCTTTTTTCCCCTTAATTTATAATATAAGAAATTGAAACTATTTTAGACGCGTATGGTTCTTTTTAAAATTAAACAATTTTCTAATACCCTTACTGAAATGATAAATTAATAGTAGGGCCTGGCTCATCAGTGGTGAACCCTGTCAGCGGTTTCGCCAGTTTAATCTACTAGGCCCTCCCAATAATTTATCATTTCAGTAAGGGCAGTAGAAAATTGTTTAATTTTAAAAATTATTATACGCGTCTAAAATAGTTACAATTTCTTATAACAGATGGCGGGCTAATGCATCGTATATATTGTTGCATCATGGCTAATGAACCTATTTTATTTTAATTTGTAATATTATTTTTCATATATATTAAATTCAAATTTATATTTTATATTTATTTATTTTATTAAACAGAATATATGTATTATAAACAGAATACACCTATCCCTCGATTTACACGGTACTTGTTTTACACGTTTTCGCTTTTACACGGTTTTCCAAATAAGTTTTTTTTTTTTTTTTATCGCACTATACTAAATGCGATATTTTACTCTATACTACCTATGTTGATAAGAATATTGGGAGGCTCTGATTCATGAGGGGGCGAACACCTATTCAGATTTGAAAGTTTAATATACACCTATATTCGATTTACACGTTTTTCTCAGGAACGTATCTACCGTGTAAATCGGGGGATAGGTGTATATGTATTATAGAATCATCATTTGTATTTAGGTACACTGTGTGACTTCACTGCTCTCTTTGATGTGAAAAATAAATAAAGGATTCTGGAGTCTACTTAAAGTAGGGTTATCTCATTATTCGCTTATATAAATTTGTAGGATGGTTGAAACACGCTCTGTTAAGATACAAGACCCAGCACAGGAGAGGATCAAAGTTGAAGAGTCTGCCAAGCCGCAACCTGGTGTAACAATATGATGTTAACAAAGAGAGAGTAAAATCGATATTTCAAATAAACTAATAGACTCATGGACAAATTTTAAGGAAGTTGAAAGTCTTTGATGCGACGGTCTAGGAAGACTGGGGCAATTTTGTTCACATTTGGTTATCTCGTGTGTCTTCAATAAAGGTCACTGTAATATCTTTCAGAGTTATTGTCTGAATCCCGATATACATGCTGATATGTACAACTTCTTTAAATTGTGTCAATGAGTGTAAGTTATATTGACTTTAGCTCTCTTCATATTAGAATATTTTAGAGAAAAAAAGTAGTGGTCACACACACAGTTAAGATAGTCGCTGTTATTTTTTGATGTCTTTAAATTTTTATTTAATTTAAATTTCGAATTGTGTATGCTTTGAATTTAGTATGATTGTATTTTGTCTGATGGGTATTAACAATATCTTTAATAGTGTTGTAGAAATTGTGCTTCTCGCGCGCGCGCGGGTTCTCAATGTGCAATGTTGTTGATATTTGGAATAGAAATTCGACTTATTATCGGTATAGTTGTTGTTATAATGTAGGTATTTTGGTGTCCTGATGGCATCATAATTGTTTATCGTTATTTTAGGTATTTTGAAGCATTTTGGAGGAATGAAGTTGAGACCGAAGGAGAGAATTAAGGAGAATTCTGACGTTATGACATGTTGAGAGATATTGGCCATGTTGATGGATGGTGCGGATGTTTATCCAAAGGTGTGGTTTATTCACACTAATGATGAGCTGATGCTTGGAAGTTTGCCATCACTAATAAAGAAACGTATTTCAATTCTGCTGATGATTAATTTTGTTTATACCTATGCAACTATTCTATAATATTTGATTAAAATGGTGCAGTTTATGTTGTTTGTAATTTACTATCTTTTCACTCTTCTTCCTTATCTCCACTCAATCATATTAGTGTATCAAGTTTTGACCCTTGATGGTGTCTGTTTAACAGCCATCATGACTGGGGTAAAGTAGAATGCGTCTGCCTTTGTCATTAAGACTGGGAACACTACTCAGTGGCAGGCCGACTTAGCTCCAAAAGAAATGGCCGCCTCTGACATGAGGAACAGACGCCATGTGCAGCTGCTCCTAACATGGAGTACAAACGCTGCTCATCCTGTACCCCTGAATTAGGAGCCCTTACAGGGTACTATCAGCCGGGCCAGCTGAACCGGGCTTGGGACCGGCAAAGGCGGAGTTCTATATTTTCAGGTTAAGTTTAAATCATCAAATTAGGTTTCTACTGCAAAATGTGCCTTGTGCATGTCATCTACACATATTCACATTACTTATCTCATATCACTTATATATATTTTAGTTTAGTAAAGGCAAGACCTTCAAACAAAATTCCCTTGAAATCCTCAAGCACAAACTTTGAAACTGATATATTAGTATTTCACATTTTGTATGCATATTCAATTAGGAAACAATTTCGAGTAATTTTTTCGATTATTTAATGATTTTATCTTACGGAAAATTTAGAGTTTCATCGAAATAATCTGTAACATTTTTATCAATCACGCGTATGTAAAATCCTCTTTATTGCGGATGTGCTAGTGTGAGCTCAACTAGGTTTGATGCATGTTATCATTGATC
>CP092886.1:7891579-7920749 GCA_030710605.1 Cordylochernes scorpioides
GGAATGCTGGTTTAAGCTGATAATTCAATCTTGCGTAGGATCTTCTACAAATTTGATGAAGAAGACTGAAAACGGATAGATTGTAATTTATTTGGGTTTTTTAAATTACCTGGATGACGTGAATTACTTGTAAACTGACCTTGGAGTGTGATAAAGGACACAAAGTTTACATAGAGCGACATCAATGTTGTAGCGATGTGTAGGTATACATACCTAGCGTACATGAGGAAATATAATGAGGTATTTATCATTAACGTTATATTAGATGGAAGGGATACCCTCTACATGGTTCTTACGTTACACGTCGTGACTATTGTAAGTCACTCTCTACTTTTCCTTAGTTCTTAAAATTAAATATACTTCGGCCGGTAAATCTTTTTATTATCTCGACGTTTCGACAAAAATATTTTGTCCTCGTCAGGAGCGAACAAAAATTAAAACATTTGGCAAAGGATTAAAAATTATTCTTAACGTTAACATTTTCAACGCTTTACCAAATGTTTTTTTTGTTCGTTCCTGACGAGGACAAAATATTTTTGTCGAGAAGTCGAGTTGATAAAAATATTTTGCAGCCACCAAACCCCCCTCGGTATCATGAACTCTGCGATTCAACAAATAATCTTTTATTTCCGATAATTCAATGGGCTAAACGGCCATCTTTTTCAAGGATCTCATCCCCTCCCGCGGCAAGCCTCGTATTACACTCGAGACACAGGCGTCTCTCAAATGTTATATAGATTAGATTTGAAAACTTTAGTATCTAATAGAATTTGTCCTGTCGAAGGGCGGTTGAGCCCGAAAGCTTGAAATAAATGTAATTAAAAGAGACTCATCCCTCAAGCTTATTTATTCGAACATAATATTATGGGATTACCTATTAATAATAATAATAAAAATATTTACTGGCCGAAGTATCTTTAATTTTAAGAACTATGAATGCCGGCCAAGCAGCCTCTATCTTTACGATCTCTACTTTTTATTGTAACAAGCAATGTTATTTCCGTAATTGCAGCAAGATGTATTGGATAGGCTTAAAAGTAAAGTTGAATTAAACCAAGTATTTTCCATATTTTCTCTAAATTAACTTAATCGATGTTTAAATCAACAAATCCACTATGCATTATTCACTTCTGTGTTATCATTAAGCTTATAAATATATAGGCACACGGCTATTGTATCGGGCAGGGGGGTTATATAGTTTTAATTCATAAAATGGCAAATTGATTGTTTAATCGGTTTTCCATTAATGAGATTTAAATAAGAGGCTTCTGAAATAAAAAATGATCAAACAAACATACATAATTTGATCTAATGTTATGCCATCTGGGCATTCGTCGAAAATCGGTTTTGGATGGGGTTGGCGCTCCATTTGTAGATTTCTGGGGGGCATTCGCTCGCAATTAGATTGGAGCCGGACGTGATGGATGACCGGAGGTGGAAAATCATCCATGATTACGGATCGTTCGTTAATTAGAGCGTTTAAAAGGTGAGGTTTTGCCAGGCAGGGCTGCATCATTTGTTTGGCCCAGTCGAAAATTGCACAGTGGGGGAACTTTTTGTGCCTTTCCCCCCTCCGCTTTCATAGCGCTTCAACCTTTTCGAGGGAGGGAGCGGGATCATTAATAATTCCCCACTCGAGTGTCCAGGACTTGGAAGGGTTGGCAAATCTGCTACCGCATATATTAGACCTGGCACCGCTGCCATGCGGTATAGAAAGCCATTCTACTGAAATTGCATTTAACAATTCTAAAAGTCCCGTCTATTGATGAAACCATATATTTGTAAAGGATTTCTAGATCAGTGGGATATCATAGCCCAAAGGACGAGTTTATTTTAAAAATTCTGAATAATTGTTATGAACAACGCTTATAATGTTCACACACACATACATATATATATTACGAAACAATTTTAGACGCGTAATATTATTTTTAAAATAAAACAATTTCTACTGCCCTTACTGCAATGGAAAAAAAATTCCATTGCAGTAAGGGCAGTAGAAATTGTTTTATTTTTAAAAGAATATTACGCGTCTAAAATAGTTTCGTAATTTGATAACAGATGGCGCGCTAATGCATCGTAACATATATATATATATTTGAAAATAGAGCAATCCATAAATAAATCTTTAAT
Organism: Cordylochernes scorpioides; assembly: GCA_030710605.1. Lineage (NCBI taxonomy): Eukaryota > Metazoa > Arthropoda > Arachnida > Pseudoscorpiones > Chernetidae > Cordylochernes > Cordylochernes scorpioides. The sequence continues at coordinate 7,893,713 of CP092886.1, forward strand.
TAAAAAGGCGTATATTGAATCAAATTATTGGTTAAATAAATGATATTAGATCCAATATATACCTTTTTAATTAAATATATATATATATATTCTCAGAAAATAAAATATAAATAAAATTGAGTAATTCTTGAAACATCAGTTTCTCAAGCTAAGGTTGGTTCCACTGTTACGTTCACATGCCAGTTTATATTCAATTTACTGGCAGATATCAGGCGAGTCATAGAAAACATACTGATGATGCATGGTATTTGAATACAAGGCGAAAGAAGAATTGGCGAGAGCTAGAATCGTGTAAATGAACGATGCTAAGACACCCACTGCCATCTATCGGAATACATTACATTTTAACTTTTTCATCGTTTTATTACAGTTTTACGTTGAGTTGAAGAAAGGCTTTTAGCCGAAAACTTTTTTTACGAATTAAAAAAAGGTGTTTATTTTCAATGTTGTTCAAAAAGGTTGTTTTTCTAGAGAGTAAGAATTCTCTCTAAAGGGAAGGCGGGCTATCAGACACATCGAAATATTAGAAGAGAATTAGTAATTTTTATTCAGGTTAATCGCTTCATAAGTAATGTATCTCATATGGATATAGCTCTTCATATTTGAAACAATACATAAATAAATATTAAAAATAAAGAAAGCATATCCTGACCACAAGCACATGTGCTTTTTTGATGGCAGAGCGCCATGTGCTTGTGGTCAGGATATGCTTTCTTTATTTTTAATAACAACACCTAATCCACTTAAATTTTTTTCTATTGTTTTTTCATGTGTTAAGCGTATTTACGTAAATTTGGCCTTAAATACCCATTTCTTGGTTTCTCAAGAAGCCTCTGGGACCAAAAATATTTTTGGTCACGATGGTACAGCCTACTCCACGCTGACAAGCGCCAACAGCGCGAAACGCGTTCGTGGATGGCTTTTCTTGATTTATCAAGAAATTGGGTTGGCCAAATATCTCGGAGCAAGTTAAATAAACGTTAATTTTTGCTCCACTAGATGGCGCTCTGCCATCTAAAAAGCACATGTGCTTGTGGTCAGGTTATGCTTTCTTTATTTTTAATATCAACACCTGACCCACTTATTTTTTATTTTTTCTATTGTTTTTCATAAATAAATATGCATATCCATTTTACGTTAATTTATTCACAAAACAGACATTTCGCATGTCCATCATCATGATATTTACGAAATTTGACAATTATTAAAGAAGTAGGTGACACACGCCACAGTTCTTTACAAAAAAGAAATAACCAATACCCTATCAAAAATATGTACGTTGTTCTTTTTATCTAAAGTAGAGAACGTTCGAATGTTAATATCATTATTTATAATTAATAAAATGTTGATCAGTAACCTATTCTTCATATAATTTTACATATTTCAGAGTTTTCAACAAAACTCCTTTGTTATTCACCCACCACATCTTAAGTGAAGGTTTCCACAGTGGGGGAGTTGACGGGTAGAAATCTTAGGGCCAAGTTCAGAACACTTAAATATAGCACACTTTCAATTTAACCAAATAAAATGAAAATTTCAGCAAAAAGAAAAAAAAATCCCATATAATATTTTAGTATATCTTTTGACCTACTGATTGATTTTGAGGATCTCATGGCGCCATCTATCGATCAAGATTCAAAGTATTTCATCTTTACTTTATATCGTTTAAAATCAATTCTCTACAAGCAGTAAATGTAAAGAAGAAAAAATTACTGACCAAGTGGTTATTTTATCATTTTTGTTGTAAAGCATTTCTCGGCGCATTTACTTGTAAAAACAATATATTTCTATATTTATAGAAGATATAATGTGTGTTCTCTATGATAATTCTTACCAAGAATTGCTTGATAATTGAAGGCTTTAGAAGCAAAAATAGTCTAAGACAATAAGCGATAGTTCTGGAGATTAAGATTGCGAAACCACCAGGAGGCTCGACCATTAATGGACCAGACCCTCTTAATACGACCACACCACGGCTTCATTTAGAGCTCTCGTGGTCCAGTCTTGAAATATCTTGAATTGTGGGGTGATACAAGTTAGGGACTAGTTTTGCAGAGAGCAGGAAATGAGATGATATATATATATAATCTAAAAACTCAAATATTTCTATATTTTAAAATATATATTTTTTATTTTTATTCATTAATAATTTTACTTTTGGTTATCATCGTTTTTAGAAAATCTTTCAGTTTTTTTTGTAAATATGCGTAGTTAACATATCTATCTTTTTGAATCACTAATATAGGATTATTTATAAATTCTATATAATGTGAAAATAACTAATGTGTAATATTTCCTCAAGTAATTGAAAATAAAAGCTACTTAACGGTAAATAATTATCTTTTTCTTATCACGACTGCACCTCAACCCTTTATCAAACAACAAACAAATTATTCATAACATATATATGTATATATTATGCGAGGGCCAATAGCCTGAAACGCGTACGTGGTTGACTTTTCTTGATTTATCAAGAAAATGGTTGGCCAAATATCACGGAACAAGTTAAATCAACGATTATTTGATTTTTGTTCCACTAGATGGCGCTCTGCAATCTAAAAATGCTCATGTTAGCAGTCAGGATATGCCTTTTTATTTTTAATATACTATTAGAAAATATTTCTTAAAATGGAACATGCCTTTTTTTTGTTTTAATATTAACATCTGGTCTTTTTTCTATATTTTTTCTTATTTTTCCCACATATATATACACATTTATTAATTAAATTAACCCCTATCATCATATGGATCAGTGATCATGATATGATAGGGTTCATATTCATTTATAAATTAGCGTAAAGAATAATCGTGACAGAACCTGTGGTAAATGATTGGCTCATTCTATCATTAAGGTGGACCTTTTAGATATAAAGCTCCTTATACACGGTTTTTTTCAAACAAGGGATATTCCTTATATATATTGACTTACAATTAATTATATGATCCAGGACACTATTAATACTTGGATATGATATCAATATTCAGGAGAAAATAGGAGTCCAACCTGGATCTTCATAAATTTCAATTGGCATATTAATAGTAGTGATTTCTAATGCGAATATAAAAACAAACTTCAAGTATCGTTTTGAAATCACAGGCCGCAGTGTATTATATTGTATTATAAGTTACTTTATGTATCATTTACGAACGGAAAAATACGTCCAGGGTAGCCTAGTGGACATGGCATCTGCCCGGTAAGCGGAACATTGTGGGTTCGATTCCCATCCCTGGACACTTTTATTTTTCCGTTCATCATTACTCTTCATAATTCACCCTTTCATACCTCATCAAAAAAGGTTAGAAATAGTCAATATTTCACCTTGAAATAAAATTTTGATTTTTCATTGAAAAGAAACTCATGCGGTGCAACTTCAAGTATCGTTTTGCAATCACAGGCCGCAGTGTATTATATTGTATTATAAACACAAAGTATTTCGACATTTGAAATTATCCCGTTCTTTTGAACGAAAATCGCAATTTATTTTAAGGAGAAATAACGTTTATTTCTAACCTATATAATATTTACGAACGGAAAAATATGTCCAGGGTAGCCTAGAGGACATGGCATATGCCCGGTAAGCGGAACACTGTGGGTTCGATTCCCATCCCTGGATTCATCATTACTCTTCACAATTCATCCTTTCATACTTCATCCCTAAGGTTAGAAATAAACGTTATTTCTCCCCTCAAAATAAATTGCGATTTTTTGTTCAAAAGAAAAACATGCGGAATAATTTTCAAATGTCGTTCTACAATTATAAGCTGCATTATATTGTATTACAAATTATTTCATTAACGGTATTAAAATACCTTTAAATAAAGGAGAATAAAAGATTAAGACCCTGTGAGACAATTGTATAAAGCCAAAATGTCTCCAGGTTTCCAAACAACAACAAAAAGCAATCATTGCCTCTATGCAATTACTTCTAAAACCTGCCGGAGGCTACTCTGCTGATGGTAGCATTTCTTTTTCTTGGTTTTGGTTTCTGTCGACTTCATTGTAATTACAGTACCAGCCATTAAGTTGGATTCCAAACATGGATGGATGCAGAAGATTGTTTCCACTGCACTATAATTCGAGGTAATTATTTATTTTTTAGTTTCAGTTACTAAACATTTTGATAAAGATTACCTGAAGTTTTTTATTTAGGTAATGATAAAAATAATCTTTTTTTCGATTATTTAAATTCTGATACGATTATAGAAGATTTACATCATACATTTATTTTTTTAGAGAGAGATGATGCTTTTATCGTATCTTATAAACATAATCTGTAAGCTTAAAGTACTTAAACAGGCTGAAATATGCTTTAAAGGATACTATAAATAGAGAGAAGAAACGATAACAAGCATTTTAAACTCATTTAGCTTTTCAAATATTTTTGGATGGGTTTAAAAAGGATAAAAGGGGTTCGAAAAAATGTGGATTTTGTATCGAATGTTGATTCCTTCCTATTCCTCATATCTACGTCATGCAATAAATATATAAACACAATGGAACAAGTATAGGCCTCAAACTCGTCGATAAGCAATTTACTAGAAAAATATGTTGTTTACTTGCGTCTATTTATCTATCCATCCGATAGATAGCGCAAGCCATTAGCAACTTTCAGTTGAACGATAAGGAGATACCTTTTTCATAATTTATGCACCTTATCCCAGTACAATATCACATTTGTACTATTTTTTCACATTGTGTAGCGTCCTCACGCAATTCTGGCCTTAACTACCCATTTCATGATTTTTCAGGATGACTTAATGACCAATTTTTTTTTTTTTGTCGTTGAGGTACAGCTTGCACCACGCTGATGAGGGCCAACAGCCCGAAACGCGTTCGTGGTTAGCTTTTCTTGATTAATCAAGAATGGGTATTTGGCCAATTCTGGAATAATTAAAAATCAAAGAGAATAGTTTATATTTATTCCGATAGATGGCGCAAGCCATTAGCAACTTTCAGTTGCACGATAAGGAGATACCTTTTTCTTAATATATATATAGCCAATGTGGTAATACGACTCTATCTTCACAGTGGAAATATATCAAGAATTGTTTCCTTATTTACCGAGGTTTTCCCCGCTGTTTTGGTGTGGTGTTGGTGTGTGTGGTGTGTGTTTGTCTGTGTGCCTATGTGTCTGGTGTTTGTGTGTGCCTATGTGTCTGGTGTTTGTGTGTGCCTATGTGTCTGGTATGTTTGGGTGGTGTGTATGTGTCTATTGTGTGGTGTGAGTGTGTCTGTCTGTATATGTGTCTATGTGTCTTTGTGTGGTATGAGTGTGTCTGCGTGTATATGTGCCTATTGTGCCTATGTGAGTTTCTGTCTGTGTGCATATGTGTCTATCTGTGTGCGGTGAGTGTGTCTGTGTGTATGTGTCTATGTGTGTGGTGTGTGTGTCTGTGTATATATATCTCTGTTTTATATCTGTGTGTGGTGTGTGTATTTGTCGTGTAGATATGACCCCTAGATTTGTTGACCAACTTTTCAACACACACACAATTGCTTTAAATATTGTACATCAATATCCTTTAAAACTTATTCCAGAATCAAAACTTTTCAACATTTTTAGATCTTGACTACTCGGGATCGTAACAAAAGTAATCATTGATATTTAAGAATCCATATTTTCAGTTATAATAAGGTTTTTAATTTGTTTTTATATGTATTTTTAATTTTATGTTTTTGTACCTTGTTTAAGATCCTAATTTTGAATTCAAACCCTTTCCGAACGAGTGCTATGAAAGAAACTGCGAAACACTAATTATTTTCTCGTTTAAAATAGCCACGGGAATCCCCAAGAGTCTATATAGAACTTGTCGGGTTTGATAGAGAATTCGGTGAATAATTTCTTAAATGAATAGAGTAGAATTTGTTTTGAGGAATAATCCAAATCATATCGCGCAACCACAAATCCCATAAATTCACAGACCACACATTTATATATTTCTGCCAACTATAATAGATATTCAATAGCCATCGGGAGAAATATTCCAGCCTACAGAAATCTTCGGTGTCAGGCAGGCCGACAGAAATATAAATAGCGATTTAAAAAATGTGCAGAAGGTGCCAATGATGGATTCGAGAATCCCCAACTAACCGTAGCCAATTCAATCGTACGTCCCCCAGCGGGAGAATTAGCATGTGGGGGATGTACTGATCGAATTCCGTGGGGGTGGCTTCATCCTTGTCCAGGATCGATTGCGCATGCGTTCCCCAGGAGTATAGATTTCCCTTCCACGAAAGTGCGTTGTAATAAACGCCGAGGAATATTGAGGTTTGACCAAATATAATAACAGCCGCGGCCGATGCGCGAAAAGATTTTGATTAGCACAACCTTAGCGCTCGATACGCCGCTCTTATTGCGAACATATTGGTTGAGCTGGTGATGGATCGGCGCTATTAATTTGTCACTTTTTGTTCTCCACCTTACCACCGCCAACTTCATTTCTTCCCAGTTTTAACCCATTTGTGGTGTTTGCTTTCCTATTAGCAATTTAATAAATTGAAACATTAGTTTAGCAAAGAGATTATTTTCTCATTAAAGATATTTTTTATAAGACATAGAGTTTATTTTAATTTAAGAAAAATTACACATATAAAATTTGAAATAATCGAATTTTAATTATCAATTATAAAAATAACAGGAATATATTTAAATATTAATATATTTCCATATTTTAGAACGATTTACCAGTATTTGGGTCAGGCTGAGGTTTTTCAAAGAATTGTCGGCAAACATTGAATCATTCACTTGTTCCCCACTGGTCTTGGATAATCCTGCCAAACGTGCAGCGATGTAAGGTAAGATTCAGTAGTTACCTGCGAGGCCAAGCGATGACGAACTCGAGAAGCTTCAAAAGATAGCTAGATATTGTAAAATATGCTGAGAGTTTAAAGACGCTTATTAAAAATGTCAGTATATGTATGTAAACAATCCCTTTTAGACTGATATTCAAACATAAAGTGTAAACCAGAATGGAGGCAAAATAGAGTTAAATTCACACGTTGCGCATATATCCACAAATATGAGCTACACACGGCGTTATTTAAATGTTACGTATAATGTCAGAACGATGGGCCGCACGATAGACTTAGCCTATTGCGTGCCGAGCCAGAACGATGGGCCGCACAGTAGACTTAGTTTACTGCGTGCAGAGCCAGAACGATGGGCCGCACAGTAGACTTAGTTTACTGCGTGCAGAGCCAGAACGATGGGCCACACAGTATACTTAGTCTAATGCGTGCAGAGCCAGAACGATGGGCCGCACAGTAGACTTAGTTTACTGCGTGCAGAGCCAGAACGATGGGCCGCACAGTATACTTAGTCGACTGCGTGCAGAGCCAGAACGATGGGCCGCACAGTCTACTTAGTCTACTGCGTGCAGAGCCAGAACGATGGGCCGCACAGTATACTTAGTCTACTGCGTGCAGAGCCAGAACGATGGGCCGCACAGTATACTTAGTCTACCGCGTGCAGAGCCAGAACGATGGGCCACACAGTATACTTAGCCTAATGCGTGCAGAGCCAGAACGATGGGCCACACAGTAGACTTAGTTTACTGCGTGCAGAGCCAGAACGATGGGCCGCACAGTATACTTAGTCTACTGCGTGCAGAGCCAGAACGATGGGCCACACAGTATACTTAGTCTAATGCGTGCAGAGCCAGAACGATGGGCCACACAGTAGACTTAGTTTACTGCGTGCAGAGCCAGAACGATGGGCCGCACATTAGACTTAGTTTACTGCGTGCAGAGCCAGAACGATGGGCCACACAGTAGAATTTACTCGTTTCGCGCAGAGCACAGAACTATAGCCCGCACAGTATACTTACTGGCTACGTGCAGGGCCAAAACTATGACCACACAATAGAATTTACTCGTTATGTGTAGCGCAAGAACAATAGGTCATGTAGTAGAATTTACTCGCTGCGTGCACAGAGCCAGAAACGATGGGCTACACAGTAGACTTAGTTTACTGCATGCAGAGCCAGAACGATGGGCCACACAGTAGACTTAGTCTACTGCGTGAAGAGTCAGAACGATGGGCCGCATAGTAGACTTGGTTTACTGCATGCAGAGCCAGAACGATGGGTCGCACAGTAGACTTAGTCTACTGCGTGAAGAGCCAGAACGATGGTTCGCACAGTAGACTTAGTTTACTGCATGAAGTGCCAGAACGATGGGCCGCACAGTAGACTTAGTTTACTGCGTGCAGAGCCAGAACGATGGCCCACACAGTAGACTTAGTTTACTGCGTGCAGAGCCAGAACGATGGGACACACAGTAGACTTAGTTTACTGCGTGCAGAGCCAGAACGATGGGCCATACAGTAGAATTTACTCGTTATGTGTAGCGCAGAAGCGATAGGTCATGTAGTAGAATTTACTCGCTGCGTGCACAGAGCCAGAACGATGGGCCGCACAGCAGAATTTACATGTTGCATGTACTCTCTAAAAAAAATTGCAAAATAATTAGGTCATTTCATATATATATATATATATATATATATTACTATAGAACGAGAAAAAGAGATATCTTTATTGTTAGCGCTCCTTGCACATCACATTGCATCTATTTATGCCTATTTATTTTTTAGAGATACCACAACCTCTCTCCAACTTGTTAGAATCTTTAAAAATATATTTTTGTGATAGAGAAAGCATAGAATACAAATAAAATCTTGCTGAAAACTAAAATTGTATTGGTATGTTTACATATAACGCACAAAGGAAAAATAATTTTGAAATAAGTCTTCGTCTTGGACGATAGAAAAAAAAAAGGAGGACGAACCAGAATGTGGAGAGAAACATTACATTTTTCTCAGGACCCCGAATAAAAATTCATTTCATTTAACAAAGAGTTCTCTTTTCTCTCAAAATGAAGGTTTTTGGGTGGTCCCCTTTATCTCTGACGACCCGAGCGGAGGTCAGGGGTCACATGAGATCATTATGCAACATGAAGTGAAGCATTGTTTGCACGCCTCTCCACAGCTTGCACTATATTTATATACATAATTAAAACAACAACACTTATCTTTTAATTATATTTGCGTGGCCCACAAAGATGGCCCCATATTTACTCTCCAATCACTCACAACTTATCTACAAATCTTGTACTCACTTATGAATTACGACGTTCATATTAAGTGGGTTGAGTGCTCATGTGTGCACACGTAACGCAATTGCTCTCGCATGATAAACCCGAATTAAGCACCGGTTTACATGCGACTAATGTCTACTGATTTGTTGATAACGTGTGATACATGTTATTTAGAATGTTCAAACTATACTGCGACATGTTTACATAGCCGGGAGGTGTATGATGAGGAAAAAAATACCAAACGTGCAAACCGGCAAGGTTAGTGAACGTATAATGGCTTCTAAACATTTTAACAATATCACAATGTGAAGTATTTGTACCGTTAGTTTTAATCAACAAATACACACACACACACACTCGGCCGTGCGGCCACGCGTCGCACGAGCTCCGCGTATTTTGCCTCTGGCGGATGTATGAGTTCCGGCAATACGCCGAGTTTGGCACGGGCTGAAAGCCCTTCAAAAGCCGAGGAAAAGCCTGCAAGGCTCGGCTCAAAAGCACAGCCCAGTGCGGAGTTACCAGCGAGAAACGCTTTGAAGTTCAATTCTTCAATGAAATCGACGAAGAATCAAAGATATGCAAATCCGGCTACCGGCGGCAAGGATGCAAATCCGGCCGCGCCGACCGACTTTGCCGCTGCTTCTTCCTCTGAGGCTGCTGCCCAAGCCCATAGAAACTGGGCAGAATTAACGGAGGATAGCAACTCCGAATATGAGGGCAACTTCACCATTGTCCAGAAAAGAAAGAGACGTCGCGGCTCGGCGAATTCGTCTCCAGCGGCCGCACCTTCTTCCAATTTAGGAGGTGCCAGAACTAACCGCCGTCCGCAATCTTCGGCAGGATGGGCGCCGCGCGCCCAGGAAGTCAGGACTACCCGAGCGCACATCGTGGAGGCCAGGGCGCGGCAGGCGTCCTCAACAGAAGACCACTGCGTCTACGTAGAGCGCAGCCCTGAACTGGAGCCCTACCATTACATGAGGGCCATGGATCGAATGTTTGGGAGCACCAGGGAGGTCTTCCAAGTGACCAAGATGAACGGCCACTTCCTGGTGGGACTGGCAAACAGAGGCATGGCCGAGCGCCTCGTCAACGAAGGCCTCGAGGTGGAGGGGACACTCCACAGGGTCTTCCCGTTCCGCAAGAGGGCGGAGCGAATAACGGTGGGCAACCTCCCCTTCTTCGTGGGGGATGCAGCCGTCATCAGCGCCCTTACACCTCTTGGGCGAGTTACATCCATCGCCCCCAAGCTGATGAAAGCGGGCCCATACACCTATAACGACGGCCGCCGAGAGGCGTTCATCATCCTCCGCGAAGGAATGACCATCGAGGGACTGCCCACCCGTCTCAACATCACCATCAAAGGCGAGGCCTGGCCCGCATACCTATCCTCCGGGATTAGATGCTCCAGGTGCCGAGGCCAAGGACATCGCCGGGCCAACTGCCCCCTGCTTGCAGGGCGAACCAACGCTCCTGGACCGGCCACACCTACCTCTCCCACCAGCGTCCCTTCAGCGTCTGCGCCTGGCCTGCCTCAGCAGCCATCCGCCCAGCCTCCACCACCGGCGTCCCCCAGTCCAGCCATGGAGGTCTCCGAAGTGCCCTCCACAAGCCGAGCTGCGCTTCCACCTGCAGCACCCCGGCAATCACCACCAGTGGCCCCGGCCATACCTACGGAGATGGCGCCTCCTGCCCCTCCACCTGTCGCCCCTGCTCCGTCCCTGCGGGCTCCTGGGAGTCACGGGCCTGCAGTCCCTACACTGGACGTTGAGATGTCAATCGAGGAGACATCGACATCTAGGGCGGCGCTCAAGACCTCGCCAGCCGCAGTGCCTCCAACACCCCCACTGCCCGCGCCTCAGCCTGCCGGGCCGATACCACCTGCTCCCGACGAGGAGGAGATGACGCCGATCATGAGGGAGGAGTGTATGGTTATTGAAATCTTCAAGAAACTGAAGCACTTAACCTGCCTAAGGCCCTTATATCAATCAGGGATCCAACCGAATGACATCAAGGATGCCACTCTCTTCATCGATGAAAGAGAGTCCCTCATGGCGAGACTGACACCTGCGATGAGGGGAGTCCTCGCTGAGTTCCTCAGTGCGGCCATAGAACCGGCTCGGGGCAACCATCCCGATGTTAGCTCCGATTTGGCCAGTCTTAGGCGGCGATGCCTTGATTCCTGACAACTGTCAAATGTAAATATTTCTTTTTCACCCTCCTGGTTGAGATGTAACATTGTCTAGAAGACAATAAACTATTTTCAATTGTCAATTGTCACACACACACACACACACGTCGCCCTGCGGCTGGCCCTCCATGCCCTGCCTCATCCAGACCACCCAGCATCTGCCGGTCCCTCATGCCCTGCCTGCGGCTCCAGCGATGGCTCCCTGGGCCACCGATACTGGGGGTGCAGAACCATCAGACCCCTCATCCTAGAAGCCTTCAACATCATAGGCAGACCCCCTGACCTCCAGGCGTGGATATTCGGGACCGGCCTCGAGCAAGACGACATCTCCATCCTCTCGTCGGCCAAGTCTCGAGTCTACCGGCACTTCATCCAGGTTGGCCTTCTTGGCAGCGCCGAGGACCCCGTCATTGCCTGGCACAGGACCCTCGCCCGCTGGGGAAGACTCCCTGGCTGAATTGTATATATTTTTATCTGTATATATGTCCTTTTTAATCCTGTAAAAGTTGACTAAGGTCAATAAATGCTTTTCAATTGTCAATTGTCACACACACACACACTCGGGCGTGCGGCCGCGCTTTTTCGAGCTCCGCCGTTTTCGCCCTTTAAGAGCCTAAATTTGTCGCTGGAAGCGACTAATTTGGTATGGGCGGACAGCCCATTCAACGCCGATGAATTACCTGCAAGGTACGGCCTAATACCACAAACCTCAGCAGAGTTATCTGCAAATAACAATTTCCAGTTGCAAAACTCGGAAGAAACACAAGAAATGGCCAGCTATGCAAATTTGCCTATTGGCCAAAGACATGCAAATTTCGCCTCTACGCGCGAATCTGCAACTACGTTGCCTTCATCTGGCGTATTTCTTGGTCAGCAGAACCGGGATAACTTACCTATGGATCTAAATCCTGTAACTGAAGACGATTTTACCATCGTTCAAAATAAAAGAAGACGCCGTGACACAACAGCACCGCGCGACATGACCGCACAGCCCAACAGTGCTGGATCGGCAGCCAGGCGACAAAGATCCTCGCCTGCACTCATTCCTCGAGTCCAAGAGATCAGGACCACGAGGACGCACATCGCGGAGGCCAGGGCTCGCCAGGCGAACTGCACCGAGGAGCAGTGCTTCTTCTTGGAGTACTGCCCTAGCTACGAGACTTACCAATACCTCAGGGCTATTGGAGGTATTATTGGAGGAACAAAAAACATCGTTCAATTCTCCAAAGTGAACGGCCAGTACCTGGTGGGCCTCACCAGCAGATCCATGGCGGAACAACTAATCCGTGAAGGCCTTGAAATTGAGGGAACCCTCCTGAGGACCTTCCCCTTCAGGAGAAGTGCAACCAGAATCACAATTGGGAACCTGCCCTTCTTCGTGCGGGACGCCGTTGTGATTGACGCCCTTGCACGCTTTGGGCGTGTGACCTCCATAGCCCCCAAACAACTTAAAGCGGGCGAATTCGAATTCACCGACGGCCGCCGGGAGGCCTTTATCCTCCTCCATGACGGCATAACCGTCGACAAGCTGCCCACCCGCTTCGAGATCAAGATCAAGGGTGAGGCCTGGCCCGCTTACATCTCATATGGCATCAAATGCTCAAGATGCCACGGACAGGGACACAGGAGAGCCAGCTGCCCTCTGCTCTATGGGCAGTCCACCACCTCCAGACGAGCCTCACCGCCCTCTACCACCGGCCTTCCACCATCGACCGCGCCTGGGCTGCCTAGGCAGTCTTCGGCCGCGCCTTCTGCGCCAGCGCCTCCCAGTCCAGCTCTCGGGCCTTCCGGCGCTCAACCAGATGCCCAAGCTGTGTCCCCACCATCTGCGGCGCCCTGGCCGACTGCACCAGCGCCTCCGGCCTCATCTGTGCACGTGGCGGCTCCTGCCCCTCCACCAGAGGCCCCTACACCCGAGCACCCCGCGGGCCCTCGCTCGGCGACGACTGAGCCGACGCCTCCCGCCCGGCCGGACTTCACTGCCCCGTGTGGCCCTCTGCCTGCGCAGGGGACCCTCGGACCTGCGACCCACACACCGGATGTAGACATGACCACCACTGAGGAGCCCTCTGCTCCCTCACCATCCGCAGTTTCAACACCCCCACTGCCTACGCCTCGGCCTGCTAGGCCGACGCCGCCTGTTCCCCACGGGAAAGAATCAGCCCCAACTAAAGTGGCCTCTCCGCCTGCACTGCCTGTCAAGACCGACGAAGACCGTAAAAGATGGCTCCTTGACACTTTCAAGGATCTGAATCACAGAGCCATCTTAAGACCCATAATGGAGTGGAGCGATGATAATTCTCTCATTAACTCGGTCCTGTGCTACGAGAAGGCTTGGAACAACTATCATAACTTACCGCGAGACCAAAGGAGGATTCTTTCGGGCTTCTTGGACAACGTCATACGGCGCGCCCGGGGTGGCGACCAGACTACTCTGGACGGACTGTTAAAATTCAAGTCAGCTCTGTAGCTACCGACTGGGACCAAAACGTCCCTTCGGGAAGGGCTCCATACTTCCAAGATTACTGTAAATATTTCTTGACTCTTGTTTTCTTGCAACTACTCTTGTAAATGTAAATATCTATTAACTCTTGAATGTAAAGATTGACTGGTATGTCAATAAAATCAGTTTAAATTGTCAATTGTCACACACACACACACACACACCACACACAAACACACATTTTAATAACACTATCTATTTCGATCAAATAATCTATTGTTTCATTATCAAGGTGTAAATATCAGACTTCCGGGGATAAGTTTATTTTAAGCTAGAGATTTATGATGTAGAAGAGCTTTCGTGCCCGAAAGCTAGGGATTTATGATGTAGAAGAGCTTTCGTGCCCGAAAGCTAGGGATTTATGATGTAGAAGAGCTTTCGTGCCCGAAAGCTAGAGATTTATGATGTAGAAGAGCTTTCGTGCCCGAAAGCTAGGGATTTATGATGTAGAAGAGCTTTCGTGCCTGAAAGCTAGGGATTTATGATGTAGAAGAGCTTTCGTGCCCGAAAGCTAGAGATTTATGATTAAGAAAAGCTTTCGGGCACGGAAGCTAGAGATTTATAAAATAAAATGTTTTAAAAGAAGCTTATCCCCGGAAATCTGATATTTCCACCTCTTGAGATAACAATATATATATTTAACACAAAAATGGCATTTCCTGACCGCTCACAAGAGCATTTTTAGATGGCTGAGCGCCATCTAGTGGAATAAATATCAACTAAACGTTGATTTAGCTTGTTTCAAAAATATTTGGCCAACCCAATTTCTTAATAAATCAAGAAAAGTCAACCACGTACCCGTTTCGGCCTGTTGGCCTTCTACGACCAAGAATTTGATCTCAGAGGCTTCCTGTGCGGTTAGTAAATGCCATTTTTGTTTTTAATATCAACACTTGATAATTTTAATATTTTTTCTTTTTATTTCATATATCTATATAATAAATTAGTTTTTTTTTATTATTTTCATATTTACGATAGCAGCTGTTCGTAAATATAGTGAGCTCCAAATTGTAAGATTCCGTTTTATGAAATGAAATATTGCATACACGCGCTGAATTTAAACAGGTTGTGTCACTAAATGATAATGTCACTAATTGACTTACATATGACATATATTTTTAATTAAAAGGGCATATATTGGATCAAAATATAATTTATTTTACCAATATTTCAGTTGGCTGAACGCCAACCTTATCAAGGTGTTATAACATTTTAAAGTGTGTCAACAACAAACTCAGCGCCACATAACGTCAACAGAATGGTCAACGTCAACTGAAATATTGATAAAATAAATGATATTTTGATCCAATATATATGCCCTTTTAAATATAAAGATTTATTTATGGATTGCTCTATTTTCAAAATATGACATATATATATATGGTACATATCTGTAGAGATCAGACGCAGATAGATGCTGGACTGCGATGTCTCTTTGAATTATATTAATGGAACTGAGCTATACTCATAGACAAAACTTAAGGAAATTGTACCTTTTAACATGTATATCGGGATTCAGATAATAACTCTAAAATATATTACAGTGACCTTTATTGAAGACACACGAGATAACCAAGTGTGAAAAAAATTCCTCTGTTTCCTTCAAAAAATAAAATATAAAAATAAACTTCCGGCAACATTAAAGACTACACTTCCTTAAGTTTTGTCTATGAGTGTATTTATGGATGTCCTGTCCTTAACATTCTATATTGGAAGGGATTTAAAATTGAGCAAAAAGAGAGGGGTTGGATACCAAAGCTTCTAAGAATAGCCTTTGGATTTTGTTGGTGATGCGTGGATGTAGAATTATCGCAGATTCGAAATTGGAATATTAGATTCTGGAATAATTGTGAGATTTATGTTCTTTCTTGGTTATAGAGTATTTTTCTTATATTGTCTGTTGGTCTATGGATAGGTATATTTAAAGTGAAATCCTTATGTTAAAATATGATCGATGTTAATTTGTATTTGATCGAAAAGGTTTATTTTCAAACAAAAATAAACGGAATATTTCGAAAGGCTGAACGTCTCTCGTTTTGAATTGTTCACGAAGATGCGCGTTTTCGAAGTGCTGCCAGTGATGAGTTTCTATAAGCACTACGAAGAGGCGTATCTAACTTATGAATAACTGTTTTGTATTAAGATTAAATTACATTTTTTGATATTTTCGGAAAATCAATGCTTGAGGCATCTTTATATATTTATATTACGATGCACTAGCGCGCCATCTGTTATGAAAATTAGAAACTATTTTAGACGCGTAAGATTCTTTTTGAAATTAAACAATTTCTACTGCCCTTACTGCAATATGGAAAAATTAATGGGAGGGCCTGGCTCATCAGTGATGAACCCTCACAGCGGTTTCGCTTGTTTATGAGTGTTAACCACTGATGAGCCAGGCCCTCCCATTAATTTTTCCATATTGCATTAAGGGCAGTAGAAATTGTTTAATTTCAAAAAGAATCTTTCGCGTCTAAAATAGTTTCTAATTTTCATATTTATATTTATACTGACCCCTAAACTTATGTCCCCCTCCGCCCCTCTCATAGCTCGTTTAAAATACCTTTTCCAAGAGCTTATTTTCAGTTTCGGTATAAAAGCTAAACAGCCCAATACAATAATAGAGCGGTATTGTAGATTAAGATGGCGAAACCGCTGGGTTAGTTCACTACTGATGAGCCAGGCCCTCTCCCAATATTTTTATCATTGCAGTACTATATGAGTAAAAAATTGCTTTAATATGAAATAAACATGCGCACTTTATAAATAATTCATATTTCATACCAGTTATTACCAGTTGAAAATAAGACACGCTATATCCGATCTGGATAATTGCGCGTGAAACTATTTGCAATTGTTGTGTCTTTGCATATTTGTTCTTTAATTTACATAGTTTTAATTTAACGTATTTTGTGCTATAAATAGGACGTATGAATAAAGTTAGTGAGTCCAGCCTTAGGAATAGAATAGTCTTGTTGCTTTAAACTTCTTTCCTGGCCCAGATCGACACGACAACAATAATTCAACAATAATTTGAAAAAGAGAAACGATCGGCTTCTCAATATTTCTTTTATTTTGCCTTAAAATAAAACTTTTCGATCAAATCGAAAAAGCGCCTTGTTATTGGTCATATTTAAAATATTAATCAATTTAAAAAATATATATCCGTTTTTATTCGATGCTCAACTTAAAATGTTTTTTTTTTTTTTCATTTTTGAACTTTGTATACTGTTTAAAATGTTTACATGCATGTTAAATGATCCTTTTCGAAACTTTATTAATCATGTCAGAAGTTTCAGTTGACAATTATGTTTATGGTTAACACACTGTTCCACCACTATGACAGTCCATTCTGGGAATAATAGCAAAAATACTTGTTGTGTGGGTATCTATGTGCCTACGCAATAAGTTTACGAAATTTAAGTAAAGGATATTTTAATTACTCAAGTGCTCTCTAGTTTTATCTAAAAAATAAACACGATGGCGATATTTAAAATGTTAATATTGTATATATATCATCACGTGTTGTCTCAACTTTATACAGTGATTTACCATCACAATACCGATATCTCAGAAGAAATCAATAGATCAATTTTATAGATTCTGGATGCCCTAAAAATTAAAATAGACATATTCCATAAAATAGTTAAATTACAAACCAATTTAAATTTTTCAGTTATAAAAATTTCCAGTTATAAATATCCACGCTGCGCGCGTTTGTTTTTGTAAATATTTCTGGTGGGATAAAGTCGATATTATAGTAAGCCCGTTGAAGAGCGATTAACGCTTGAAAGCTAGCGTTTTTTAAATAAAAAAGATACTCATTGTGAGAATATTTCTGTAATTTTAATACAGTGATTTGCTTGCGGACAGGAACCAATTTGGGATAAAGATTTTGCTTTGCGAAACAATAGATGCGATAGATTGAAAGGTCAGGATGTCAATACATTTGCTAAAGACTCTATTATTAATATCTTGGTTGGGATTATATCAATGAAAAGAGGTTGGTTGCTGCCTTTAAAGGTACGTTGGGAGGTGGGCTCTGCTGAATGATGGGCTGAGGACGGGAGGAGAACAATGGGGCGTTGTGGGGGAGGGAGGCCTCCCCTCTGATAGACTCACAGATCTCTCTCTCTCTAGGTGAAAGATATTCTTTGAACGGCCACTTCTCCAGTAGAATATTGAGTCGAAGCGCATTTATATGCAGAAGTTTCAGCTAAATGTTCAATCGTTGGTAACGGAAACACACACACACTTTTGGCAATAAGATATAGAGATTCATTCTTGTGAAATAAACGTTAATTTTTTTTTATCGAATTGAAGTTATGCCTAGGTCTCATTAAACTTCTCATCTCAATCAAAGTAAGAATTTAAAAGAGTCCGGTGCTTCACAATCATTGCTAAAACATATTTTATTTTGACTAAAAAAAAAACTGGAGTTATTGATAAGCTTCGTCAAAGTAACTTTCCTTTTCCCATACGTATAGAGCGCCAGGTGAACGTGCAAGAACAGATCAACGTTTGAACAAAACACAATACTTAGTTTAAGGAATCAAAACTTCTTCTCAGTTAGAAACTACAGTATCTCAACAATCAATTAGTGGAGGTTTATCATAGCATATAACCAATCCCACTAATAGTGTGTATAATAGATAAACATTAAAACTATAAACTTCAGGAAACATTTCACCTGGATACAGTTCCAACAATATTGAAAATATTGTGTATCTCATCAAATATGACCACAAGCTATCGATAAAGATATGAAACGATATCGCTATATGAATATGGCGCAAGACGAAGTATCTAACCCCAAATTTGCGTATATATTCCAGTAAAGAATATATAAGATAGCAAATCATTTAATAATCAATGAAGAACGAAGTTAGGTTTAGTATATTGCTCAGATATGTACGCAAAGCAATAGCAGAAGAATTGAGAATAAAGGTTTCTAGAACAGGAAGAAGGTTTCGTGATTTATGCGTGCGCAGGGAGAGCGTGGTTTTTCTCGAGGTTATTTTGCTGGTTGGGTGTGGTCCTGGGGAGATTACCCCAATCATGGCGTTAGGAGGGGCTGGCTCCGCACAAACTTATTACACCACGTAATATCTCTCCTGCCAGATGGATTACTAGGAAGCGTTCGCATTGATCCAAGATTTATCTTCGATAATGTTTAATTAATATTTCTATATCAGAGTGCTTTCAATCACTATAAAGTTATAAACAGGTTCCTCTCTTTCTCTAATAGACTTTACTGGGCGCTACGTGGAGGTTTAGAATTCATTAACTCTCTTGTCCCTTCTATTTCTATCTTCAATCTTTAATTAAATTTGTGATGAATTATTGATACCTCGGTTCGGATGGTTAATGTGGGATTTAAGAAGTCGCATTATTATTATGTTAACAACCATGTTGATTATGTAAATAGGTTTCTTTTGATAGTCATATATAACATCAAACGCACATAATCTATACAACAGCCATCATCGATTTTAGTTATTATACTACTTTACTAATCAGGTTCTAGTTATCTTTTTAAGTGGAGACACATAAATTATAGATGAGTTTGTTCGCTTTAGTTGGCGGGGCTTTAGCAAACATATTTGTAATTAGAAAAAATAATACACACACACAAAAACCTTTATTAAGACACACAGGTCTTACAGAGGATTCTCCTTGGGGTTACAAGACGGAGAAACCCTTGAAAGTGGGAATATACAAAGGGGTAAAAATGGAGAAAGATTATATACACATGGTAAATATATACAGATTATTATTTGAATAATCCTATGGAAAATAAGAATATGGATTTGGAAAAGAAATAAATAAAAAAAAATTGGAAATATGGGTGGGAGAAGTGGAGAGCGAAAAGAGGAAAGAAAACAGGTATTTACATATGGAACGTACATATAATGGAACAAGTCAATTAGAAAAAATAATGCGAATTGTGATTCTGATATTTGTTGTTGTTCACGGATGCTAGACGCTGAGGCTTGGAAGAGTGGACGAATTAAAATGAAATGTGACATGGTCATGTTTGGGAATGTTTAATAATTAAATATATTGCGTCTGACCTACATCACATTGTAACAACCTCTATACATGTTCCATAAGTGGAATATGGATTTGTATAATAAGATCTCTTTATCGTTTAACTCACTTTACGCAATTAAGAGAAAAGAGTACAACAAAAATTGTAAGTGCAATAGAGTTATCAAAATTAAATAAAGATTATAAGTGAAAATATTCGAAACTATTATAGACGCGTATGATTCTTTTAAAAATTAAACAATTTCTACTGCTCTTACTGAAATGGAAAAATTAATGAAATTTAAAGGCCTTCCCATTAATTTTTACATTGCAGTAAGGGCAGTAGAAATTGTTTAATTTTTAAAAGTCATACGCGTCTATAATAGTTTCGAATTTTCATAAAAGATGGCGCGCTAATGCATCATAAAGATTTTAAGTGTTAGTAAAATAATTAACATAACAAAAATGTGATTTTTCTAAATAAAATATTTAATTTAACGATTTAGCGAACAATTTTTATTTATTTGTTCCGGAAACATTAACAATATCCAACACAATATACGATAATAGTTGCAGGTCGTATCTATTAAGAGTCAAAAATTAGCTTTCGCCGTTCATCTTTTTATTGAAAAATATAAAATTCCGAGCTCTCTAAAAGCTGTTTAATTTATATTAATAAATATCTTTTAATGATATGAAAAAACAATTGTTGTTCATAGTTTTAGAATTAATATTAAAAATGACATATCCTGACCAGGAGCACATGTGCTTTACAGAAGGCAGAGCGCCATCTGGTGGAACAGAAATCAACTAATCATTGATTTAGCCTGTTCCCTGATATTTGGCCAACCCAATTTCTTGATAAATCAAGAAAAGCCATCCACGAACGCGTTTCGCGCTTTTGGCGCTCGTCAGCGTGGAGTAGGCTGAACCACTGCGACCAAAAAAGATTTTTTGGTCCCAGTGGCTTCTTGAAAAACCAAGAAATGGGTATTTAAGGCCAAACTTGCGTAAATAGTTTTAGAATTAAAAGACAATTCGGCCAGTAAATATTTTTATTATCTCGGCGTTTTGACAAAAATCTTTTGTCCTCGTTAAGAACAAATAAAATACCGGTCAGGCAACCTCTATCTTCATTAGATTATTATTCATAGAATCTTAAAATATATCAACACACAACTTTAAATAAATATTGAGAATTACATAAATAGGGCTGACCTCTGAACAATTTAAAGAAAACCGTTGCCATTATTTTAAAGGAACAAAAGTGATTAACTATCCCAGAAGGATTTATCTTCCATTAATTTTACCTAGGGTAATTAAGTAAAAAATGAAAGAACTAAATATAAGTTTCATCATATATGTGAAATTGGAAAGGATTTTGAGGCCTCATTCATTTGCTTCATTCTTTACTTAAGAAATGTTTTCCTATTTTACATTTTAAAATCTTTTCTATAGAAGAGTACATTTTTCTTTTTATATTTTAATAATTATTTCACTCCGTTAATTATTATTTTCTATATTTCATAAAATGAAATTATTTTACCAATTAGAAAATTATATATATATATATATATATATATATATATATATATATGAAACTAGCATAGTTTACCGTGGCAGGGGTTTATATGTTAATGTTAAATCTCAATATTTCACAAGGACTCACCCTTTGTGTTTTCTCATCAAAAATTATGTAATTTTTTTTTCTACAAGGCGCACCATGTCCTGCAATGTAGACTTGCTTCCAGTAAAACATAAGTTTCATAAACTAACTATATGCAAATTATTCACAATCAAGCTATGAAATACACTAATGGAAAACTTAAGGAAGTTTCATATTTTAATGTTGTCAGTAGTCTTTTTTTTTGGAGACATGAGGCAATTTTGTTCACACTTATTTATCTGGTGTATCTTAATAAAGATCACTGTGTAACATGAGCATTTTAGATGGCAGAGTGTCATTTAAGTGAACACAAATAAACGTTTAGTTTTTGTTAAACTAGATGGCGCTCTGTCATCTAAAAAATGCTCACATGAACGGTGAGGATGTGCCTTTTTATTTTTAATATAATATCAGAAATAGATTTTTTTTTAACTTTCGCGTAATAAGAGCTTGTTTATTTTCCTTATCCTATAGGATTATCCTATTAAAAAACTTATTGAGCAAGTTTTTTTTTTTTTTTGCTCTCTTTATAATTTTGGATTTTGCACCAAGCGCTGGGA
The DNA here is from genome assembly GCA_030710605.1 of Cordylochernes scorpioides. Classification (NCBI taxonomy): domain Eukaryota; kingdom Metazoa; phylum Arthropoda; class Arachnida; order Pseudoscorpiones; family Chernetidae; genus Cordylochernes; species Cordylochernes scorpioides. The sequence goes on from CP092886.1 coordinate 7,915,754, forward strand.
TGATACCTATGTGATAGTGGTCAGCATGGACAGTAAGTGAATTTATCATGAACATAAATATGTAATAGACTTTAGAGAACGAGATTTTTTTTTAGAAAGACTCACTAGATCTGAAGGTTTACTTTGGAATATACCAATTCCTAAAAAATTAATGATTGAAAACTCAATTCACACACACAAACACACAAAAACCTTTATAAAGAAACACAGGTTTTACAGAGGATTCTCCTTGGGGTTACAAGACGGAGAAACCCATGAAAGTGGGAAATATACAAAGGGGTAAAAATGGAGAAAGATTATATACACATGGTAAATATATACAGATTATTATTTGAATAATCCTATGGAAAATAAGAATATGGATTTGGAAAAAAAAAATTGGAAATATGGGTGGGAGAAGTGGTGAAAACTCAATTCCTATTTAAGGATAAAACTAATCAGATTGTAGATATCGTAGGTGAAGAAGACGGTAGACAGAAAGACACGTGAAGCAGAAAGATTATAAATTAGATGAACTTGATTATCCGATTTATTTACGGTAACCTGTCTTTTTACTCTTATCCAAATACACGCATTTAAAAACATAAAATTTACATAACAAAATAAAAATAAATTTACTTTTTTAATAGATTGGTCCGGTACATTTTCACATTAACATATTATAAGTCAGCAAATAATAATTTTACCTTTCCTCGAAGTGTTTGAATATGCTGTGGTTTTTTAACGATCAACTGAAGTTTTCAATTCCAACACCAACTGAGGTAAACTAGCACCGAAACAACTGTCGAAATATAATTGAAATTATAGACGTGGGAAAGTGTGAAAATTCGTTCGAAAAAAAAAAACTTAAATTATAAGTAATTTACATATAAATATAATCAACTAAGTTATTTCATTTTACATTTGTATGTTTAATTTCGTGAAAGCTAATTTATTAAACGGTCGTTTTAAGCAAATAAAATATCTTATAGCATTTGTCCGTCTATTAAACCAATGATGCTGAAATATAAATTCGGAAGCATTTAATAGAACTTGTATTTCTCCTTGAATATTTTGGTAATAAATCTTTCTCTTTTCATTTTCCCCCAAAGAGTGTCGTGTGAGTCAAACAAACTTAGGAATCCAGGAGCAAGTATTGTGTGGAATGCCGTGATCTGCCAGCTGTCAGTTCTCCGTAATCAATAACGGCATTATTCTAGGCCAAGAAGAGGGAGCACAGAAAGACTTTCTATTATGGTTATTATTGTTATTGCATCGGGTCGTTGAGGGAAGAAAGGCCGGAAGAAGAAGTCTTGCCGACGGCCAGAGCCAGGATTTATGGTCGGGCGCAGGGAAAGATTTATGACTTTATTTGTAGCTCCCCCCGCTCCCCCAACGGTTTGCTAATTATCGAAGTCCCCCAATTCTTGGTGCCGCTGCTTCCAAACCTCAACATTCGCCCTCGTCTGATAGACTCCTCATTTTTTCCTGCCAGCCATTGTCTCAATGTGTGGCTTCCCATTCTTTTCTTCTTGTGTCCGTTTCTAATTAGTCTATGTCTTGTCATAGTTTAATTAAGATGTTGTCCCATGACAAATTTGTTTCTTGTAGTTTGTTTAGACTCTTTGCTTTGTGTGCTCGTGTTTTTTTATTTTTTATTTATTTATGTTGAGCGCTACACTTGTGTCGTTTTTCTATTGTCGTCTGTATACATAATAAATATTCTCCATTTCTGCGCAAAGCTTTTGTTCTCTATGAACTCCTAAATGTCGTTTCGACAGCACATAGTTCAGTTAGCCATTGGGAAATTTTTACATTGCAGTTTTGGTCGTTAATACATTAGTAGTTACATGGGAATCTTGGCTTCACTCTTTATTCATTTAGAAATTTACATATAAATATATGCAAAAAAAGACCTTTCCAATATGCTAATTGCATAAAATTTCATTACTCATGAATAACATCTTTCCACACTTTAATACTATATCGATTCTCATTGATTGGAAAATTCAGGCAAAAAAAAATAATTATGATTCATTTTTGAAAGAGAAGATGCAACTTTTGGTATATAAATACCATCCTTCCACAACTCTATATTGTATTCTTTCCTGAAAATCGACTTTGACACTTCACCAGCCTAAACATATTTTTGGACAATTGACCGAATTAATAACTCCCCTCGTAGGAGGTTTTGAAATCGCAGCCGCCCCTGTACTAGTGAGTGCCAAAGCGCGAAGTGCCATATTCTATAATATATAGATAGACTTTTGTCTGAATTTTCCAAAAACTGGTGTTATGGCTCATTCTTTATCACCACCATTACGTTTTTTTATTAGGGTGATAAACAGATATGTATTGTTGTAATGTATTTTTGAATGGAGAGGTGTCATTTATGGTACACGATCATCCTCCCGCAACTCTCTCTATGTTACATATATTAATGTTTCAGTTCGTGTGTGAATCAGAGTCCTAGTTGCATAAAACTACAGATCCCACCCATATATAATAATAATAATAGATAAGGCACAATTTGGATTATAGATTATAAAACAAGGTAATAAGAACAAATCCAAATAAATAAATAGTGTGTGACGTTTCGGTAACAACGTTGTTACCGAAACGTCACACACTATTTATTTATTTGGATTTGGTCTTATTACCTTGTTTAATAATAATAATAATTGAAAGCTATCGCAAAGAGTGTAATTTGTTATATGAGATACTTCTGTGATATTGCACAAATATTCGTTGTCTTATTAACTCCAGCTTCTGTAGTGAATAGTCGTTAAATGCTTGATCGTTCTAGAACAAGGTCGTCAGAAACTGATTTTTGGATTTCTAATCAGTCTATGATGTATTGGACCCAGTTGTTGCTTTTAAATATGAGCCAAGATATTGAGATGAAAGAATTAAGGATTCTCGACACACGAACAAGCCTATTTATTCAATAAAAAAAAAACTAAATAATTCACACTCAGACTTGAATAGCTTAAGATACGATAAAACTTTCTGTTCTAGACATAAGTTAATAAGGCTAAATCCAACTAAATAGATAGCGTGTGACGTTTCGGTAACAACGCTGTCCTGTATGTTTTCGCCTGGAGGCTTAATGTTTGTATTTTAACAACGCTGTCACCGAAACGTCATACGCTATTTATTCATTCGGATATGATTTTATTACTTTGTGTTTCTAATCTATAAAATCCAAATTGTATCTTATTATTTCTGTCCCAGAGAGGATCTTTTATTTCATTCGCCAACCGCCAACGATTTCACATGAACTAATGTTGTGAGCAAGAAACATTAAATTGTACTGGAGTAATCGTTTTGTATTTATCGACAAATCCAGGTCCTGTTCGGGCGCTGATGACGGTTGGAATCGATTATTGAAGTTCAGTAGTGAGTGTGTCAGTCCTGTGGGGAGACACCGCCCCACTGGAGCATCCTCGGCTCTATTCTAGGATTGCCGAGATAGGATCCCACCACTTACACCGGCTATATTTCTCTGTGTATTTACTACGCACAATAATGCTCTCTGCCATATATACAAATATTGTAGAAGTAGGAAAGGATGTTAATCATGTTTTAAAAAACGGGCATATATATGCAAAAATAGCACCTCTCCCTTTTAATAAGTGCTTATTTTGCATCATTATATCATTAAAACAATTCAACTTTTTGAATTTCTTTTATCCAAACACTCAAGATTCAGATAAGTGAATATGTTATGATAGTAAGGCTCTTTTTGCACATGCCTACCATCATCCCGTATTTTAAAAAGATATTTACAAAATAATTTCCCGAATTTGTTGCAGTTAATAATAATTTTCTTATATTTTTACATATAAGAATTTGTTCCATCCTTGTGTATCCTCATTTAGAGTTTATTACTTGTTCAATTTTAAAAAATGTATCAGAAAACGTATTTCCTCTCCTCGTTCGTTTAATAAGCAGTATGCATTATATCAATAATGCATGTATAATACAACAACTGTCCAGGTGTGGAACTAACACCTACTCACATATTCTCATGCCCAGCAATGGCCGCAGCCTTGCAGAAAATTGACATACACCCAGAGCAGCAGCTTTACACACCCAAGATAGTGGACATTGCTGCTGCTGTGATAGAGATGCATGGAGACATCTGAGGCTCTTCTTTGGACACGACAACAACAACAACATTATATCAATACACAATAGATATTCCAAATGATTTCTTATAAAATTTCGGAGAGGTTATATTTCGGAAACTAATAAGTGTACACTGTATGAACTCAGAGAATTACATTCTAATAAGAAATATAAGTTTTATGGATATTTTAATGATATGGTATTTTCCCTAGATAATTAATTTCGCAGGCAATATTATTAATAACATAAAACTATTACTATATTTTAACATTATATATATTAGTGAGAGAAGGAAAACGTTTTAGTGTTTTTTTTTTCCTCAGAACAATTCGTGTCCTTCCTTTTCTCACTATAGAAGTGAAACATGAAAGATTGGAGCTATTAATTCATACGCATCTTCTTGGGTATTTAAATTTCTGATTTCCAGAACTATTAATTTCTCTCATTATGATAGAGGTTGCCTGACCGGCATTCATATTTCTATGAAAAATAGACACTTCAGCCAGTTAGAGTTTTTAAAATTTTTTAATATATTTTTTAAAATTATTTTTTATTTTTATTATTATTTTTATTATTTTATAATTTTTTATTTTATTATTATTATTATTTTTTAATTTTACTTCTCTTAACGAAGACAAATTTTTTTGTCGAAACGTTGAGAAAAATAAGAAAAACTCTAACTGGCCGAAGTGTCTATTTTTCATAGAAATATTAATTTCTCTCTTCCAGATATCATCAATTTAACGATATTGGTACATGTGTTCATTGATTATAGATCAAATCATCCTAATACATTCATATCGCTTTTCATAATGAAAACTTTATCTTTCGACTCTTTATAGAACATTTTCTTAGAGAAATTATTGATGGTGTTGAAGTTGAGATC
>CP092886.1:7920849-7982622 GCA_030710605.1 Cordylochernes scorpioides
TTTCACTTAATTTGTTAGTTGGAAGTTTGTTTCAAAAAGGTATAGCTACATTTCACCCTACATATTCCTTTAAAAAATATCAGCAAACAAATCTAAGTCAATAGCTTACTATAATTTTTTAGATCATCATTATGTAAGGACCAGTCAACAATTGAATGAATTTGAGACGGAGAGTAAAGCCAGTTCAATTTCTATCTTACTACCTATGTAAATAACACGAGATGATTATTACCTTACCCAATTGGGAGAATCTGTATGGGGCAAGTCCCTAATAAAGGCTTGTGTGTGTATAGTTACATTAACCACTTTTTATTGAATTCCCGATGCTTCAGTGACTCTCTGTCAATCTCCTCAGGGGAATGATTTGTCACCGACACGAGTCGGTGCTAATTTGAAGAGACGGTAAAAAGATGACACTTAGTATTATTGTTTATTATAATGGAAGAGGCAGCCTCTCATTTTATCGACATATTTAGAGAGCAATTGAAGATATATTTCAAGCTATTTATCGGATCCTACAAATTCTAATTGTTTTATTGCAGCATTTAAACAACTTAGTTTGCTGTAACAGTCGAGCCACCGCTTCTTACACGCGATCACTATTGTTATTTTCGTTGTATAAATATTTTCATTTTGTTGCAGATTAAATTTTAAAACCAATTCTCAACACATCGTGATTTTTAACATTTTTATTTGATGATTTCTTATAAAACTACACAAAGTTCATTCAACACAAATTGGCCAATTTTCAATTATAAAACAGGAATCATATGATTTTTATTTGATCTCTTGTATCGTTATGTTTCACCTCAATGAAATGTTCGTTAATACTATTAACGATATTTTTCATACTATTTACAATATTCAGTGTGTCTCAGATAGTTCTTGCAGTTAAATCGATGAAGGAAGTATTTAATGTGCGTTTCAACATGGCGCAGTGATGAGGAAAGAATTCCATTAACGCTAGAGACGACAGATTTAATTACCTTGATCCGACCTTGGCATTCTACCTCCAAGTGGAGCCTTGATCACCTGGATCACTTCTTCGTCTGGACCAGCGGCACCTGGCTGAGCTGGAATCACAAACCACGGGTCGTATGGTGAGATGGATCGTTTGCTCCAGCACAATATGATCCACAGTTCCAAACTTTTAAAAAGTGTAGCATAAAATAATTGATAGTTTGGTGAATGCATTCAATAAGAGATCAAGAAAAATATCGGTGAAGAGTCTCTTTAATAAGACATTAACAGTACGAGCTTTCAATCTTTATACTTTTTAAATAGTACATCCTAAGGGGTAAGGATGACTCAAACTCATAGACAAAACTTAAGAAAGTTGTACCTTTTAGCATGTATATCGGGATTGAGACAATAACTCTGAAAGATATTTGATACACAGTAACTTTTATTGAAGGCTATTTCTCAACCAAGGTCGATCATAATGTTGATATCTCCAAAATCCAACCGCTCTGTCGGCTTATACCGCTAAGCGTTCAAAGAGTTTACTTAATCTATATTTGAATAACTAGCCAATCAAGTATGAAATCTGACTCACGAAACACAAATGAAATGACCAATAAAAAGCAATTTGATCACTTAAACTACACGAGATACAATGAGTGAACAAAAAATTGCCTCTGCCTCCTTAAAAAAAAAAAAAAAAAAAGAAGACAAACGACAGAATACATCAAAGACTTCCACTTAAGTTTTATCCATTAGTTTATATATAAATATATCAATTTGTGTGCTTTAAAAACCTATCGTTGAAGTTTATTCGAATATAGCTAGTGATATAATGAAGAGTTGATGATATATAGCGATTTCACCTTCTCCGCCAAAGGTTTCTTTAATAAATTACATATAAAATCGCTAATGGGAATATACATTCCTATCTATATATTTAGCTAATGAAAACACGTCCGTAGCAGAGTAATTTTACTTGAAGGTGTTTAAAAAGAATTTAAAAATAGCTTTAAAAAGGATTAGGGAGTAATATAGTACAATAAAATGATATATAGGCTGTTGGTAAAGGCTATCTAAAGAGAAAATTTAAGAAATCAACTGATAGCGGATATATTTATGATAGATGGTACTGAACTATCAATAAAATTCAGGTGTACGATCAGGAGGTGCTCTTTCGTTATATTATATATCTCGAACGTTTTCCATTTTATTATATGTAATTTAACAATGAGCTTCTCTGTGCGCATGCGCTTTGAGAAAGTGAATTACTATATATTTTATAGGTTATTTTCGATATCCATCGACATGAATTATAATAAGTAGTTTAAATGATCAAATTGATTTTTATTGTGAAAAAATAGTACAAATGTGATATTTTACTGGGATAAGGTTCATAAATTATGAAAAAGGTATCTCCTTATCGTGCAACTGAAAGTTGCTGATGGCTTGCGCCAATTGATATTTATTCCGATAGATGGCGCAAGCCATCAGCAACTTTCAGTTGCACGATAAGGTGATGCCTTTTTCATGATTTTTATTGGTGTTTCGTCAGCCAGATTTCACACTTAATTGGCTAGTTATTCAAACATAGATTAAGTAAACTCTTTGAACACTTAGCGGTATAAGCCGACAGAGCGGTTGGGTTTTGGAGACATCAACATTATGATCGATCTTGGTTAAGAAATCGCCTTCAATATATAAAACGTATGGCATTCTTAATGCTATAAACAGAGAATAAATTGAGGTGAACATTTTGATTGAATAACTGAAGTTGATTTCTCTATTACATAATTGGTGATGACGTTCGAGGAAGAACTCTACGCAAACGGGTGGAAAGGAGGAAGGCACATACGTAATGCTCTTTTATAAAAGAACAGAGGATTGCTAAATATGATTCATTGGTATGTATACTGTTAACTTAAAATAATAATATATTTTTATAAGAAAGCCACCAATTATATTAATGTTTTAAACTGTTTCACTTTCCTCTCGACATATTTATCATATTTTAGAGTAGAAATGGGGAAATGGGGGAATGTTGCCTGGCCGGTATTCTTTTTCAGTGTTGAAAATATACCACGGCCAGATGAACTTTACACCATTCATCTAGCCGAGGTAGCTCTTTAATACTGAATATTTCACAGGTATTTTCTCCCTCTAATAATATATATTATAGATCGTTATTACCAAGTAAATGCAAAAGGCAGTTGTGCTACATACTCAGAAGATACTTCTTTCCATATTCTTCTAAACTCAATGCCATTTCATGTCTAGAGAGTAGCCTTTTGTATAAATGCACCTTTCACAAAATGAATTTTTCAAATTTCTTAGACCATAGTGTAGTCCTGTGAGGTATAATTTATATCATGGTGTAATTCTGTGGGGTAATTTAGATTATTGCGTAGTCCTGTGGGGTAATTTACATCATTGAGTAGTGCTGTGGCGTAAATTAGAGATCATAGTTTAGTCCTGTAGGAAAACTTTTAGATCATAGATAGTCTGTGTGATAATTAAGATCATAATGTAGTCTGTGGAGTAATTTAGATCATAGTGTAGTCCTGAGGGAAAATTGGATATTAGTTTAGTCCTGTGGCGTAATTTAGATTATAGTGTATTCAACTGTGTGGTAATTTAAATCATAATGTAGTCCTGAGGGGAAAATTAGATCATAGTTTATTCCTTTGGTGTAATTTGGAACATAGTTGAGACCTGTGGGATATTTTGGAACATAGTTCAGTCCTGTGGGGTAATTTGGAACAGAGTTTAGTCCTGTGGGATAATTTGGAACATAGTTCAGTCCTGTGGGATATTTTAAATTATAGTGTAGTCCTGTGGGGTAATTTGGAACATAATTCAGTCCTGTGGGGTAATTTGGAACATAGTTTAGTCCTGTGGGATAATTTGGAACATAGTTCAGTCCTGTGGGATATTTTAAATTATAGTGTAGTCCTGTGAGGTAATTTGGAGCAAAGTTTAGTCTTGTGGGGTAATTTGGAACATAGTTTAGTCCTGTGGGTAATCTGGAACATAGTTTAGTCCTGTGGGGTATTTTAAATTATAGTGTAGTCCTGTGGGGTAATTTGGAACATAGTTTAGTCCTGTGAGGTAATTTAAATTATAGTGCAGTCCTGTGGGGTAATTTGGAACATAGTTTAGTCCTGTGGAGTATTTTAAATTATAGTGTAGCCCTGTGGGGTAATTTGAAGCATAGTTTAGTCCTGTGGGGTAATTCAGATTATAGGGTAGTCCTGTGGGGTAATTTGGAACATAGTTTAGTCCTGTGCGGTAATTTAGATTATAGTGTAGTCCTGTGGGGTAATTTGTAACATAGTGTAGTCCTGTGGGGTAATTTGGAACATAGTTTAGTCCTGTGCGGTAATTTAGATTATAGTGTAGTCCTGTGGGGTAATTTGTAACATAGTGTAGTCCTGTGGGGTAATTTGGAACATAGTGTAGTCCTGTGAGGTAATTTAGATTATAGTGTAGTCTCATGGGGTGATATAGATTGTATTATATAGTCCTGCGAAATGGTAATGGAGACCTATGCGCATCAAGTATAGATCAAACTAGATGAATCGCATTTCTCTAAAGTCTTTGCTCTTTATTGTCTAAATTAGACCGAGGTGTACATTGTTCTATACGAAATCCCAGTGTAGTTTGGCCCACATGTCTACGACGAGTAAAACTATAAATTCCAAAAGTATAAATCATAGTTGTAGGCTGGGGTTTAATACATTGGTAGATGCAATATTCGTCAATATCTCTTGTGCTGTGTATTTTCATTCACCAACGTTTTCGACAGTCACCACTGTAACCATTTTCAAGATAAAAATAATCTACCAGTATAAAAATTCACGGGTTTTAAATTCTCTTTTGAAAATAAAAAAGAAAACAATAAGGTATATATTTCAAAAATGCCTTGTACTTGAGATTGGCTCACTCTTCTCCTCGCAAAAATTTGATGTTCTACCAAAAGAACATCTGCTGATAAGGATTAAACGAATTTTAGATTAGACCTAAATAAAAGGTATTCAAAAACCTTTGGCTCTTTTTTTCATTATTCACATCAATCGAACAAAGTTTTTGTGCTCTAAATTGATATTCCTTATACAATAATTTTATAAAATAAATAAAGCTTCCAGGGCTAAGTTTTTTGTATAATCTTTTATTTTCAAGCTTTCGGACTTGTCAGTCCTTAAACAGGATTATCACGTTAACTACTTAATAAAAATACTATTTTTATATACGCATTATTATTTACATATTTTAAATACTTATGATATATTGAGAGAAAAATATATAGCATTATTTCTGTTAAAATAAAAACATAAAACTTCCAGGGAAAAGTTTCTTTTAAAATATTTTTTATTTAAAAAATATCTCGAGCTTTCGGGCAAGTACGCCCTTCTACGGGAGAAAATGCTTTATATGATTAATACGCCAATAAAATATGATTTAAAATTAAATGAAGTTCATTTACTGTTTACATTTGTTTTAAAGCATGATCAACGCGGGCTTCTGTTGCGCGTGCTTCACCTGGGGGTTATGGGCTGGGCTCAGGGAATATAATGCGCAACAGAAGCCCGCGTTGATCATGCTTTAAAATAAATGTAAACAGTAAATGGACTTTATTTAATTTTAAATCATATTTTATTGGCGTATTAATCATATAAAGCATTTTCTCCCGTAGAAGGGCGTACTTGCCCGAAAGCTCGAGATATTTTTTAAATAAAAAATATTTTAAAATAAACTTTTCCCTGGAAGTTTTATGTTTTTATTTTAATATTAATTCAAGGGATTATTTTATCGCATTATTTCTGTGTTACAATTATTTGTTTGTTTACCGAAAATTTCCACTATTATCAAAGATTAAATCACTAACTTCACATCCATAACTTTGCTCAATTTATCATCTAACTGTAATCAATAAAATATATTGAAAAACAATAGAGATTTTAAGCCAATTTACAAAATCTGATTATGCATTTCTCTCTCATATACCTTCCCTTTGAAAAAAATGTCATTTTGAAAGTTAAATTTAATATCTCTCCTGTTTATGTGTTTGAAGATCACACTATTGCATTTTATGTGTGTATAGGTGGTGTTTTAGGAATATATAAATTAATTTAGAATGTGTGCGCTAAAGCATGAGTCTCCATTATTACTGAACGGATAATGCATTTCCTTATTGTCTGGTGTAAAAGTTTTGCACACACATACGTTACATATCTTCTATATAACTAAAACAATATTGAGATATTGTAAATAAATTAATATTAAACCTATTTTCATAAGCATACAAACTGATACGTCTTTGTGACATTGCACATCGAAGGTTTCAAAAAGTGTGTCTGCCATCTATCAGAATAATTGTAAACTAAGCGTTTCTTAAAAATCTAAAGGGAATAATGGCGAAAATACGTTCTTTTTATGAAATTAAAGCTTCCTTTTTGCAAATAATTTGACATTTTATTACATGTTTTAAATCTAGAAAAAAAATCAAGACGATTATATTTCAACAAATCCAATTTGAAAATGTTCTCTGAATGTATTATCTGCTAAATTCTATGCGCCATATATACATATGAATTCTGTTAATTTTCGATCCATGTCGGTGACCTGAGCTTGCAATGCCCCGTTGCCTCCTCAACCGAGGCGTCGAGTGGAATCAGCCAAGTTGAAAGCGCTAAATAATTCAGGCGGTTCAGGGTCAGAGAAACTGATTAATGGAAGTGGAAGAAATTAGCAATGTTTTTGGTGGGGCAGGAGTGTGGGGCCGCGCAATTGATGATGGGACCTCATCAATGTGGGGGGAGAGGGAGAAAAATTACCCTAAATTCTTCAATATCTTTTAATTTTTAAAGAGAAACTTGGATATATGGTTTGATTGAGAGACCATGTGGTGTGATTGTTCTGTGGTGTATCACATTACTCTTCCTACGCATCTTTACTTGCTATTAGCTTGACGCAAACATTCGGCTTTTTTTTTTCTTTTTTTTTGCAATGAGACCTATTGGTTTGCACATACATAAGGAAAATTTTATTCTTGTTACTAGATGTTTATAGAAATGATAATTAGATGACTTAAGTGGTAGACGCGACAATAAGACGAAACGAAATAAAACAACGAGTTTAAAAGCAGTCGTTACCTACCCACCATAATTATCACGACAGGTACGATATATACACTCATAGACAAAACTTAAGGAAGTTTTACCTCTTAGCATGCATATCGGGATTAAGACAATAACTCTGAAAGATATTTGATGCACAGTGACCTTTATTGAAGACACACGAGATAACCAAGTGTGAACAAAATTGCCTCTGTCTCCTTCAGAAAAAAAAAACAGACGACCATATACTTTCTATTTCCTTAAGTTTTGTCCATGAGTGTACTTGAGATAATAATTAAAAAAAAAACTCTAGTAATAAACCTTGAGGGCGCTTGCGTGCTATTATTCATTAAAATGAAAATACAATATGGGAATCATTACTCCTATACTGATAATATGCAAAAAGAGGATCTCTCATTACATTTCAAAGAAGATAAACATTGTATGTTTATGGGGGGGAGAAGTCTGACCACACCTCCCTGCGGTTTCCCCTGGACCCTTGGAATATTTGACCAAATTATGGTCCAAGGTGACTAACGAGGCAACGGCACCCATTTTCCAATGAAGAGCACCAAGATAGAGGACATTGCAACTGCTGTGATAGATATGCATAAGGACATCTGAGGCTCTTCATTTGACGCGACAACAACAACATTGTATGTTTATGCTATTTCGACATCTTGTGAAGTAGAGTATGATCGCTTGATGGTTATTCCAGTTCACACCAATATATCATTGAGACTTCAAATGACCAATATCCTTAATGTGATATTGTACTGGGATACGTTACATAAATTGAAAAAAAAAGGTATCTCCTTATTCGCGCAACTGATGGCGCAAGCCATCAGCAACTTTCAGTTTCACGATAAGGTGATGCCGTTTTTTTCTCAATATTCTTAATGTAAAAGAACTACATTGTTCTGGCTTTACTCTCTGGATAGTTCTGCAAATTTCATATTGAAACTAATTGTAAAGAGTGTATCAATGTTCTTGGGTCCATGTTACATAATTCCCATAGCAATGTAATTGAATTCTTCTGTGGAATTAGACCAAAGAACCACACACCGCTGTTCAGCTTATTAATATTGTTAAGAAGAGTTTGAAAGTACATTTTATTTTATCCATTATTGTAAATTTGCCTAACCTAATTTGCATTTATGCTTTTAATTTTCTTTGTTCGCCTGTTTTACATGTTTCTTATTTTTTCACCATTATAAATTCCATCTTAACAATCATTAGATTAGATTTTTTCCTCGACTTGTCCAGTGGACGGTTGTACAATAAACATAATAAACAGTTATTTCCCGCTGTCTCCATGTTTCCTCGTGGCACCCCAGAACACCATCGCAACACTGGTGGAGATGCTGATTCTACCATCAAAAATGAAGCTACCTTAAGAAGAAGCCGTCGTCTACGAGGACAACCTCCAATGAGATCCTTCAGTGCCTCTCCAACAAGACGCGCCATTGTGAATCAAGATGACGCTACACCTTGCAACAACATTTTCTTCTGCCAGCCACCTCCTCCAAGTCTGGAAGTATTTGGCGGATACTCAGACGAAGATCCTTCAGAATGGCTGGAAGAAATCGAGTTGTTAGCAAGACAACAACGATGGCCAGACGATGTCATGCTGGCATATGCCCGGAGCTACATGGACGGACCTGCGAAGAAATGGGCAAAACTCAACAGCCCTCACATTTTTTCGGCCTGGAGTGTATTCAAAAAGGCACTCCTGAGAGATTTCAGGAGGGCAGATACTGCCAAATTTAAATTAATAATGGACCTGCAAAACAGAATCCAGCAGCCCAATGAGTCAACTCTGCGTTACGCCGAGGATGTCCTCAACCTCTGTAACAAGGTCAACCCCAAAATGACAACGGACGATAAATTATACTACATGAAGACTGGTCTAAACAAATACCTGTTACTCATTATGATGATAACACCTTGCAGCACGGTCAAAGACTTTTTGGAACTAGCGAGGCGAATAGATCAACATCTAGTGGATTTTGAGCAGCGAAGAAGCTTCAGGAAAAATAACCGCCCGACCAGACCATTCCCTCCTAGGAGAAACTACAACAACCAAACAGACCATAGTCGTGGTTTCGACATACCTCGATTCCAAAAAGGATCGTTCGCAAATGATAGAAGACCAATCGCAAGTGACAGTAGACCAACCTTCGCCCCAGGTAGATTCGAGAGGGCTAGACCTAATGACACAGGGATGGAACCGGTTGGAAACAATTATAGGAGCTCAGCACCAACCCCAACCAACAGAACCCCCGAGCAGTATCCCAGGAGGCAGACGTACACGACGCCCCCAAGTAACAGGCGTTATCAAAGGCCATTATACCAGGATCGAAGAATATGCTGGAACTGCTCCGAACAGGGACACATATCGAGGTATTGCCCTCGTAACACTGAACGACCGACTTACAATATCAGACCAATACAGCGGCAATTTTCAAGGTCCATGGACGAAACCAACTCTGTAAATGAGGACTATTCAAAAAATTGTAGAGGAATCGATGATTCGAGGCAACAGGAACCGGACTTTGATGTGAATAGCGAAGACGATTTTCCTACTTTGGGAGAAGCGTCAAAAAACTAACCCGACTGAATGGATCTCGGGCTTCTGGTGGTCGAATAAACTTGGTGATGAATCTTCAAAGAAATAAAACGACTCAGATAGAAATCAATGATTATACGGTTGAGGCATTAATCGACACCGGAGCGGTGGTTAGCTGTATTGACGAGGAACTCTCATATAAACTAAAATTAAAAGTTGTCAAAGATAATAATCTGAATTTGAAAGCTGCAGGTGATCAGAAACTTAATGCAAAAGGAAGGTCGATGGTATCATTCAATATGGATCAGGAAAAATATACAATTCAGATGATAGTGTTAGAAAAATGTAACCCCAAAATAATTCTGGGAGACGATTTCTTAAGCCATTACAAAGCCTTAATAAACTGCCGAAACAATACTTTATGGATTGAATCCCCAAATAATATGGACCAAGATGATACAAGTTTAAAATATGCTAGGGCGGTTGAAGATAGAATAATTCCTGAATTTAGCCTATGTCTGGTTAAGGGCTATTGCGAACCAATTACTGATGACAAAGAAATATTGATAGAGAATCTCTCATCGCTAACATCGAAATATGGCCTGATAACAACAAGATCTTTGCTGAAAAATACAAGGTTCCCTGATATTTGGCTTTTGAACCCTTCTTCAAAACCTATAAAAATTCATCGGCACATGAAAATAGGGATAATATCGGAAGTAGACAGGATGTACAAGACAGACCATCGAGCAGTTTCCTCCATTGATCTTAATTTTGACATAAATCCCGATTTATCTTCCGAGGAACGTAATCAGGTTTTGATGCTACTCTACGAATACAAAGAAATGTTCGCCGCACCAGACGATTACAAAGGGAGAACTCACCTTGTCAGACATAAAATCAAAACAAACAGCGATATTCCCATAAGAAAGAACCCCTACAGAGTGTCTTTGAGAGAACGCGAAATAATTAATAATCAAATAGATAAGATGTTGAAAAAAGGTATAATTTCTCATTCATCGAGTCCATGGGCATCTCCTGTAATTCTCGTTAAGAAGAAAGACGGAACATTTAGATTCTGTGTGGACTACAGAAATTTAAACTCTATCACTGTTAAAGATCAAAATCCGCTTCCTCGTATAGACGACTGCTTCGACTCTCTCCATGGATCTAGATACTTCACATCACTGGACCTGTGTTCAGGATACTGGCAGGTGGAAGTTGAAGAACAAGATCGGGAGAAAACTGCTTTTGTGACACCTGACGGACTTTACCACTTCAACGCCTTACCTTTTGGTTTATGCAACGGCCCAGCAACTTTTGAAAGACTAATGGATAATATATTGAGGACCCATAAATGGAAAATCTGCTTGTGCTACCTTGACGATGTGATAGTTTTCTCTGAAGATCTACCATCGCATTTGACAAGATTGAAGACCATTTTGGGATGCTTAAGAAAAGCAGGATTGACACTCAATCTTTCAAAATGCAGATTCGCTTATGAAGAGCTCCTTTTATTGGGGCACGTTGTGTCAAAAGAAGGAATTACACCCGATCCAGAAAAAATTGCGAGCATAAAGGATTTCCCAGCCCTCAGAACAATTAAAAATGTCAGAGCTTTTCTCGGACTATGTTCTTATTATAGAAGGTTCATTAAAGAATTCTCAAAAATAGCATATCCATTACAAATTCTAACTCGTAAAAACCAGCCGTTTGTATGGGGAAAAGAACAAGAATCATCTTTTCTAACTTTAAAAGAAAAGCTGAGTTCACCGGAGGTCCTAACTCATTATGATCCAAATAAACCCATAGGCCTCCACACCGACGCAAGCGATCAAGGACTTGGGGCAGTGCTCATTCATGTTGAAGACAATGGTAGAGAGCGTCCAATTTCATATGCCAGCAGAACATTGCAGAAGGCTGAGACCAACTATTCAACTACGGAAAAGGAATGCTTGGCTATTATATGGGCAATTGGGAAATTCAGGCCTTATCTTTACAGCCGTAAATTCATCGTTTATACCGATCACCATAGTCTCTGCTGGATGGCCAAAGCAAAAAAACTATCTGGACGTTTGGCGCGTTGGTCGTTGGAATTGCAAGCCTACGATTTTACTATAAATTATAAATCTGGAAAAACACATTTAGATGCTGATGGATTATCGCGGTGCCCAATTCCAGATAAAATTAAAATTTTACAAATTAATTATAACACCGAAGACTACGACGCTTACATTAAGAAAATTAACAACATGATCGACCAACACCCAAACAGCTACGGAGAAAACTTCACCAAACATAACGGAAAAATTTATAAAAAGAATCCTACCCCAACAGGCAACCCGTGGTTACTGGTCATCCCAAAGACCAAACAACTAGAACTCTTGGAACAGATGCATGATCATCCTACATCGGGCCACATGGGTATAAAAAGAACATACAGCCGAATAAAAGATAAATATTTTTGGCCTTCAATGTTTAAAACAGTGGAGAAATATGTTTCCAGTTGCCCTGAATGCCAGTTTCGTAAGACCCCATCCCAACAACCATCGGGACAATTGCAACCGATACCACCAGCGTCTAGACCGTTCGAACGAATAGGAATAGACCTTTTGGGTAGATTCCCCAAGTCCATCAACGGAAATAGGTGGATCGTTGTTTGCACAGACTATTACTCAAGGCATGTTGAAACAGCGGCGCTACCTCGAGGAACTGCCACAGAAATTGCTGATTTTTTCTTGAAAAGAATAGTACTAAGACATGGAGCACCGAAAATTTTAATTTCTGACCGCGGGAGTTCTTTCTTGAGCAAACTACTCACACAAGTTTTGAAAATTTGCAATACGATACATAAGAAAACGACAAGTTACCATCCACAGACAAATGGCCAAACGGAAAGAATGAACCGTACGCTGACAGATATGATATCAATGTACATTGACGAGAAGCACCAAAATTGGGACGAGATTCTCCCGTTTGTGACTTTCGCCTACAATTCCTCGGTACAAGAGACGACCGGCTATTCCCCATATTTTCTGATTCACGGAAGAGAACCATTGACATTTCTGGACTCTACATTTGACTGGCCGGAAGTACCGCCTAAACCCGGAGACTTTGATGACTACATATCAAATCTCCTAACCATAGTTGAAGAATCAAAAAAGATTTCAATGGCTAGAACAATGGCACGGCAAGATAAATCCAAACAAGTATACGACAAACATCGCAGAGAAGTTAACTTTTCACCAGACGACCTAGTACTGATTTGGACACCGATAAGAAAAGTTGGAAGAGCGGACAAACTACAGAAAAATTACATCGGACCATTCAAGATAATTAGGAAGACATCACCAGTAAATTATGAAGTAAAAGAAGTCACGGGAAGAGGCAAGAAAATTGTACATGTGTCAAGAATGAAACTGTACCGGACCGCAGACTTGAGGACAAGTCTTTTTCAAGGAGGAGAGTAATGTTAAGAAGAGTTTGAAAGTACATTTTATTTTATCCATTATTGTAAATTTGCCTAACCTAATTTGCATTTATGCTTTTAATTTTCTTTGTTCGCCTGTTTTACATGTTTCTTATTTTTTCACCATTATAAATTCCATCTTAACAATCATTAGATTAGATTTTTTCCTCGACTTGTCCAGTGGACGGTTGTACAATAAACATAATAAACAGTTATTTCCCGCTGTCTCCATGTTTCCTCGCGCCACCCCAGAACACCATCGCAACAATATGATGCATCAGCGTCATCTGCTATAAGAAATATAAATTGTTTTATGAAGGACTGACAAGTCCGAAAGCATGGAAATAAAAGGTTGTACAAGAAACTTGACCCTGGAAGCTTCATTTATTTTATAATATAAATTGTTTTAATTTAAAAAAGAATCATACACGTCAAAAATAGTTTATATTTCTTATAACAGATGCTAATGCATCAAATTAATATTATGTTTCAAAAATACTTTTACTTGCAATTTGCGGAAGAGCAATGCTCGAAGCTTATCATATATTTAAAATTGAAATATATATAATTTGTAATACAAACAGGTACAGGAACAGGTAAATCAATGATTAGGTGATTTCTGTTCCACCAGATGGCGCTCTGCCTTCTAAAAAGCACATGTGCTCCTGGTCAGGATATAATTTTTTATTTTTAATTTTATAATTGTGTGTATTTCTATACTGTGTATGGGTCCTCAAAGCTTTTGTCCAAAGTTCTTTCAAAATGCTCTTTCCAAGAATCTAGCTTCAGTATCGGTATAAAAGGAAAACAGCCTAATACAATATTACAGCGGTATGGTAGATTAAACTGGCGAAACCGCTGAGAGGGTTCACCACTGATGAGTCTGGACTTCCCATTATTTTATCATTGCAGTAAAGGCAGTATAACTTTTTTTTAATTCAAAAAGAATCCTACATGTTATATAAATTTGTTTATATTTCTTATACTGTACATCTTAGAAAGAGGGAATCATATATCGCCGCAAAAGAGTTGCGGCGATATATGATTCCCTCTTTCTAAATTGTCGAAATCCGCAATCCGTTTACCATGAATAATGTACATCTTGTATAACTTTCTTTTCGATGAAACCTTTGCTTCAATCTTCATCTTGAAGATTTCATCCCTCCTATGGATGTTGGAACGTATCATATTTCTATGGTTAACAGTAAATATCGGTCATTACAAGATATCTCAGCAAGTGCAGAACCATCACAACAATCAACCGAGTTCAGCTTAGTAAAAGACGCACGTTTCGCATATTTTGAAACGTTTGTGTTATGGGTTTTACATAGACCTTTACACTCAGGTTTAAAGCACATATTTCTATCAATTTTTTATTATAAAACATTTATAATATTGTATAAAAATAGTACAAATGTGACAATTCTGGAATAATTAAAAATCAACGAATAGTTGATATTTATTCCGATAGATGGCGCAAGCCATCAGCAACTTTCAGTTGCACGATAAGGAGATGCCTTTTTTTTTCTTCATTTATAATATAAGAAATTGAAACTATTTTAGACGCGTATGATTCTTTTTTTAATTTAAACAATTTTCTACTGCCCTTACTGAAATGATAAATTAATGGTAGGGCCTGGCTCATCAGTGGTGAACCCTCTCAGAGGTTTCGCCAGTTTAATCTACTAGGTCGTCTGTTTTTTTTTTTTAGGAAGACTGGGGCAATTTTGTTCACACTTGCTTATCTCATGTGTCTTCAATAAAGGTCACTGTGTATCAAATATCTTTCAGAGTTATTATCTGAATCCCGATATACATGCTGATATGTACAACTTCTTTAATTTTTTTTTCAATGAGTGTAAGCTACGAGTATATTGACTTTAGCTCTATTTATATTACATTATTTTAGAGAAAAAAGTAGTGGTCACACTCACAGTTAAGATAAGCGCTGTTATTTTTCGATGCCTTTATAATTTTATTTTATTTAAATTTCGAATTGTGTATGCTTTGAATTTAGTAGGATTGTATTTTGTCTGATGGGTATTAACAATATCTTTAATAGTTTTGTTTAACTTGTGCTTCTCGGGTTCTCAATGTGCAATGTTATTGTTGTTTGGAATAGAAATTCGACTTATTATCGGTATAGTTGTGGTTATAATGTAGGTATTTTGGTGTCCTGATGGCATCATCATTGTTTATCGTTATTTTAGGTCTTTTGATGCATTTTGAGGGAATAAAGTTGAGACCGAAGGAGAGAATTAAGGAGAATTCTGACGTTATGACATGTTGAGAGATATTGGCCATGTTGATGGATGGTGCGGATGTTTATCCAACGGTGTGGTTTATTCACACTAATGATGAGCTGATGCTTGGAAGTTTGCCATCACTAATAAAGAAACGTATTTCAATTCTGCTGATTGATTAATTTTGTTTATACCTATGCAACTATTCTATAATATTTGATTAAAATGGTGTAGTTTATGTTGTATGTGTAATTTACTATCTTTTCACTCTTCTTCTTCTTCTTCCTTATCTCCATTCAATCATATCAGGGTATCAAGTTTTGACCCTTGATGGTGTCTGTTTGACAACCATCATGACTGGTTGAAGTAGAATGAGTATGCCTTTGTCATTAAGACTGGGAGCACTACTCAGTGGCAGGCCGACTTAGCTACAAAAGAAATGGCTGTCTCTGACATGAGGAACAGACGCCATGTGCAGCTGCTCCTAACATGGAGTACAAACGCTGCTCATCCTGTACCCCTGAATTAGGAGCCCTTACAGGGTACTATCAGCCGGGCCAGCTGAACCCAGGTTTTTTAGCGAGCTTGTTACTGCTCTCCCTCCTCCTTTTTCATTCGGGCTTGGGACCGGCAAAGGCGGAGTTCTATATTTTCACGTTAAGTTTAAATCATCAAAATAGGATCCTACTGCAAAAAGTGCCTTGTGCATGTCATCTACATATATTCATATTACTTATCTCATATCACTTATATATATTTTAGTTTAGTAAAGGCAAGACCTTCAAACAAAATTCCCTTGAAATCCTCAAGCACAAACTTTGAAGCTGATATATTAATATTTCATATTTTGTATGCATATTCAATTAGGAAACAATTTCGAGTAATTTTTTCGATTATTTAATAATTTTATCTTTCGTAAAATTTAGAGTTTCATTGAAATAATCTTTAACATTTTTATCAGTCACGCGTATGTAAAATCCTCTTTATAGCGGATGTGCTAGTGTGAGCTCAACTAGGTTTGATGCATGTTATCATTTATCGGAATGCTGATTTAGGCTGATATTTCAATCTTGCCGTAGGATCTTCTACAAAGTTTGATAAAGACTGAAAAGGATAGATTTTAATTTATTTGGGTTTTTAAAATTACCTTGGTGACATGAATTACTTGTAAATTGACCTTGGAGTGTGATAAAGGACACAAAGTTTACATAGAGCGACATCAATGTTGTAGCGATGTGTAGGTATACATACCTAGCGTACATGAGGAAATATAATGAGATATTTATCATTAACGTTATAGTAGATGGAAGGGATACCATCTACATGGTTCTTACGTTACACGTCGTGACTATTGTAAGTCACTCTCTACTTTTCCTTAGTTCTTAAAATTAAATATACTTCGGCCAGTAAATCTTTTTATTATCTCGACGTTTCGACAAAAATCTTTTGTCCTCGTCAGGAGCGAACAAAAATTAAAACATTTGGCAAAGGATTAAAAATTATTCTTAACGTTAACATTTTTTTAACGCTTTACCAAATGTTTTAATTTTTGTTCGTTCCTGACGAGGACAAAATATTTTTGTCGAAAAGTCGAGTTGATAAAAATATTTACTGGCCGAAGTATCTTTAATTTTAAGAACTATGAATGCCGGCCAAGCAGCCTCTATCTTTACGATCTCTACTTTTTATTGTAACAAGCAATGTTATTTCCGTAATTGCAGCAAGACGTATTGGATAGGCTTAAAAGGTAAAGTTGAATTAAACCAAGTATTTTCCATATTTTCTCTAAATTAACTTAATCGATGTTTAAATCAACAAAGCCACTATGCATTATTCACTTCTGTGTTATAATTAAGCTTATAAATATATAGGCACACGGCTATTGTATCGGGCAGGGGGGTTATATAGTTTTAATTCATAAAATGGCAAATTGATTGTTTAATCGGTTTTCCATTAATGAGATTTAAATAAGAGGCTTCTGAAATAAAAAATGATCAAACAAACATACATAATTTGATCTAATGTTATGCCATCTGGGCATTCGTCGAAAATCGGTTTTGGATGGGGTTGGCGCTCCATTTGTAGATTTCTGGGGGGCATTCGCTCGCAATTAGATTGGAGCCGGACGTGATGGATGACCGGAGGTGGAAAATCATCCATGATTACGGATCGTTCGTTAATTAGAGCGTTTAAAAGGTGAGGTTTTGCCAGGCAGGGCTGCATCATTTGTTTGGCCCAGTCGAAAATTGCACAGTGGGGGAACTTTTTGTGCCTTTCCCCCCTCCGCTTTCATAGCGCTTCAACCTTTTCGAGGGAGGGGAGCGGGATCATTAATAATTCCCCACTCGAGTGTCCAGGACTTGGAAGGGTTGGCAAATCTGCTACCGCATATATTAGACCTGGCACCGCTGCCATGCGGTATAGAAAGCCATTCTACTGAAATTGCATTTAACAATTCTAAAAGTCCCGTCTATTGATGAAACCATATATTTGTAAAGGATTTCTAGATCAGTGGGATATCATAGCCCAAAGGACGAGTTTATTTTAAAAATTCTGAATAATTGTTATGAACAACGCCTATAATATTCACACACACATACATATATATATATTACGAAACTATTTTAGACGCGTAATATTATTTTTAAAATAAAACAATTTCTACTGCCCTTACTGCAATGGAAAAAAATTCCATTGCAGTAAGGGCAGTAGAAATTGTTTTATTTTTAAAAGAATATTACGCGTCTAAAATAGTTTCGTAATTTGATAACAGATGGCGCGCTAATGCATCGTAACATTATATATATATATTTGAAAATAGAGCAATCCATAAATAAATCTTTAATTAAAAAGGCGTATATTGAATCAAATTATTGGTTAAATAAATGATATTAGATCCAATATATGCCTTTTTAATTAAATATATATATATATTCTCAGAAAATAAAATATAATTAAAATTGAGTATTTCTTGAAACATATCAGTTTCTCAAGCTAAGGTTGGTTCCACTGTAACGTTCACATGCAGTTTATATTCAATTTACTGGCAGATATCAGGCGAGTCATAGAAAACATACTGATGATGCATGGTATTTGAATACAAGGCGAAAGAAGAATTGGCGACAGGCTAGAATCGTGTAAATGAACGATGCTAAGACACCCACTGCCATCTATCGGAATACATTACATTTTAATTTTTTCATCGTTTTATTATAGTTTTACGTGGAGTTGAAGAAAGGCTTTTAGCCGAAAACTTCTTTTACGAATTAAAAAAAGGTGTTTATTTTCAATGTTGTTCAAAAACGTTGTTTTTCTAGAGAGTAAGAATTCTTATTTTATGCACCTTATCCCAGTACAATATTACATTTGTACTGGGATAAGGTGCATAAATTAAGAAAAAGGCATCTCCTTATCGTGCAACTGAAAGTTGCTGATGGCTGGCGCCATCTATCGGAATAAATATCAACTATTCTCGTTGATTTTTAATTATTCCAGAATTGGCCAAATACCCATTCTTGATTGATCAAGAAAAGCTAACCACGGACGCGTTTCGGGCTGTTGGCCCTCATCAGCGTGGTGCAAGCTGTACCTAAACGAGAAAATATGGTTTTACGGGCTACTAACCAAAAGTTATGATTTTTTAGCCCAAGAGCGATGTCAGGTGGCAAGAGACCCTAGGATCTGGCGGCAGGAGATGTGTCGCAGGGGTAGTGGAAACGTTGGGCAAGCAGGGGAACAGCGCCAAGGTGCAGTGAGGCAGGAGCATTGAATTGGCCAGGAATCCAGTAGAAGTGGCAGATGGAATTGGAGGCAGAAGGTCCTTGAAGCCTAGAACTTGAGGGCCCTAGACTTCAGGATGGGGCAGCTTGAGGCTCTCGCCTCGTGCTTGTCAGGAAGGCCCTTGGAGCAGCAGTTGGCACATTTGGAGGTGCGCTGGTCAGCAATGGATGGGCAGGCGCGGCCTTCGTGGCCGTCTTGACCGCAGTGGAAGCACTTAGGAGCCCTGGAGCATTGGGCAGAGTTGTGGCCGAAGCCACAATAGCGGAAGCAGACGCGGGCGCGGATGGACTCCTCGAAGTTGAGGATTACTCCATCAACCACGATTCTCCCGCGAACGCCCAGGGCTCTAAAGGTCTTGAGGTCCACCTCGATGAAGGCGGTGCAGGTCCCGCTTCTGGGTGCAGAACGGTGCGCCACGCGCACCACCTTGTCCCCAGGAAGTTTTCTAACAGCAGCGGTTTCCAGGAAGGTCTCCTCAATTGTGGAGTTGGATGTCTCCTCATCCACTTTGAAGAGGCAGATCCGTGGCAGGATCTCCTTCTGCTGGCGGACCTTCATTCCATTCAACTTGCTGGCCAGGGAGGTTGTCACCTCAGGGATGGTGTCAGGATTACTGGAGTGGAGGACCAGCTTCCCCTTGGTGTGCAGGGAGGCCCAAACGCCTTGGGGGAGAGTGTGGGCAGCGCGGACAGCTTTTAGCATCTCCCTTGGGTCAGCCTGTGGGTCATCAGAGATGACCTTGTGTGGGCCGCCGATTTTTCTCCATGGAGGATCACTTGGGCGGCCGCAGGCTTGGATACGCGGGAAGGCGCAGGTTTTGAAGGACCATTCAGGTTTGTCCTCTTTGCAGGCGGGTTGGGAGCCTCAGACTGCTTCCTTTTGGTTGGAGCAGGAGCAGGCAAGGTGGAGGCAAGCTTCTTGGCAGGGAGAGCAGCAGGAGCAGGAGTGGCGGGCTTGATTGGGTCAGTCTGGGAGCTGGTTTCCTTGCAGGAAGGAGCAGGGCAGGTTTGAGTGCCGCGGCAAGCAGTCTTGGGCTTGTTGGCCTCCTCAATTTCGTCCAACTCTGCGAAGGACTCGAGGGTGTCAGTGAGGTTCTCTACTTAGGTAGCGAGGGCCTTGATCATTTCAGTCCGCGAGGCGATGTAGCGGATCAGGTCCTCATGCAGGGATTTCAGGGCAGGATGGCCAATGGAGCTCAGGATGCTGCAGTTGCGTGAGATCACCATCTCATCTTCCCTCTCCAGGTCGGCGACGTTCACGATGGGCTTGTAGGCCTTCTTTTTCTTCTTGGCAGGATTCATGTATGCCGACTAGACTGATGTACTGTACCTAAACGATTTATATGTGGTTTAACGGGCTACTAACCAAAAGTAATGATTTTTGAGCCCATGCGCGATGTGAGGAGGCAAGGAATGGGGGTATGTAGCGGCAGGAGAAGACTCGCAGGGAAGTGGAAACGTTGGGAAAGCAGGGGAACAGCGCCTGGGAGAAGTGAGGCAGGGGTCCAGTAACCAGTGGAAGGTGGCGGGAGGAGTTGGAGGCGGAGGGTTTTTTGAAGCCTAAAACGTGCGGGCCTTAGACTTCAGGATGGGGCAGATTGAGGCTCTCGCCTCGTGGTTGTCTGAGAGGCCTTTTTGGCAGCAGTTGGCACATTTGGAAGTGTGCTGGTCAGCTCTGGTTGGGCAGGAGCGGCCTTCATGGCCGTCTTCACCGCAGTGGAAGCACTTGGGAGCTCTGGAACAGTGGGTGGAGTTGTGGCCGAAGCCACAACAGCGGAAGCAGACGCGGGCGCGGATGGACGCCTCGAAGTTGAGGATCACACCGTCAACCACGATTCTTCCGCGGTTGCCCAGGGCTCCAAAGGTCTTGAGGTCCACCTCGATGAAGGCGGTGCAGGTCCCGTTTCTGAGTGCAGAACGGTGCGCCACGCGCACCACTTTGTTCCCGGGGAGCTGGCTGACAGCGGCGGTTGCCAGGAAGGTCTCCTCGATTGTGGAATTGGAGGTCTCCTCATCCACTCTGAAGAGGCAGATTCTTGGCAGGATCTCCTTCTGCTGGCGGACCTTCATTCCCGTTAGCTTGCTGGCCAGGGAGGTAGTCACCTCAGGGATGATGTCGGGATTGCTGGAGTGGAGGACCAGCTTCCCTTGGTGCGCAGAGAGGCCCAAACACCTTGGGGTAGGGTGTGGGCAGCGCGGACAGCCTTGTAAATGTCCCTAGGATCAGCCTGTGGGTCGTCAGAGACGACCACTGTGTGGGCCGCCGATTTTTCCCCATGGAGGACCACTTGGGCGGCCGCAGGCTTGGATACGCGGGATGACGCAAGTTTGGTTGGACCTTTTAGGTTGGGTCTTTTTGCGGGCGGGTTGAGAGCCTCAGGCTGCTTCCTCTTGGTTGCAACAGGAGCAGGCAGGGTGGAGGCAGGCTTGTTAGCAGGAGAAGGAGTGGCAGGCTTGGTGGGGTCAGTCTGGGAGCTTTTGCAGGCAGTCTGTGGCATGATTTCGTCCAGTTCCTTAAAGGACGCGAGGGTGCCAGAGAGGTTCTCTACCTCGGCAATGAGGGCCTTGATCTGCTCGGTCCGGTGACTGGTGATATTCGTAATGATTTCGCACAGGCATTCTTGGGAGGTAGGGTGAGGATAGCGTAATGCTATCTCGACGTCCTCCATATACTGGCTATTCTCCAGCTCTAATAGGGCGAGGGTTGCGAGGGGCTCCTCGGCATTCTTCTTCTTCTTCCTAGAGGGAGCCATGGCAGGGATAAGTATGGTAAGTGGTAAGTATGGCCAGCGGGGGGGGGGGTAAGTATGGTAAGTATGGCCAGAGCGTTTGTCCTGTACCTAAACGACCAAAATATTGGTCATTAAGGAATCCTGAAAAATCATGGAACGGGTAGTTAAGGCCAGAATTGCGTGTGGACGCTACGCAATGTGAAAAAATAGTACAAATGTAAAATTGTACTGGGATAAGGTACATAAATTAGAAAAAGGCATCTCCTTATCGTGCAACTGAAAGTTGCTGATGGCTGGCGCCATCTATCGGAATAAATATCAACTATTCTCGTTGATTTTTAATTATTCCAGAATTGGCCAAATATTTTGGTCGTTTAGGTACAGCTTGCACCACGCTGATGAGGGCCAACAGCCCGAAACGCGTCCGTGGTTAGCTTTTCTTGATTAATCAAGAATGGGTATTTGGCCAATTCTGGAATAATTAAAAATCAACGAGAATAGTTGATATTTATTCCGATAGATGGCGCCAGCCATCAGCAACTTTCAGTTGCACGATAAGGAGATGCCTTTTTCTTAATTTATGCACCTTATCCCAGTACAATGTTACATTTGTACTATTTTTTCACATTGCGTAGCGTCCTCACGCAATTCTGGCCTTAACTACCCGTTCCATGATTTTTCAGGATGCCTTAATGACCAATATTTTGGTCGTTGAGGTACAGCATTCCCCAGCTCTCTACCTGTGCACATCTTTTCTCTCTTACTCTTGCTCCTGCCATGGCTCCCTCTAGGAAGAAGAAGAAGGAGGCCGAGAATGCCGCGAAGCCCCTCGTTACCCTCGCCCAACTGGAGAGGGAGAACGAAGAGAAGAGGGAGGACTTCGATCATCATCTACAGAATCCTCACATTACCTCCCGATATTATCTGTCCCAAATCATGACAGGTTTCATCAATATACGGACTGAGCAGATCAAGGCCCTCATTGCCGAGGTAGAGAACCTCTCTAGCACCCTCGCGTCCTTTAAGGAGCTGGAGGAAATCAAGCCCCAGACTGACTGCCACAGCACTCAAACAAGCCCTGCTCCTTCCTGCAAGGAAACCAGCTCCCAGACTGACCCCACCAAGCCCGCCACTCATGCTGCAACCAAGAGGAAGCAGCCTGAAGCTCCCAACCCCCCTGCCAAAAGATCCAACCTGAAAGGTCCAGCAAAACCTGCGCCTTCCCGCCCCACCAAGCCTGCGGCCGCCCAAGTAGTCCTCCATGGGGAAAAATCGGCGGCCCACACAGTGGTCATCTCTGATGACCCACAGGCCGACCCAAGAGCCATGCTCAAAGCTGTCCGCGCTGTCCACACCCTACCCCAAGGCGTTTGGGCCTCCCTGAGAACCAGAGGGAAGCTTGTCCTCCACTCCAGCAACCCCGATACCATCCCAGCTGTCACCACCTCCCTGGCCAACAAGCTGGATGGCATGAAGGTCCGCCAATAGAAGGTGATCCTGCCTCGTATCTGCCTCTTCAAAGTGGATGAGGAGACTTCCAACTCCACCATTGAAGAGACGCTGCTGGAAACCCCTGCTGTCAGCCAACTCCCTGGGGACAAGGTGGTGCGCGTGGCGCACCGCTCCGCTCCCAGAAACGGGACCTGCACCGCCTTCATCGAGGTGGACCTCACGACCTTCAGAGCTCTGGGCAACCGCGGAATGATCGTGGTGGATGGAGTGATCCTCAACTTCGAGGAGTCCATCCGCGCACGAATCTGCTTCCGCTGTTGTGGCTTCGGCCACAACTCTGCCCAATGCACCAGAGACCCCAAGTGCTTCCACTGCGGTGAAGGCGGCCATGAAGGCCGTTCCTGCCCCACTGTTGCTGACCGGCACACTTCCAAGTGCGCCAACTGCTGTGCCAAGGGCCTTGCAGACAAGCACGAGGCGAGAGCCTCAAGCTGCCCCACCTTGAAGCTTAGAGCCCTCAAATTCTAGGCTTCCAGGACCTCCTGCCTCCTTAACCGGCCTCCATCCTGGCTTCTCACCCATCAAGGCGCTGTTTCCCTGACCTCTCCAGCTTTTCCCCCCTGCGATGACACCTCCACTGCCAGATCCTTGGATCCCTTCCCACCAGTTCGCGATCTGCAGCCATAGTAGGGCTAGAAGACCCATTTTTGTAGGCCAATTAGCCCGAAACGCGTCCGTGGTTAGCTTTTCTTGATTAATCAAGATGGGTATTTGGCCAATTCTGGAATAATTAAAAATCAACGAGAATAGTTGATATTTATTCCGATAGATGGCGCCAGCCATCAGCAACTTTCAGTTGCACGATAAGGAGATGCCTTTTTCTTAAAGAAATATGTATACGATATTCATTTTACATTAACTTATTCACAACACAGACATATTGCATGTCCATCATCGTGAGGTTTTCAGGGGGAGGGGGGAGGAGATTTATACAATTATATTTTACTAAAAAGAAATTACCAGTACCATATCAAAAAATTGTAATTTGTTCTTTTAAGCTAAACTAGGGAATATTCGAAAAAGTTAATATCATTCTTAATAATTTAAAAAATGTATCTCAGTAGCCTATTCTTCTTATAATTTTGTATATTCCAGGGGTTTCAAAAAAAAAAAAACTCCTTTTTTTGAACCCATGACATCTTAAGTGAAGGTTTCCACAGTGGGGGAGTTGGCGGGTAGAAATCTTGAAGCCAAGTTCAGAACACTTAAATATAGCACACTTCCATTTAACAAAATATAAAATGAGAATTTCAGCAAAAAAAAAAAAAAAACATTTTTCCATATAAATTTTAGTATGTCTTTTTACCTACAGATTAATTTTGAGGATCTCATGGCGCCATCTATCGATCAAGATTCAAAGTATTTCATCTTTACTTTATATCGTTTAAAAGCAATTCTCTACAAGCAGTAAATGCAAAGAAGAAAAAATTACTGATCAAGTGGTTATTTTATCATTTTTGTTGTAAAGCATTTCTCGGCGCATTTACTTGTAAAAACAATATATTTCTATATTTATAGAAGATATAATGTGTGTTCTCTATGATAATTCTTACCAAGAATTGCTTGATAATTGAAGGCTTTAGAAGCAAAAATAGTCTAAGACAATAAGCGATAGTTCTGGAGATTAAGATTGCGAAACCACCAGGAGGCTCGACCATTAATGGACCAGACCCTCTTAATACGACCACACCACGGCTTCATTTAGAGCTCTCGTGGTCCAGTCTTGAAATATCTTGAATTGTGGGGTGATACAAGTTAGGGACTAGTTTTGCAGAGAGCAGGAAATGAGATGATATATATATAATCTAAAAACTCAAATATTTCTATATTTTAAAATATATATATTTTATTTTATTCATTGATAATTTTACTTTTGGTTATCATCGTTTTTAGAATAACTTTCAGTTTTTTTTTTGTAAATATGCGTAGTTAACATATCTATCTTTTTGAATCATTAATATAGGATTAACTTTATAAATTCTATATAATGTGAAAATAACTAATGTGTAATATTTCCTCAAGTAATTGAAAATAAAAGCTACTTGACGGTAAATAATTATCTTTTTTTTTTAATCACGACTGCACCTTCAACCCTTTGTCTTATCAACCCTTTATCAAACAACAACAAATTATTCATAACATATATATGTATATATTATGCGAGGGCCAATAGCCTGAAACGCGTACGTGGTTGACTTTTCTTGATTTATCAAGAAAATGATTGGCCAAATATCACGGAACAAGTTAAATCAACGATTATTTGATTTTTGTTCCACTAGATGGCGCTCTGCAATCTAAAAATGATCATGTTAGCAGTCAGGATATGCCTTTTTATTTTTAATATACTATTAGAAAATATTTCTTAAAATGGAACATGCCTTTTTTTTTGTTTTAATATTAACATCTGG
The DNA here is from genome assembly GCA_030710605.1 of Cordylochernes scorpioides. Classification (NCBI taxonomy): domain Eukaryota; kingdom Metazoa; phylum Arthropoda; class Arachnida; order Pseudoscorpiones; family Chernetidae; genus Cordylochernes; species Cordylochernes scorpioides. Next base: position 7,946,638 of record CP092886.1, read on the forward strand.
TCTTTTTTCTATATTTTTTCTTATTTTTCCCACATATATATACACATTTATTAATTAAATTAACCCCTATCATCATATGGATCAGTGATCATGATATGATAGGGTTCATATTCATTTATAAATTAGCGTAAAGAATAATCGTGACAGAACCTGTGGTAAATGATTGGCTCATTCTATCATTAAGGTGGACCTTTTAGATATAAAGCTCCTTATACACGGTTTTTTTTCAAACAAGGGATATTCCTTATATATATTGACTTACAATTAATTATATGATCCAGGACACTATTAATACTTGGATATGATATCAATATTCAGGAGAAAATAGGAGTCCAACCTGGATCTTCATAAATTTCAATTGGCATATTAATAGTAGTGATTTCTAATGCGAATATAAAAACAAACTTCAAGTATCGTTTTGAAATCACAGGCCGCAGTGTATTATATTGTATTATAAGTTACTTTATGTATCATTTACGAACGGAAAAATACGTCCAGGGTAGCCTAGTGGACATGGCATCTGCCCGGTAAGCGGAACATTGTGGGTTCGATTCCCATCCCTGGACACTTTTATTTTTCCGTTCATCATTACTCTTCATAATTCACCCTTTCATACCTCATCAAAAAAAGGTTAGAAATAGTCAATATTTCACCTTGAAATAAAATTTTGATTTTTCATTGAAAAGAAACTCATGCGGTGCAACTTCAAGTATCGTTTTGCAATCACAGGCCGCAGTGTATTATATTGTATTATAAACACAAAGTATTTCGACATTTGAAATTATCCCGTTCTTTTGAACGAAAATCGCAATTTATTTTAAGGAGAAATAACGTTTATTTCTAACCTATATAATATTTACGAACGGAAAAATATGTCCAGGGTAGCCTAGAGGACATGGCATATGCCCGGTAAGCGGAACACTGTGGGTTCGATTCCCATCCCTGGATTCATCATTACTCTTCACAATTCATCCTTTCATACTTCATCCCTAAGGTTAGAAATAAACGTTATTTCTCCCCTCAAAATAAATTGCGATTTTTTGTTCAAAAGAAAAACATGCGGAATAATTTTCAAATGTCGTTCTACAATTATAAGCTGCATTATATTGTATTACAAATTATTTCATTAACGGTATTAAAATACCTTTAAATAAAGGAGAATAAAAGATTAAGACCCTGTGAGACAATTGTATAAAGCCAAAATGTCTCCAGGTTTCCAAACAACAACAAAAAGCAATCATTGCCTCTATGCAATTACTTCTAAAACCTGCCGGAGGCTACTCTGCTGATGGTAGCATTTCTTTTTCTTGGTTTTGGTTTCTGTCGACTTCATTGTAATTACAGTACCAGCCATTAAGTTGGATTCCAAACATGGATGGATGCAGAAGATTGTTTCCAATGCACTATAATTCGAGGTAATTATTTCTTTTTTAGTTTCAGTTACTAAACATTTTGATAAAGATTACCTGAAGTTTTTTATTTAGGTAATGATAAAAATAATCTTTTTTTCGATTATTTAAATTCTGATACGATTATAGAAGATTTACATCATACATTTATTTTTTTAGAGAGAGATGATGCTTTTATCGTATCTTATAAACATAATCTGTAAGCTTAAAGTACTTAAACAGGCTGAAATATGCTTTAAAGGATACTATAAATAGAGAGAAGAAACGATAACAAGCATTTTAAACTCATTTAGCTTTTCAAATATTTTTGGATGGGTTTAAAAAGGATAAAAGGGGTTCGAAAAAATGTGGATTTTGTATCGAATGTTGATTCCTTCCTATTCCTCATATCTACGTCATGCAATAAATATATAAACACAATGGAACAAGTATAGGCCTCAAACTCGTCGATAAGCAATTTACTAGAAAAATATGTTGTTTACTTGCGTCTATTTATCTATCCATCCGATAGATAGCGCAAGCCATTAGCAACTTTCAGTTGAACGATAAGGAGATACCTTTTTCATAATTTATGCACCTTATCCCAGTACAATATCACATTTGTACTATTTTTTCACATTGTGTAGCGTCCTCACGCAATTCTGGCCTTAACTACCCATTTCATGATTTTTCAGGATGACTTAATGACCAATTTTTTTTTTTTTTTTTTTTGTCGTTGAGGTACAGCTTGCACCACGCTGATGAGGGCCAACAGCCCGAAACGCGTTCGTGGTTAGCTTTTCTTGATTAATCAAGAATGGGTATTTGGCCAATTTTGGAATAATTAAAAATCAACGAGAATAGTTTATATTTATTCCGATAGATGGCGCAAGCCATTAGCAACTTTCAGTTGCACGATAAGGAGATACCTTTTTCTTAATATATATATAGCCAATGTGGTAATACGACTCTATCTTCACAGTGGAAATATATCAAGAATTGTTTCCTTATTTACCGAGGTTTTCCCCCGCTGTTTTGGTGTGGTGTTGGCGTGTGTGGTGTGTGTTTGTCTGTGTGCCTATGTGTCTGGTGTTTGTGTGTGCCTATGTGTCTGGTGTTTGTGTGTGCCTATGTGTCTGGTATGTGTGGGTGGTGTGTATGTGTCTATTGTGTGGTGTGAGTGTGTCTGTCTGTATATGTGTCTATGTGTCTTTGTGTGGTATGAGTGTGTCTGCGTGTATATGTGCCTATGTGAGTTTCTGTCTGTGTGCATATGTGTCTATCTGTGTGCGGTGAGTGTGTCTGTGTGTATGTGTCTATGAGTATGGTGTGTGTGTCTGTGTATATATATCTCTGTTTTATATCTGTGTGTGGTGTGTGTATTTGTCGTGTAGATATGACCCCTAGATTTGTTGACCAACTTTTCAACACACACACAATTGCTTTAAATATTGTACATCAATATCCTTTAAAACTTATTCCAGAATCAAAACTTTTCAACATTTTTAGATCTTGACTACTCGGGATCGTAACAAAAGTAATCATTGATATTTAAGAATCCATATTTTCAGTTATAATAAGGTTTTTAATTTGTTTTTATATGTATTTTTAATTTTATGTTTTTGTACCTTGTTTAAGATCCTAATTTTGAATTCAACCCTTTCCGAACGAGTGCTATGAAAGAAACTGCGAAACACTAATTATTGTCTCGTTTAAAATAGCCACGGGAATCCCCAAGAGTCTATATAGAACTTGTCGGGTTTGATAGAGAATTCGGTGAATAATTTCTTAAATGAATAGAGTAGAATTTGTTTTGAGGAATAATCCAAATCATATCGCGCAACCACAAATCCCATAAATTCACAGACCACACATTTATATATTTCTGCCAACTATAATAGATATTCAATAGCCATCGGGAGAAATATTCCAGTCTACAGAAATCTTCGGTGTCAGGCAGGCCGACAGAAATATAAATAGCGATTTAAAAAATGTGCAGAAGGTGCCAATGATGGATTCGAGAATCCCAACTAACCGTAGCCAATTCAATCGTACGTCCCCCAGCGGGATAATTAGCATGTGGGGGATGTACTGATCGAATTCCGTGGGGGTGGCTTCATCCTTGTCCAGGATCGATTGCGCATGCGTTCCCCAGGAGTATAGATTTCCCTTCCAAGAAAGTGCGTTGTAATAAACGCCGAGGAATATTGAGGTTTGACCAAATATAATAACAGCCGCGGCCGATGCGCGAAAAGATTTTGATTAGCACAACCCTAGCGCTCGATACGCCGCTCTTATTGCGAACATATTGGTTGAGCTGGTGATGGATCGGCGCTATTAATTTGTCACTTTTTGTTCTCCACCTTACCACCGCCAACTTCATTTCTTCCCAGTTTTAACCCATTTGTGGTGTTTGCTTTCCTATTAGCAATTTAATAAATTGAAACATTAGTTTAGCAAAGAGATTATTTTCTCATTAAAGATATTTTTTATAAGACATAGAGTTTATTTTAATTTAAGAAAAATTACACATATAAAATTGGAAATAATCGAATTTTAATTATCAATTATAAAAATAACAGGAATATATTTATATATTAATATATTTCCATATTTTAGAACGATTTACCAGTATTTGGGTCAGGCTGAGGTTTTTCAAAGAATTGTCGGCAAACATTGAATCATTCACTTTGTTCCCCACTGGTCTTGGATAATCCTGCCAAACGTGCAGCGATGTAAGGTAAGATTCAGTAGTTACCTGCGAGGCCAAGCGATGACGAACTCGAGAAGATTTAAAAAATAGCTATATATTGTAAAATATGCTGAGAGTTTAAGGACGCTTATGAAAATGTCAGTATATGTATGTAGACAATCTCTTTTAGACTGATATTCAAACATAAAGTGTAAACCAGAATGGAGGCAAAATAGAGTTCAATTCACACGTTGCGCATATATCCACAAATATGAGCTACACACGGCGTTATTTAAATGTTACGTATAATGTCAGAACGATGGGCCGCACGATAGACTTGGCCTATTGCGTGCAGAGCCAGAACGATGGGTCGCACAGTATACTTAGTTTACTGCGTGCAGAGCCAGAACGATGGCCCAGACAGTAGACTTAGTTTACTGCGTGCAGAGCCAAACGATGGGCCGCACAGTATACTTGTTTACTGCGTGCAGAGCCAGAACGATGGGTCGCACAGTATACTTGTTTACTGCGTGCAGAGCCAGAACGATGGATCGCACAGTAGACTTAGTTTACTGCGTGCAGAGTAAGAACGATGGGTCGCACAGTAGACTTAGTTTACTGCGTGCAGAGCCAGAACGATGGGACACACAGTATACATAGTTTACTGCGTGCAGAGCCAGAACGATGGGCTACACAGTAGACTTAGTTTACTGCATGCAGAGCCAGAACGATGGGCTACACAGTAGACTTAGTTTACTGCACGCAGAGCCAGAACGATGGGCCACACAGTAGATTTTGTTTACTGCGTGCAGAGCCAGAACGATGGGCCGCACAGTAGACTAAGTTTACTGCGTGCAGAGCCAGAACGATGGGACACACAGTAGACTTAGTTTACTGCGTGCAGAGCCAGAACGATGGGCCGCACAGTAGACTTAGTTTACTGCGTTCAGAGCCAGAACGATGGGACACACAGTAGACTTAGTTTACTGCGTGCAGAGCCAGAACGATGGGCTACACAGTAGACTTAGTTTACTGCATGCAGAGCCAGAACGATGGGCTACACAGTAGACTTAGTTTACTGCGTGTAGAGCCAGAACGATGGGACACATAGTAGACTTAGTTTACTGCGTGCAGAGCCAGAACGATGGGCCACACAATAGACTTAGTCTACTGCGTGAAGAGCCAGAACGATGGGCCGCACAATAGACTTAGTTTACTGCATGAAGTGCCAGAACGATGGGCCGCACAGTAGACTTAGTTTACTGCGTGCAGAGCCAGAACAATGGCCCACACAGTAGACTTAGTTTACTGCGTGCAGAGCCAAACGATGGGCCGCACAGTATACTTGTTTACTGCGTGCAGAGCCAGAACGATGGGTCGCACAGTATACTTGTTTACTGCGTGCAGAGCCAGAACGATGGATCGCACAGTAGACTTAGTTTACTGCGTGCAGAGTAAGAACGATGGGACACACGGGACACACAGTAGACTTAGTTTACTGCGTGCAGAGCCAGAACGATGGGCCGCACAGTAGACTTAGTTTACTGCGTGCAGAGCCAGAACGATGGGACACACAGTAGACTTAGTTTACTGCGTGCAGAGCCAGAACGATGGGCTACACAGTAGACTTAGTTTACTGCGTGTAGAGCCAGAACGATGGGCCGCACAGTAGACTAAGTTTACTGCGTGCAGAGCCAGAACGATGGGACACACAGTAGACTTAGTTTACTGCGTACAGAGCCAGAACGATGGGACACACAGTAGACTTAGTTTACTGCGTGCAGAGCCAGAACGATGGGCTACACAGTAGACTTAGTTTACTGCGTGTAGAGCCAGAACGATGGGACACACAGTAGATTTAGTTTACTGCGTGCAGAGCCAGAACGATGGGCCACACAATAGACTTAGTCTACTGCGTGAAGAGCCAGAACGATGGGCCGCACAATAGACTTAGTTTACTGCATGAAGTGCCAGAACGATGGGCCGCACAGTAGACTTAGTTTACTGCGCGCAGAGCCAGAACGATGGCCCACACAGTAGACTTAGTTTACTGCGTGCAGAGCCAGAACGATGGGACGCACAGTATACTTAGTTTACTACGTGCAGAGCCAGAACGATGGGCCGCACAGTATACTTAGTCTACTGCGTGCAGAGCCAGAACGATGGGCAGCACAGTAGAATTTACTAGTTTCATGCAGAGCACAGAACTATAGTCCGCACAGTATACTTACTGGCTGCGTGCAGGGCCAAAACTATGACCACACAATAGAATTTACTCGTTATGTGTAGCACAGAAGCGATAGGTCATGTAGTAGAATTTATTCGCTGCGTGCACAGAGCCAGAACGATGGGCCGCACAGTAGAATTTACATGTTGCATGTGCACTCTAAAAGTTGTAAAATAAAAATGGTTCAATTTATATATATATATATATTACTATAGAACGATAAAAGGAGATATCTTTATTGTTAGCGCTACTTGCACATCACATTGCATCTATTAATGCATATGTATTTTTTAGAGATACCACAACATCTCTCCAACTTGTTGGAATCTTTCAAAATATATTTTTGTGATAGAGAAAGCATAGAATACAAATAAAATCTTGCTGAAAACTAAAATTGTATTGGTATGTTTACATATAACGCACAAAGGAAAAATAATTTTGAAATAAGTCTTCGTCTTGGACGATAGAAAAAAAAAAGGAGGACGAACCAGAATGTGGAGAGAAACATTACATTTTTCTCAGGACCCCGAATAAAAATTCATTTCATTTAACAAAGAGTTCTCTTTTCTCTCAAAATGAAGGTTTTTGGGTGGTCCCCTTTATCTCTGACGACCCGAGCGGAGGTCAGGGGTCACATGAGATCATTATGCAACATGAAGTGAAGCATTGTTTGCACGCCTCTCCACAGCTTGCACTATATTTATATACATAATTAAAACAACAACACTTATCTTTTAATTATATTTGCGTGGCCCACAAAGATGGCCCCATATTTACTCTCCAATCACTCACAACTTATCTACAAATCTTGTACTCGCTTATGAATTACGACGTTCATATTAAGTGGGTTGAGTGCTCATGTGTGCACACGTAACGCAATTGCTCTCGCATGATAAACCCGAATTAAGCACCGGTTTACATGCGACTAATGTCTACTGATTTGTTGATAACGTGTGATACATGTTATTTAGAACGTTCAAAATATACTGCGACATGTTTACATAGCCGGAAGGTGTATGATTGGAACAAAATAAACCAAACATGCAAATCGTGAAGGTAAGTGAACGTATAATGGCTTCTGAACATTTTAACAATACCACAATGTAAAGTATTTATACCGTTAGTTTTAATCAACATATACATTTCAATAAGACTATCTATAAATTCTATTTCGATCAAATAATCTATTGTTTCATTATCAAGGTGTAAATATCAGACTTCCGGGAATAAGTTTATTTTAAGCTAGAGATTTATGATGTAGAAGAGCTTTCGTGCCCGAAAGCTAGGTATTTATGATGTAGAAGAGCTTTCGTGCCCGAAAGCTAGAGATTTATGATGAAGAAGAGCTTTCGTGCCCGAAAGCTAGAGATTTATGATGTAGAAGAGCTTTCGTGCCCGAAAGCTAGAGATTTATGATGTAGAAGAGCTTTCGTGCCCGAAAGCTAGAGATTTATGATTAAGAAGAGCTTTCGTGCCCGAAAGCTAGAGATTTATGATGAAGAAGAGCTTTCGTGCCCGAAAGCTAGAGATTTATGATTAAGAAGAGCTTTCGTGCCCGAAAGCTAGAGATTTATGATGTAGAAGAGCTTTCGTGCCCGAAAGCTATAGATTTATAAAATAAAATGTTTTAAAAAAAGCTTATCCCCGGAAATCTAAAATTTCCATCTCTTGAGATAACAAAATATATATTTAAAAAAAAAAGGCATTTTCTGACCGCTCACAAGAGCATTTTAGATAGCAGAGCGCCATCTAGTGCAAAAAATATCAACTAAATGTTGATTCAGCTTGTTTCAAAAATATTTGGCCAACACAATTTCTTGATAAATCAAGAAAAGTCAACCACGTACCCGTTTCGGGCTTGTTGGCCCTCTACGACCAAGAATTTGATCCCAGAGACTTCCTGAACGGTTAGTAAATTCCATTTTTGTTTTTAATATCAACACCTGATCATTTAAATATTTTTCTTATTATTTCATATATCTATATAATAAATTGGGGGGTCGGTGGAAGGCTGGTTAAACCGTTTGGTTTACGACCACTACGACCCGGGTTCGATCCCCGCATTGGACACTTTTTTCTGTTAAAAAAAAAAAATGCTCCAATGGCCCCCCGATTCTTGCAAAAGTCCAACCCCACCAGCGAGTGCAAGTAACCAAACGGGGCTCTGGCACATTTGTAAGTGCAAAGTCGAACTGCTTTCACATGTGTAGACATGTGGTGCGCTTACAGTAAAAAGCAGTCGCTAACTACCCACCATGATTATCATGGCCTGTACTACGTGTACTAGGGATAAGCAAAAATATATATATATAATAAATTAGGTTTTTTTTAGTTATTATTTTCATATTTCTGATAACAGCTGTTCGTAAATATAGTAAGCTCCAAATTGTAAGATTCCGTTTTATGAAATGAAATATTGCACGCATGCGCTGAATTTAAACAGGTTGTGCAACTAAATGATAATGTCACTAATTGACTTACATATGACATATATATGTGGTACATATCTGTAGAGATCAGACGCAGATAGATGCAGGACTGCGATGTCTCTTTGAATTATATTAATGGAACTGAGCTATACTCATAGACACAACTTAAGGAATTTGTACCTTCTAGCATGTATATGTTTAGTATGCATGTATAGTTTCAGTTGGCAATTATGGTTAGCGCACTGTTCCATCACTATGATGGTCAATTCTGGGAATAATAGCAAAAATACTTGTTTTGTGGATACCTATGTGCCTACGCAATAAGTTTAAGAAATTTAAGTAAAGGATATTTTAATTACTCAAGTGCTCTCTAGTTTTATCTAAAAAATAAACACGATGGTGATATTTAAAATGTTAATATTGTATCAACACGTCTTGTCCCAGCCTTATACAGTGATTGCTTGCGGAGAGGAATCAATTGGGATAAAGATTTTGCTTTGCGAAACAATAGATGCGATAGATTGAAAGGTCAGGATGTCAATACATTTGCTAAAGACTCTATTATTAATATCTTGGTTGGGATTATATCAATGAAAAGAGGTTGGTTGCTGCCTTAAAAGGTACGTTGGGAGGTGGGCTCTGCTGAATGATGGGCTGAGGACGGGAGGAGAACAATGGGGCGTTGTGGGGGAGGGAGGCCTCCCCTCTGATAGACTCACAGATCTCTCTCTCTAGGTGAAAGATATTCTTTGAACGGCCACTTCTCCAGTAGAATATTGAGTCAAAGCGCATTTATATGCAGAAGTTTCAGCTAAATGTTCAATCGTTGGTAACGGAAACACACACACACTTTTGGCAATAAGATATAGAGATTCATTCTTGTTACATAAACGTTAATTTTTTTTATCGAATTGAAGTTATGCCTAGGTCTCATTAAACTTCTCATCTCAATCAAAGTAAGAATTTAAAAGAGTCCGGTGCTTCACAATCATTGCTAAAACATATTTTATTTTGACTAAAAAAAACTGGAGTTATTGATAAGCTTCGTCAAAGTAACTTTCCTTTTCCCATACGTATAGAGCGTCAGGTGAACGTGCAAGAACAGATCAACGTTTGAACAAAACACAATACTTAGTTTAAAGAATCAAAACTTCTTCTCAGTTAGAAACTACAGAATCTCAACAATCAATTAGTGGAGGTTTATCATAGCATATAACCAATCCCACTAATAGTGTGTATAATAGATAAACATTGAAACTATAAATTTCGGGAAACATTTTACCTGGATACAGTTCCAACAATATTGAAAATATTGTGTCTCTCATCAAATATGACCACAAGCTATCGATAAAGATACGAAACGATATCGCTATATGAATATGGCGCAAGACGAAGTATTTAACCCCAAATTTGCGTATATATTCCAGTAAAAAAATATAAGATAGCAAATCATTTAATAATCAATGAAGAACGAAGTTAGGTTTAGTATATTGCTCAGATATGTACGCTAAGCAATAGCAGAAGAATTTAGAATAAAGGTTTCTAGAACAGGAAGAAGGTTTCGTGATTTATGCGTGCGCAGGGAGAGCGTGGTTTTTCTCGAGGTTATTTTGCTGGTTGGGTGTGGTCCTGGGGAGATTACCCCAATCATGGCGTTAGGAGGGGCTGGCTCCGCACAAACTTATTACACCACGTAATATCTCTCCTGCCAGATGGATTACTAGGAAGCGTTCGCATTGATCCAAGATTTATCTTCGATAATGTTTAATTAATATTTCTATATCAGAGTGCTTTCAATCACTATAAAGTTATAAACAGGTTCCTCTCTTTCTCTAATAGACTTTACTGGGCGCTACGTGGAGGTTTAGAATTCATTAACTCTCTTGTCCCTTCTATTTCTATCTTCAATCTTTAATTAAATTTGTGATGAATTATTGATACCTCGGTTCGGATGGTTAATGTGGGATTTAAGAAGTCGCATTATTATTATGTTAACAACCATGTTGATTATGTAAATAGGTTTCTTTTGATAGTCATATATAACATCAAACGCACATAATCTATACAACAGCCATCATCGATTTTAGTTATTTTACTACTTTACTAATCAGGTTCTAGTTATCTTTTTAAGTGGAGACACATAAATTATAGATGAGTTTGTTCGCTTTAGTTGGCGGGGCTTTAGCAAACATATTTGTAATTAGAAAAAATAATACACACACAAAAACCTTTATTAAGACACACAGGTCTTACAGAGGATTCTCCTTGGGGTTACAAGACGGAGAAACCCATGAAAGTGGGAATATACAAAGGGGTAAAAATGGAGAAAGATTATATACACATGGTAAATATATACAGATTATTATTTGAATAATCCTATGGAAAATAAGAATATGGATTTGGAAAAGAAATAAATAAATAAAAAATTGGAAATATGGATGGGAGAAGTGGAGAGCGAAAAGAGGAAAGAAAACAGGTATTTACATATGGAACGTACATATAATGGAACAAGTCAATTAGAAAAAATAATGCGATTCGTGATTCTGATATTTGTTGTTGTTCACGGATGCTAGACGCTGAGGCTTGGAAGAGTGGACGAATTAAAATGAAATGTGACATGGTCATGTTTGGGAATGTTTAATAATTAAATATATTGCGTCTGACCTACATCACATTGTAACAACCTCTATACATGTTCCATAAGTGGAATATGGATTTGTATAATAAGATCTCTTTATCGTTTAACTCACTTTACGCAATTAAGAGAAAAGAGTACAACAAAAATTGTAAGTGCAATAGAGTTATCAAAATTAAATAAAGATTATAAGTGAAAATTCGAAAATATTATAGACGCGTATGATTCTTTTAAAAATTAAACAATTTCTACTGCCCTTACTGAAATGGAAAAATTAATGAAATTTAAAGGCCTTCCCATTATTTTTTACATTGCAGTAAGGGCAGTAGAAATTGTTTAATTTTTAAAGGAATCATACGCGTCTATAATAGTTTCGAATTTTCATAACAGATGGAGCGCTAATGCATCATAAAGATTATAAGTGTTAGTAAAATAATTAACATAACAAAAATGTGATTTTTCTGAATAAAATATTGAATTTAACGATTTAGCGAACAATTTTTATTTATTTGTTCCGGAAGCATTAACAATATCCAACACAATATACGATAATAGTTGCAGGTCGTATCTATTAAGAGTCAAAAATTAGCTTTCGCCGTTCATCTTTTTATTGAAAAATATAAAATTCCGAGCTCTCTAAAAGCTGTTTAATTTATATTAATAAATATCTTTTAATGATATGAAAACAATTGTTGTTCATAGTTTTAGAATTAATATTAAAAATGGCATATCCTTACCAGGAGCACATGTGCTTTACAGAAGGCAGAGCGCCATCTGGTGGAACAGAAATCAACTAATCATTGATTTAGCCGGTTCCCTGATATTTGGCCAACCCAATTTCTTGATAAATCAAGAAAAGCCATCCACGAACGCGTTTCGCGCTTTTGGCGCTCGTTAGCGTGGAGTAGGCTGAACCACTGCGACCAAAAAAGATTTTTTGGTCCCAGTGGCTTCTTGAAAAACCAAGAAATGGGTATTTAAGGCCAAACTTGCGTAAATAGTTTTAGAATTAAAAGACAATTCGGCCAGTAAATCCTTTTATTATCTAGGTGTTTTGACAAAAATCTTTTGTCCTTGTCAGGAACAAATAAAATACCGGACAGGCAACCTCTGTCTTCATGATAATTATTATTCATAGAATATTAAAATATATCAACGCACAACTTTAAATAAATATTGAGAATTACATAAATAGGGCTGACCCCTGAACAATTTAAAGAAAACCGTGGCCATTATTTTAAAGGAACAAAAGTGATTAACTATCCAGAAGGATTTATCTTCCATTAATTTTACCTAGGGTAATTAAGTAAAAAATGAAAGAACTAAATATAAGTTTCATCATATATGTGAAATTGGAAAGGATTCTGAGGCCTCATTCATTTGCTTCATCCTTTACTTGAGAAATGTTTTCTTATTTTACATTTTAAAATCTTTTCTATATAAGAGTACATTTTTCTTTTTACATTTTAATAATTATTTCACTCCGTTAATTATTATTTTCTATATTTTATAAAATGAAATTATTTTACTAATTAGAAAATTATATATATATGAAACTAGCATAGTTTACCGTGGCAGGGGTTTATATGTTAATGTTAAATCTCAATATTTCACAAGGACTCACCCTTTGTGTTTTCTCATCAAAAATTATGTAATTTTTTTTCTACAAGGCACGCTATGTCCCGCAATGTAGACTTGCTGCCAGTAAAACATGAGTTTTATAAACCAACTATGTAAAAAGAGTTAAAATCCTCTGGAGAATATAAGTATAAGAATATAAGACATGCGAGGATTAAGAAACACATCCTCGCATGTCTTATATTCTTATACTTATAAACCAACTATATACAAATTATTCACAATCAATCTATGAAATACACTAATGGAAAACTTAAGAAAGTTTCATATTTTAATGTTGTCAGTAGTTTTTTTTTTTTTTGGAGACATGAGGCAATTTTGTTCACACTTATTTATCTGATGTATCTTCAATAAAGGTCACTGTGTAACATGAGCATTTTAGATGGCAGAGTGCCATTTAAGTGAGCACAAATAAACGTTTTATTTTTGTTAAACTAGATGGCGCTCTGTCATCTAAAAAATGCTCACATGAACGGTCAGGATGTGCCTTTTTATTTTTAATATAATATTAGAAATAGATTTTTTTTTAAACTTTCGCGTAATAAGAGCTTGTTTATTTTCCTTATCCTATAGGATTATCCTATTAAAAAACTTATTGCGCAAGTTTTTTTTTTTTTGCTCTCTTTATAATTTTGGATTTTGCACCAAGCGCTGGGATGATACCTATGTGATAGTGGTCAGCATGGACAGTAAGTGAATTTATCATGAACATAAATATGTAATAGACTTTAGAGAGCGAGATTTTTTTTAGAAAGACTCACTAGATCTGAAGGTTTACTTTGGAATATACCGATTCCTAAAAAATTAATGATTGAAAACTCAATTCACACACACAAACACACAAAAACCTTTATAAAGAAACACAGGTCTTACAGAGGATTTTCCTTGGGGTTACAAGACGGAGAAACCCATGAAAGTGGGAAATATACAAAGGGGTAAAAATGGAGAAAGATTATATACACATGGTAAATATATACAGATTATTATTTGAATAATCCTATGGAAAATAAGAATATGGATTTGGAAAAAAAATAAATTTGGAAATATGGGTGGGAGAAGTGGTGAAAACTCAATTCATATTTAAGGTTAAAACTAATCAGATTGTAGATATCGTAGGTGAAGAAGACGGTAGACAGAAAGACACGTGAAGCAGAAAAATTATAAATTAGATGAACCTGATTATCCTATTTATTTACGGTAACCTGTCTTTTTACTCTTATCCAAATACACGCATTTAAAAACATAAAATTTACATAACAAAATAAAAATAAATTTACTTTTTTAATAGATTGGTCTGGTACATTTTAACATTAACATATTATAAGTCAAATTATAAAACTATTTTAGAGGCGTGATATTCTTTTTAAAATAAAACAATTTCTACTGTCCTTACTGCGATGGAAAAATTAAAGGGAGGGCCTGGCTCATCAGTGGTGAACCCTCCCAGCGGTTTCGCCAGTTTAATCTACCATGGTGTGTGATTAAACTGGCGAAACCGCTGGGAGGGTTCACCACTGATGAGCCAGGCCCTCCCTTTAATTTTTCCATCGCAGTAAGGACAGTAGAAATTGTTTTATTTTAAAAAGAATATCACGCCTCTAAAATAGTTTTATAATTTGATAACAGATGGCGCTCTAGTACATCGTAATATTATAAGTCAGCAAATAATAAATTTACCTTTCCTCGAAGTGTTTAAATATGCTGTGGTTTTTTAACGATCAACTGAAGTTTTCAATTCCAACACCAACTGAGGTAAACCAGCACCGAGACAACTGTCGAAATCTAATTGAAATTATAGACGTGGGAAAGTGTGAAAATTCGTTCGAAAAAAAAAAACTTAAATTATAAGTAATTTACATATAAATATAATCAACTAAGTTATTTCATTTTACATTTGTATGCTTAATTTCGTGAAAGCTAATTTATTAAACGGTCGTTTTAAGCAAATAAAATATCTTAGCATTTGTCCGTCTATTAAACCAATGATGCTGAAATATAAATTCGGAAGCATTTAATAGAACTTGTATTTCTCCTTGAATATTTTGGTAATAAATCTTTCTCTTTTCATTTTCCCCCAAAGAGTGTCGTGTGAGTCAAACAAACTTAGGAATCCAGGAGCAAGTATTGTGTGGAATGCCGTGATCTGCCAGCTGTCAGTTCTCCGTAATCAATAACGGCATTATTCTAGGCCAAGAAGAGGGAGCACAGAAAGACTTTCTATTATGGTTATTATTGTTATTGCATCGGGTCGTTGAGGGAAGAAAGGCCGGAAGAAGAAGTCTTGCCGACGGCCAGAGCCAGGATTTATGGTCGGGCGCAGGGAAAGATTTATGACTTTATTTGTAGCTCCCCCCGCTCCCCCAACGGTTTGCTAATTATCGAAGTCCCCCAATTCTTGGTGCCGCTGCTTCCAAACCTCAACATTCGCCCTCGTCTGATAGACTCCTCATTTTTCCTGCCAGCCATTGTCTCAATGTGTGGCTTCCCATTCTTTTCTTCTTGTGTCCGTTTCTAATTAGTCTATGTCTTGTCATAGTTTAATTAAGATGTTGTCCCATGACAAATTTGTTTCTTGTAGTTTGTTTAGACTCTTTGCTTTGTGTGCTCGTGTTTTTTTATTTTAATTTATTTATGTTGAGCGCTACACTTGTGTCGTTTTTCTATTGTCGTCTGTATACATAATAAATATTCTCCATTTCTGCGCAAATCTTTTGTTCTCTATGAACTCCTAAATGTCGTTTCGACAGCTCATAGCTCAGTTAGCCATTGGGAAATTTTTACATTGCAGTTTTGGTCGTTAATACATTAGTAGTTACATGGGAATCTTGGCTTCTCTTTATTCATTTAGAAATTTACATATAAATATATGCAAAAAAAGACCTTTCCAATATAATAATTACATAAAATGTCATTACTCTTGAATAACATCTTTCCACACTTTTATACTATATCGATTCTTATCGATTGGAAAATTCAGGCAAAAAAAATTATAATTCATTTTTGAAAGAGAGGTTGCAACTTTTGGTATATGAATACCATCCTTCCGCAATTCTATATTGTATTCCTGTAGTTGTAGTCCTGGATCTTCGCGGTGGACCTCGAGAACCACGCCATCACCATCTCCTCAGCGGCAAAGCATCTACGTTTTCTTCGTAGATCGCGAAATGCATGGTATCGCTGGGGACCCATTGGCGATCTTCCATCAAACTCTGCAGCGGTGGCAGAGGCGCCATGTACATAGTTGTATTTTTTAATCATTTTAAAAATCATTTTTTATTATAACCATCATCCTCATTATAAATTTCTCATTTTCTCATAATTAGTGCGGACTGTGCACTTTACATGTATTGACAAGATGTCAATAAAAATATGTCAATTGTCAAAAATTGTCTATATTGTATTCTTTCCTCGAAATCGGCTTTGCCACTTTACAAGCTTAAACATATTTTTGGGCAATTCGACCGAATTAATAACTTCCCTCGTAGGAGGTTTTGAAATCGCAGCCGCCCCTGTACTGGTGAGTACCAAAGCCCGAAGCGCCATATGCTATAATATATAGATAGAATTTTGTCTGAATTTTCCAAAAACTGGTGTTATGGCTCATTCTTTATCCCCACCATTACGTTTTTTATTAGGGTGATAAACAGATATGCATTGTTCTAATGTATTTTTGAATGGAGAGGTGCCATTTATGGCACATGATCATCCTCTCGTAACTCTCTCTATGTTACATATATTAATGTTTCAGTTTATGTGTGAACCAGAGTCCTAGTTGCATAAAACTACAGATCCCACCCATATATAATAATAATAATAGATAAGGCACAATTTGGATTATAGATTATAAAACAAGGTAATAAGACAAAATCCAAATAAATAAATAGTGTGTGACGTTTCGGTAACAGCATTGTTACCGAAACGTCACACACTATTTATTTATTTGGATTTGGTCTTATTACCTTGTTTAATAATAATAATAATTGAAAGCTATCGCAAAGAGTGTAATTTGTTATATGAGATACTTCTGTGATATTGCACAAATATTCGTGTTGTCTTATTAACTCCAGCTTCTGTCGTGAATAGTCGTTAAATGCTTGATCGTTCTAGTCTAGAACAAGGTCGTCAGAAACTGATTTTTGGATTTCTAATCCGTCTATGATGTATTGGACCCAGTTGTTGCTTTCAAATATGAGCCAAGATATTGAGATGAAAGCATTAAGGATTCTCGACACACGAACAAGCCTATTTATTCGATAAAAAAAAAAACTAAATGATTCACACTCAGACTTGAATAGCTTAATATACGATATAACTTTCTGTTCCAGACACAAGGTAATAAAATCCAAATAAATAGATAGCGTGTGACGTTTCGGTAACAACGCTGTCCTGTATGTTTTCGCCTGGAGGCTTAATGTTTTTATTTTAACAACGCTGTCACCGAAACGTCATACGCTATTTATTTATTCGGATATGATTTTATTACTTTGTGTTTCTAATCTATAAAATTCAAATTGTATCTTATTATTTCTGTCCCAGAGAGGATCTTTTATTTCATTCGCCAACCGCCAACGATTTCACATGAACTAATGTTGTGAGGAAGAAATATTAAATTGTACTGGAGTAATCGTTTTGTATTTATCGACAAATCCAGGTCCTGTTCGGGCGCTGATGACGGTTGGAATCGATTATTGAAGTTCAGTAGTGAGTGTGTCAGTCCTGTGGGGAGACACCGCCCCACTGGAGCATCCTCGGCTCTATTCTAGGATTGCCGAGATAGGATCCCACCACTTACACCGGCTATATTTCTCTGTGTATTTACAACGCACAATAATGCTCTCTGACATATATATAAATATTGTAGAAGTATTAAAGGCTGTTAATCATGTTTTAAAAAATGGGCATATATATGCAAAAATAACACCTCTCCTTTTTAATAAGTGCTTATTTTGCATCATTATATCATTAAAACAATTCAACTTTTTGAATTTCTTTTATCCAAACACTCAAGATTCAGATAAGTGAATATGTTATGATAGTAAGGCTCTTTTTGCACATGCCTACCATCATCCCGTATTTTAAATAGATATTTACCAAATAATTTCCCGAATTTGTTGCAGTTAATATTAATTTTCTTATATTTTTACATATAAGAATTTGTTCCATCCTTGTGTATCCTCATTTAGAGCTTATTACTTGTTCAATTTAAAAAATGTATCAGAAAACGTATTTCCTCTCCTCGTTCGTTTAATAAGCAGTATGCATTATATCAATAATGCATGCATAATGCAACAACTGTCCTGGTGTGGAACTAACACCTACTCACATATTCTCATGCCCAGCAATGGCCGCAGCCTTGCAGAAAATTGACATACACCCAGAGCAGCAGCTTTACACACCCAAGATAGTGGACATTGCTGCTGCTGTGATGGAGATGCATGGAGACATCTGAGGCTCTTCTTTGGACACGACAACAACATTATATCAACACACAATAGATATTCCAAATGATTTCTTATAAAATTTCGGAGAGGTTATATTTCGGAAATAATAAGTGTACACTGTATGAACTCAGAGAATTACATTCTAATAAGAAATATAAGTTTTACGGATATTTTAATGATATGGTATTTTCCCTAGATAATTAATTTCGCAGGCAATATTATTAATAACATAAAAATATTACTATATTTTAACATTATATATATTAGTGAGAGAAGGAAAACTTTTAGTGTTTTTTTTTTCCTCTGAACAATTTGTGTCCTTCCTTTTCTCACTATAGAAGTGGAACATGAAAGAATGGAGCTATTAATTCATACGCATCTTCTTGGGTATTTAAATTTCTGATTTCCAGAACTATTAATTTCTCTCCTTAAGATAGAGGTTGCCTGACCGGCATTCATATTTCTATGAAAAATAGACACTTCGGCCAGAGTTAGAGTTTTTTATTATTTTTTTATTTTTTAAATTATTTTTTTATTTTTTATTTTATTATTATTATTTTTTAAAATTTTACTTCTCTTAACGAAGACAAAAATTTTTTGTCGAAACGTTGAGAAAAATAAGAAAAACTCTAAATGGCCGAAGTGTCTATTTTTCATAGAAATATTAATTTCTCTCTTCTAGATATCATCAATTTAACGATATCGGTACATGTGTTCATTGATTATAGATCAAATCATCCTAATACATTCATATCGCTTTTCATAATGAAAACTTTATCTTTCGACTATAGAACATTTTCTTAGAGAAATTATTGATGGTGTTGAAGTTGAGATCTAAAATACACTTCGTATAATTTCGTAAAAGTGAATATGTCATATAATGACTATACACCCATACCTCGCTTTGCGTCGGGGTTACGTTCCAAAAAAACACGACGCAAATTAAAACGACGCAAAGTGAAAATAAAATTTTGATGGCATGGCGTAATCAAAAACAAAGGTGTTGCCATATTTTAGGAAATAAAATTCAAAAAAAAAAAAAAAAAATTAAAGACTCGAATCCAAAACAACGTAACCTCGAAAATCTAACGACGCACAGTGAAACTCAGTAAAAATTAAGCAGCGACGCAACTTCGAAAAAAACGCAAAACGAAACGACGCAAAGCGAGGTATTGGTGTATATGAAATTTGTAATAATTTTAGCTTCATAGTTTAGATAATCCAAGCAGAACAAAGGCCAATACAATGAAATCGGTCTGATGGTTAATACTGACCAAATTATGGAAGTGTTCTTTACTGATGAACCAATAATTTACATTTATTTATTTTGAAGATAATTTGTTGGTTGTAAGTTGATTTTTAAAAAATAACATCAACCAATAATTTATTTAATCCTCGACGTTTCAATGACCCGCTGTGACTCACACATTCCCCTTGGTTGATTACTTGTAATAGTTATTTTGGCAATATGTTTCTTTTGACATATATTATCAAATATTATTTCTACAGACTTTACTGCAATGATAAAAAGTATTGAATGAGAGAGCTTGGCTCATCAGTGGTGAACTCTCTGACAAGTCAATCCCTCTCATTAAATAATTTTAATCATTACACTAAGGTTTGTAGAGATAATATAAACAATAACAAACATTTTTATTAAGACCTTTTGGTATTATACAGATTTTCCGAGTATATAGGATACCTGTAGAGATAATTATTTGATAATTTATATCAAAAGACACATTGACAAAATAATTATTACAAATTTTGTTGATAGATAGCAATTGAATTTATAAATTTAATTTGATTATAATTATTTTTGATGATTTTTTTTTCGAATATTAGTAAGACGTTTTCAAATTGAAGTTTAGGATGTTTCAATATGGTTTCAAATGATTTATATCAGCGCAGTTTGTATAAAAAAGGGTAAATTAAAGTTATAACAACTCATCACTTGTGTTGTCTTTGAGGGATACACAAAGCGATAAATAAAAACTTATAAAACCACAGAGGTGGGTACATTAATATATTTGACCAATCTTCCTCCGGTGTAATTAATAACAATTATGCGAGACGGACGAGGAGATCGAGTTCTCCCCACGGCAGCAACAATATCAACAACAAAGAAATCCTCCGTCGATAAATCACTCCGGATATTATGCAATGCTGCTGGCACTCGATAGGCATCTTGCAATGCGCCTTTGATTAATGGTCCGAATCTATTTCTCGTGCAAGGCTATAATTACAGGGTGAGCCTTTGACTCGGCCAGCAAGGGTCACAACTCCAACCTGCTTGGTCGTCTGCCAAACTTACTTCTCTCCTTGCCAATTTATTTATTAAGGAAAGAACTGCGTTATTTATTGCATTAGGAAGTCTCTGCGCATTTCCTTTAAAAGATCGTGCCAATATGTAGGTTATTTTTTTACAAAATATTTAAAGAAAATATTACGTATTGTTCATACTAAAATTTTTTACAATGTTATATATATAATTATCGGTATATAACATAAATGGCTATATACTTTTTATTTGGTGAGTTGATACATAATGGAACTTTAACACGATAGGCTTTAATTTGCATATTATCATAAGCCAACATGGCATTTTACCGCGTGCGCCACGAGTGCGCTAAATGAATCAAAGACATGGGCAGAGAATGCCGTTTAAAACAAAACCTAATTGATGTCGAGTTATTTTTAAATCTACAACCTCACAAAAACCACCAACGCAATACGTCATCAGTTGTCTGAGGCGGACTATTTTTGCTCGTGTTGCTTGTTTAATGTTTTTGATGACGTTTATTTTGTCAACGGGTGCTTGGCACTCCACAAGGCATTTATTTCCTGACCTCCAGGACAGTGTTTACTTTGTTTTTTTGCTGCTAGAACAACTTGTGGGGTTTTGGATGCTCCATGATCTATGATGGTTTTCTATACAGAAGCCGTCGCATTTTTTTTTCGCTTTCCCTTGTATATTCATTTTGTTGTCATATCTTGTGAACGATTCGCCTATTTAAGTTGAGCCTAAATAAATATTTTAAATTTCTTTGAACTCTTAAACATACAAGTTACTAAACGGATAAAAGGTCGCAAGAATATAACAACATAAGCTCTATTAAGACCCAATAGTCTTTTACATATTCTCCAAGCAGATATGTAGAATATATAAAGGAATAACAGTAATAGTACAAGCAATCAGCAATGTTATTTACAGTTTATCAAATAAGAGGGGAAAAGAAGGAAGATCTTAGCATAAACTTATATACAATAATAACAATAATGCCGCAAGAATATATATTTTTTCAAGTTTTCGCATTATGAATAAGCGATAGAACTCTTCCTGTTTAGAAACTCATCTTCCTTCGTGCTTTACTTTATTTGATTTTCGCATTATCTTTATCTTTTTTATTATTAAAACCCACAATTTTTTTTAAGTTATAAACATTAATTACTGTGTTTGGCTGAACGTTTGGAATACTAACTTGGAATCCTTCTGGAAACCTTTTGTATAGAGTCGTGAGGTGGAGGGGGGATCGGGGGGTTAACGACTGCCCCCTTATTACCTGGGGGAGGACTCTTCGTCGTTTGGTCGCTACTGTATATAACGGTGCATAGTCTCGTCTATATAGATTCCCATTTACAAATCTCTTAAAATAGTCTGAATTTTTCACCTTAAATCACACACACACAATACAATAAAATTACTTAAAATCTAAAATTTTATCAAAGTATTATTATATACAAAATGAATGGACCAGAAGAAATTTTCCGTAATGGCGACAAAGGCCAGAAAAAAAACTGAGAGTTTTTTTATATATATGTTTGTTCATATATCCATTTTTACAGAAGTTATTTTTACACATTGACAGCCATTTTAAAGTAAGATCTATTTATAGAAAACGATGTGCAAACATTGATATTTGAGCCGGCAAAGTGTAGCATATGTCGGTAAAATAAAATTTATAAATATTGGTTATGGCAATAGATATTATTAATATAAATATTTCTACAGACTTTACTGCAAAGATAAAAATTATTAGATGAGAGGACTTGGCTCATTAATGGTGAACGACCGGCGACATCGAGTACATTCCACTTCCTTAAGTTTTGTACATGAGTGTATATATATATATATTGTTAGCTGTATATATACTGAATGTAATATTTATATCAAAGATCCAATTCTTTCATTGGCCTTGTAGAACGAGAGTGGTGTACGCGTGCTCGCATATTTTAACGAGGAACACAAACATCCTCGATAAAGAGAAGCGAGTTGCCCCTCGAAATATTGGAACATTAAAATAATTATGATTCCAATATATGCATCTTTTTAGAATATATATATATACAGAAAAATGGCATATTCTGACCGCTCACATTCTAGAATATATACTTATAATTTTAGCAAATAGGTGGCACTCCAATTCAAACTCAGTGTCACATCCCCGGCGTTCGCTCTTCAAATGATCACTTAAAATATTTTGAATCCAAGACTAAAACTAAACATTTTAGGGATAAAAGATTTAAAATTATTTCATACTCTTCATCTCTTAGAAACCTTTCTTTTTTTCTTTTAATAGAATCTATAAAAACCAAACCTATATATTATCTATGAGTGTTTAATGTTTGTGTCTTATTTGTCATGACTTGGAAAACATGTCAACTTAACAATTGAAAAACTCATAAATAGAAGAAAAGTGTCTTCGGTGAAGAAAACCAACTATTTTTAGCGATGCATATATAAATGTAATAAGATTTATGAAAATTAAAAACTATTTTAGACGCGTAAGATTCTTTTTGATATTAAGCAATTTCTACTGCCCTTACTGCATTCGAAAAATTAATGGAAGGGCCTATGCTAATTCAAATTTTCCAATGCAGTAAGGGCAGTAGAAATTGTTTGATTTCAAAAAGAATCTCACGCGTCTAAAATAGTTTCTAATTTTCATAACAGATGGCGCGCTATTGCGCGCGCGCATGGTAATAATATTTATATTAAAATATATAAATATTCAAACAAAATATTCTCTGATTTAACACTTACAAAAAGTAAGTAAAAAACAACGATGGGTTAAATATGCAACGATGGTATTTTTTGAACGTTTTATATTTGAAATAAAAAATCGGAAAAATGTACTTTATGGAGGTAATTTACATTGGAAATACTTGGCTAAGAGGATTCCGTAAGAAGCTATAGAATACATTGAGAAAGACGGAATCTGTGTAAGGCATGTAGAAGAAACTAGCGGCCTCAGTAGAATGCTAGAACTTCATTCCAGTACCTACTGCTCTATATCGAGGTCACATCAACACATATTTGGAGCGCTATAAACACCGATGCTCCATTTAGTGCCCTATAAACAGCAATGGTCTATTTAGATCCCAATAAACCTCTACGGCCTATTTCGAGCCTATAAACACCAATAGTGAAAATTTGAACTATTTATAACACGTTGTTTCTGTTTAAAATTAAATAATTTTCTACTACTCTTGTTGTTAATGTTCATCAAGTCGTAGTTCGACTTTTGGTGACTAAATGGACAAATATTCTTCAATTCGATCTGTCAGTGAACATCATTACGTCTTCACTTCCTTCTCTTCTCTTCCTACGGTCTTTACTGTAATAATAATAAAAATAATCGGAGGCCTGTCTCATCAGTGGTGAGCCATTTTTATCATTAGAGTAAGGGTAGTATAAAATTGTTTAATGCTAAAAAGAAATATACGCTAAATAAATAGTTCAACTTTCCAATAACTGATGGCATATGCTAATGCGCATTAAGATTATATTAGGTCTGAGAATGACATATGTAGGTGTCTATATTAAATATATATATATATATTCTTATTAATCCTCCTAAGTATGGTCACTCCAATTTTGAGCAATCAATCTCTATTACAGATCTATTCTATACACATGACGCATTGAGTGTGAACGTTTATTTTCAACCAGAGGTTCTCAATTCAATCAAAAAAATCTCACATTTATCTTGGGGCCCTCTAGCTGAACTTTAGCTGAACTTGGGAATATGAAAATATATAATAATTCTTTATAAGCCTTTGCTCTGCTAGAAAATGGTAGAATGAATGTCGTAGTTTTAAAAACTTATACACTTTGAAAGGAATCTTATATAATGGCTTTTCACATAATTGTTTATACGATGCTTTTGAGCTATTGCGAGTATCAAAGAAGCCATCTCAAACTGAAGTGGCAAAATGGCTAAATTTTAACAAAATTGTGGGCTATCAGCGCTGAAGAGAATTCAATGAAATCGAAGCCATCACTACAATACCACGGCAGGGCCGAAAAAGATCCATCACGAAGCAAGAAGACCACTATCTGACATCGACGACTAAGACCCATAGGGGATCACCCCTTCTCATAGGAGGAAAGAGCCTTCTTGAATTAGGTGTTATAAACATCACTGTAAGATCCAGAATCAGTGGACCTATGTTCTTTTCAGTGACGAGTCAAGTTCAGTCTAGACGCTGATTCTCGACGATTCTTTATCCGGAAAGAACCTGTGGGGCCCTGCTCCCATCCTACTAACATCAGAGAAAAATGCCGTTTTTTCGATGTTTTCTCATAGTCTGGTCTATCTTCATTTCATGTTTAAGGGATGGACATTAGCTGCTTAAAGATACACGAACGATATTTTTGAGCCTTGTGTGAGATCTTTCAGGGATGTCATTGGTCTTCAGTTATTTTTTTTTTTTTTGATACTGCTCGTCCACATAGGACAATACTAGTCAATGATTCCTTCGAGAGTGAGGATATCCTGAGGATGGATTATCCGACCAGATCTCCGGACCTGACCAATAGGACGTATCTAGGATGCACTAGGAAGACGCATTAGAGACCATCAGCCCATTTACAGAACCCTTCTCGAACTGATATTTTCTCTTTTGGAGGAGTAAGAATATATTACCTCAAGACCTCCTCCAAAGCCTATTAATCAGCATTGAAGGTCGTTGTAAGAGTTGTAAAGCAGCCAGATGCGACACCTTACTTCTATTGACTCCTAGTTCTAAGAGGTATTTCTGTCTCATTTTTGTACACAGTTGAAGTGATTTGTCATTTTATATGTTGATATATACACCCTTATGAAAAAAATTTAAGGAGGCTTTGTACCTTTCATGTATATCGGGATTCAGACAATAACTCAAATAATCAAAAACAATAACAAAAAAAAAAAATTTTATACACAGTGACATTTATTGAAAACACACGAGATAACCAATTGTGAACCAAAAATTGTATCTGTCTCCTTAAAAAAAAAAGACCGGCAACACTAAAATATGAAAATTCCTAAAGTCTTGTCCTTGAGTGTATGTTTTTAAGTAGACAGATACAATTTTTGGTTCACACTTGGTTATCTCGTGTGTCTTCAATAAATGTCACTGTGTATCAAATATCTTATTTTTGTTATTGTGATATATATATATGTTATATTAAAATATTTTATTTAAAAGTATGTTATATTAAAGTATTATTTTATTTAAAATTATATTTCATCGATTCAAATACTCTGTTAAATCGACTGCCAGAGGTCACGCTTCTCCTATAAAAACTCATTGTTGTTGTTTCCCTATGGCTCATGGCCGACGCTCTCCCGCCATGGATTCCTGCAATTAGAAGAAGAAGAAAGCCAACAAGCCCTCTCACCCCTCGGTTGACATCGCGGCTCTTGTTGAAGAAGACAACATGGTCATCTCCCGCCACTACCAAATCCTGCAATCCCTCGGCCAGACCTCCCTAGCAGCTCTTCACCTGGACCTTATTCGCTTCATTGAGCATCGAACAGAAATAATCAAGTGCCTAGTTAGAGATGTGAAGAACCTCGCGGGCGCCGTGAATGACTTCATGGAGCTGGATGAAATCATGGATGCCCAAGAAAACCTGCCAAACCACTCAAACTAGCCCTGCTCCCACCTGCAAGGACTCTAGTGCTCAGACCGAGCTTATCAAGCCTGCCACCCCCGCTCCAGCTGCTGTCTCTGTGGCAGCACCTGCTCCCAAGAAGCCAGATCCTGCTCTAACCAAGAGGAAGCAGCCCGAGGCGTCAAACCCGCCCGCTAAGAGGAGCAAACCACTGGTTCCAGTCAAGCCTGCATCTTCCAGCGCCCCCAAGTCTGCCGTTGCCAAAGCACCCTCAATGGGGAGAAATCTGCGGCCCACATCGTGGTTATTGCGGATAACCCGCAGGCTGACCCACGGGACATCCTCAAAGCTGTCCGCGCTGCCCACACTCTGCCCCAAGGCGTCTGGGCGTCTCTGCGCACCAGAGGAAAACTGGTGCTGCACTCCAACACTCCAGAGGCCATTCCTGCCGTCAGCTCTGCCCTGGACAACAAGCTCCAAGGCCTGAAAGTCCGGGAACTAAGGCAATTCCTCCCAGGAATCTGCCTCTTCAACGTGGAGGCGGAAACCGCAGATGAGGACATTGTCAAGGCCTTCCTTTCCACCGATGCCCTCAGCCAGCTTCCTGGAGACAAGTCTGTTCGAGTGGCACACAGATCTCCGACCAGAAATGGCACCTGCACGGCCTTTATTAAGCTGGACTTGGCTTCCTACAAGGCCATTGGAAGACGCGGCAGGATCACTGTAGACCAAGTGATCCTGAACTACGAGGAGTCTGTCCGCGTCCGCGTCTGCTACCGCTGCTGTGGCTATGGCCACAACGCCGATAGGTGCACCAAGGCTACAGTCACCTGCTTCCACTGCGCTTCTGGTGACCACCAAGGCCGAAGCTGTCCAACTCTTGCCAACCCGCGCACGGCCAAGTTCGCCAACTGCTCAGCCAAAGGCCTCTCTGCCGACCACGAGGCAAGATCAATGTCTTGCCCAACT
This sequence comes from Cordylochernes scorpioides, assembly GCA_030710605.1. Classification (NCBI taxonomy): domain Eukaryota; kingdom Metazoa; phylum Arthropoda; class Arachnida; order Pseudoscorpiones; family Chernetidae; genus Cordylochernes; species Cordylochernes scorpioides. Next base: position 7,973,939 of record CP092886.1, read on the forward strand.
GCCAGAGCTAGAGCTGCAAAGTTCTAGTCCTCCCGCCTTCTTCCTGCCTCCTGACCTCCCCGGACCCAATCCGGCCTAACCTGCCTCTTCCCTGACGGTGATCCTGTCCTTTGCCTCTCCACCCTGGTCATAGTGGTTTTATATATTCCGCTTTACGCGGCCATTGGGGCTCAAAAATCATTTATTTTAGTTAGCAGCCCCGTAAATAAAGATACTTTCTCTCTCTCTCTCTTTCCCTATGGCAGGCTCAAATCTTTTGTACATTATGTAAATAATTTTTTGTTTTTCCTTGTTCTATTCGCCTTAAGCCAGGCAGCATTTTTACCAAATTATGTTCTTTTATATATTCCTCAGCTCAAATAAAGAAATCTCTTATCTTCAATTTTATTATTCTTTCAAGATTGTTAACCACGACTGCATTACTATAATCCTCAACATGATCTAAATTCAAGCAGGAAATCTCATTCATCTATTTATTTTTATTTATAACATATATATGGGTTTCTTTTTAAATGGGGAATTCCTATCTCTAGCTATCGGGTATGAATGCTCATCTCTACAGGAGAAAACAGAATAAAATAATGTGTCAACATTATTGTATCGTGTCTGAAGCTATAGATATGAATTGAAACGTTTTAAAAGAAACCTATCCCTGGAAACCTGATATTTTTACCTTAACATTAAATGTCTTATGTTTTTACCTTAATACAAGGGATTCAAGGGATTATTTTATTGAATCGTGAACTCAATTTAAAATTTAATGTTATTTAAATATATAAAAATAAAGTTTAAAATATTTGCAGAGTTTCTTTTATTCAAAATTGGAGGCAAGAGAGCATTCACACGGTCGCTCTTCATCAGGCCACTGGATCCGCAAAGGCGTGCAATAGAGATTCACAAAAATAAATTTGAAACTAAATTTCTGTGAATTTCTATTGTATGTGTGTTGCACGGCTTTGCGGAGCCAGTGGACTGATGAAGAGCAACCGCGTGAAAGCTTGCCTCTCATTTTGAATAAAAGAAACACCACAAATCTATTTTTATCTTTATTTTTATTTAAATATAATTATTTGCAACTATATTTAATATATGATTTAATGTTATCATTCTACACCAGTCTGAGGAGTGTCAGGTAAAACTATTGCTGAGAATAGGACGTCCAATGAAAGTAAAATCGAAGTTGAGAGAAAGTTGTCCCATCATTAATGATGAATCTTCCTATCAGTTTCGTTAGTTTAATCTACATAACTCTCTTATTATATTGGGCTTATTTTCTTATAAACCCTGCATTTATTAAGGAATACAAGGTATGGGTGTTTAAGGAAACTATGGGCATAATATTTAGGACTGTCGAAAGATTTATAGTAGGTTGAAAACTTTCAGGCGGCAGAAAGTGAAAATACACTTTCAAAAATATTCAGTATTTACTTTTTATTATGTGAGACTGTATCGACACGCTACACGCTCGAGTATAGAAGTTCAGGGAATAATGGAAACAAATCAAATTGAGAGATAAACACATGCGAACATCTTGAAGATAATCACAGAATATTTTCTCCCTTCGCTTATACATCACAGTGATCTAAATATATAAATTTGATTTGAAACATTTTGGAAAGATGCACATACGTGTGTGGGTTCATTCACATAACATTGTATATAACTAGGTAAATGAATAAATAAAAATGTCTCTAAAAAACTAATTTCATATGTGGGGGTGGTTCTTATCTCCATGGTTAAACCAATTCCTGAAGTCCACTCCTCTCCAATTTTGCGATAATTTTATATGTAATTATATCTGAGTTTATAAATTAAAAAAAACGATCATAATTAATAAGAATTATAATATAATATATATTTTAATTTTTTATAACAGTAAACTATTACTATATATTTTACCATTTAGGAGTTATAAAGACATCAACTTTGGATTACCATAACTATGTTGTCATTAAGGAATTTTTATCAAAAATTGGAGCGGTTGAAGACTCTAGCTGTCATTGTGGCAACAAATTCCAGAACTCGAGACACCTACTGCTGGAATGCCCACTCTTCTTTACCGCTAGACAACAGACAATAAAAAATGTTGTAGATCTATATCAATTTGTAAATAGCAGAGAGAATTATCATAGATTTAACTACTTTTGTAAATATATTTATGATTATCTTTCAAACCTGAAAGGTTCAGGTTCCTAATATATATTATTGTTTCTCTTTTTTTATTTTTAATTACTTTTTCTTGCATAATATGTTTATAACTGTTTCTGTGAAAAAAAAAAGGTAAATCGACGCAATTATCCCTAGCCGGGATATCGCGTTTTGTATGTTGAAATAAAATAACTATGTTGTAAGATTATAAACTCAGAATAGAAGAAGCTCCTTTTGTGTTTATAATCTCAGAACATTCAGGAGATATTTAAATTTGGAGATAAAACGGATGTGTGTGTGTGTGTACCATTATTTTAACCATAATGCCCCAACATAGCCATGTTTAAAATTACAAATATATTCTCACAATGAGTATCTTTTTTATTTAAAAAGCGCTAGCTTTCAAGCGTTAATCGCTCTTCAACGGGCTTACTATAATATCGACTTTATCCCACCAGAAATATTTACAAAAACAAACGCGCGCAGCGTGGATATTTATAACTGAAAATTTTTATAACTAATAATTTTTTTAAATAAAAAAGATACTCATTGTGAGAATATATTTGTAATTTTAATACTTTTTTCACAATTTTATTATGTATAGCCATGTTTACAATCTCAAAAACGATTTAAATAATATTAAACATTGAATACTCTATTAATTTGCACATAATGCAATGTTGTATTTGATTTAAACAACAAAAATTATTTTCTTTAATCGTGAATTCTTTTAAAACTATTTTTGTAATTAACAGCATGAGCGAGTAGTTCCTATAGATTCAACATGACTGGTGGAAGTACCTAATTCTTCAATATAGAAACAAAATGAATGAAATATTTTGAATAATAAAAAAAATTAAATAATAAAATAAAATAAAAAAATATTTTAAAAAGAAACTTTTCCCTGGGGGCTTACTGTTTTTATTTTAATATTGATTCAAGGGATTATTTTATCGAAAAAAAAAATCCTTTATATTATTGTGTGCAATTATTATTTGCAAATCTCTAACGAAAGCTTTAAAGGTTTATTCGTATTTAAACACTAGTCAAAAGAATTCACGATTAGGGAAAATAATGTTTGTTATATAAATCAAATATAACATTGTTATGTGCAATAGAACAATCAATGTATAATATTATTTGAATGTCTTCTTGTTAGATTATAAACATGGCTATGTTGGGGCATTATGGTTAAAATAATGGTGTATCCGCTTTATCTCCAAAATTGCTATCGCAAAATTGGAGAGGAGTGGACTTCAGGAATTGGTTTAACCATGGAGATAAGCACCACCACCACCACACTAGTCAAAAACAATATCAACTTCATCATTGCTACAGAATCTGTAGCTGCAAAGAGTATCTAGATATGTGAAAAGACGTTGACAATCATGTGACAATATCGACACGCTACACTCTCGAGTATAGAAGTTATGGGAAGAATGGAAACAAATCACATTGAGAGTTTTGACAGAATATTCTCTCCCTTCGCTTAAACATTAGTGATCTAAATATATTTTATTTGGAACATTTTGGGAAAATGCACATGCGTGTGTGGGTTCATTCATATAACATTGTATTGAAAGGTTATGTGGCGCTGAGTTTGTTGTTGACACACATTAAATATGTTATAACACCTTGATAAAGGTTGGCGTTCAGCCAACTGAAATATTGGTAAAATAAATGATTTTTTGATCCAATATATGCCTTCTTAATTAAATAACATTGTATATAACTAGGGAAATGAATGAATAAAAAATTCTCTAAAAAGCTAATTTTATATGCGGTGTTGGTGCTTATCTCCATGGTTAAACCAATTGGTTAAGTCCACTCCTCTCCAATTTTGCGATAATTTTATATGTATTTATATCTAAAGTTAAATTTAACAAACGATCATAATGCCTGGCAGTTATTCACGTTTATATTTGAAAGGACATCTCTCGGCCATAGATAAATGATTAAACGATGAGTGCAAAATAGTTTTCACATTAATATACAAAGAGATATTAGGTAGGTTCAAACTTTTTTTTATATATTTGGAAGGGTTGAGGAAGGGTTCAGACAAATCTCCGTATTCTCATCTATCGCTACTCAATAGATAATTTAAAGGTAAATTTAAAATTTTTATATAAGGTATGATAGGCATGTCGTATTTATTATATAGATTATATATATATAATGAAGATAGAAGGAAGCTAGGCACGGGAGACCCATGTAATTTTATGAGGCTGAATAAAAGGTTAATTCATGGGTAACTTAACCCAAATTGTCCATGTCTGAAACAACAGGTCGCCAGGTGACTTACCCGCCGATCCAAGCAAGCACCCTGGGGATTTGTGGCCGGTCGGGCGGCCATCTGGGGCGGGGGGCTCAGGGCACCCCTGGCCGCGGCAAGATCATTAATAATCTTCTTCCTGGCCATTGAAGTCTGGGGCCGGTGTCAGCGGGTCACAAAGACGTGAAAGATGGTCGCGACTTTTGACAAAGTTATTTCCCAGAATCCCAGCTGTAAACATCTTAGTTAGTCCGAACCGCCTTAATTTGAGAAGTGCTTTCATTTTTCACCATGATGGACGACCCAACGGCGAGCCCAAAAACACTGGAGCCTCTCGTGTTCATTTAGCTCTCTGCGGCGGCGGCCCACTCTGACATCAGTTGGCTGGATCAGCAAGTTCTACTGGAGATGTTCTCAAAAATATTGAGTACTCACATTTGACATTTATTGGGATGTATGTTGATTTTTTAAACAAATCACACTAACATTTATTTATCCCACTTAATATATTTATAATTATTATCTTATTTTTTACAAAATGCGATTTTTTAAAATATTAATAATATCTTATAAATTTCCATTAATTTAAATATCGTAAAGATAGAGGCTGCCTGGCCGGAATTAATAGTTCTTCAAATTAAAGATACTTCGGCCAGTAAATCTTTTTTACGACAAAAGATTTTTGTCGAAAGGTCGAGACAATAAAAAAGATTTGCTGGCCGAAGTATCTTTAAATTGAAGAACTATTAATTTAAATGTTACATATATATATGGTATAGTTTATATTACATATCTATCGAATATATATTATCTTATATGTATATATTAGTTTTATGTGTGTGTGTAAAAATGATTAAAAGTTTGTCTTGCTCAAATTTTATACGTTGATTACGATTAACTACATTGCCAACAACAAAATCACAAAGTAAAAAATTAATACTTCAATTATATTTCCTATGAGTTCTGACCTTGTGAGACCTTGAGAAGCTAGGGAACTAGAAGAAAACGCAGCGAAGCCTTTGTGAGACGTGGCCCTGGGAGCGCTGCGGCATGAAGATACTTCCTCCAATTTAGCAATCAAACAATATGATGGGCTGTTGGAGTTTTTATCAATTGAGTCTCATCTGATAAAGCAATAGTCCTTGGAGCTTTATAAATGTCTTTCTTATTGCGAATATACAAATATACATCGGTTTTATATATATTAAATATTCAAAACCTTATTTTTAATCAATATTATTTTTCTCAAATGTCAATATTTCGAAGAAGGCTGTTCGCTCATCGTCTGGGATGTAATTCTTGTAAAAGTTGTATCCCAGAAAAAGTTAAGCGAACAGCCAAATCGAAATAACGACTATATAAATAATATATTGATCAAAGATAAGATTTTAAATATTCAATATATTTAAAATTGATTACTCTATATATTTTCAGCAATTATATGCGGCTTAATATTGATATTGGTATGCTTTTATGTAGGGATATATGACCGTTTTATTCGCGGTCTGATTTGGTTGTTCACTGTCACGTGACTTTAATTAGCCAACCAATGTTGAGTTTATAAGCCAATCTGCATGAATTTTATATGCATACCTTTAAATATGTATTAAAACAATCTATTATGTTTATAAACCCAGAAAAAACTTAATTCACATTTGAGGTGCCTCATTTGGTACCTGAATATCATTCTCACGCAACTTTATTCCATCAGTGGTTAATAAGCCAAGCCATCTCAATCAATAATTTTATCATTGGAGTAAGGTCTGTATACGCACAGTACACCTATCCCCCGATTTACACGGTAGATACGTTCCTGAGAAAAACGTGTAAATCGGGGGATAGGTGTACACAGAAATAAAAATAAAATGCATTGACAGGTTAAAATATGTAGTCAACACATAAGCTCGGGATTCCTCGTGAGATGTGTACACAGCGCATGTGTTCAATCACTGTAGCATTTAGTATAGTGCGATAAAAACAAACAAAAAAAAACTTATTTGGAAAACCGTGTAAAAGCGAAAACGTGTAAAACAAGTACCTTGTAAATCGGGGGATAGGTGTATATGCTAACTTTCAAGTCTCTTTACCAGATCGGGCATTGAGAGTCTCGTACAAGAAAGTAGACCCTTCATATTCGCAATCATAACTTATCGAAATATTTCCAAGTCCTTATTTATAAACCTCAAGATCGAAGCTACTTTTTTCTAAACCATGTCCTACAAGCTTCGATTTTGACAAATCTGGGGCACGACAAGTTTCATACTCGAACTGAACTTTTTGCTCTGGTTGAATTTGGATAAAGTGCTTCTTGATTTTTATCATGAAACTACGATATGAGCTTGTGAAGACATTTCCATTATTACTTGTTGCCAATACAGCATTTACTATCCTTCCGATTGAATCAAGTGAAAGCAGACAGAATTCCAAGGAAAAATATATTTGGAGATCGAGTTGTATTCAATTCTGGAACCAATGTTGCTGAAATATTTTCATGTTGCGCGAGGTGAGGTATCAAGATTTACAATATCTCTGTACGATAAGATTGATAAATCTGATACAGACAAACATCAGCTTGGATATCTTCTATATATATAAAAATCAATGTTTGTATGTTTGTTTGTTTGTATGTCCGGTATACAAATTCGCAGTAGTTCACTAATTCAAACCAAAATTTCCATACATAGGTAAAAAATACGGGGAAGACGATAGGCTATTTTAAAAAATATATAAACCAATTATTAAAACTATATTTTCAAATTATTCTACTTAGCTCACGAACAGCGCCCTCTATCAAAGATTAGATTAAATTATGCTGATGCAAACAAATAGATAATGCTAATAACAAACAATTATAAAAAAAATCTTATCTAAATATATATCACTCGGGTAGATATGCACACGGGTGAATCCCGGGGCGAAGTCCGGGTCACCCGTCTAGTGTGCAATAAATCAAAGAGATCGGCGGTCAGCGATGTAAGAAATCAATGTTAGAAATACTTGTTTGTCTACAAATTTGTAAGTGATTACCGTACTAAAAATCCTATAAGCACCAAAATGGAATCAATGCAACTCCACACGGAAAATTTGATGGATGAGTTGGAATTTCGAAAAAACCAACAACCAGTTATAAAAATGACACCAAGACATGATTTCTAAAGTTATAAAATCTGGATTTTAGAAGTTTGGTCAAAGGAGCGGAGATTTAAATCCACTTCAGTATTTAAAAAAATCAAGGTCTGAGAAACTTCCTTCCAAGTTTGAGATTTAGGTTGCTTGCTATCAACAGAGACCGAGGTCCGATCGAGCCGCCATATTGCTGCCATTCTACCGGCTGACCCATCATTAGCCTGAAAGGGCACGTCACTGACTACGTGACCATTTTGAATGAACAGGTCCCTCCCATGGCGTCAAGTTTATTCACTGTCTCATGATACCATTTATCATTATGACAACGACCCTGTTCACACGGCTGCTTGCATTCTCACATTCAGTTTTACGACTATCCATGGGAAGATTTCACATTGCCCTGACAATCATAATCGCCTACCTTTTGGAGAAAGTACACTCATGGACAAAAGTGGAAGTGGAAAGCCGGTCGCATATTTTAAGGAGATAGAGGACAAAATTTTGTTCACACTTGGTTATCTCTTGTGTCTTCAATAAAGGTCACTGTGTATCAAATATCTTTCAGAGTTATTGTCTGAATCCCCCGATTATACATGCTAAAAGGTACAACTTGTTTAAGCTTTGTCCATGAGTGTATATCTTTACGATTTTCGATATAAATTCAGGGGAATATTGTCATCGTCATAAGTGGACTCGGTTGGCAATATACAACAACACAATATACCAACGGTTTAGTCAATATCACACTCTGATCAAATAGGAATTGAAAAATATCGTTGTTGTTGTTCTTGTCGTGTCCAATGAAGAGTCTCAGATGTCTCCATACATCTCTATCACAGCACTGTCCACTATCTTGGGTATGTAAAGCTGCTGCTCTTGGTCCATGTCAATTTTCTGCAAGGCTGCGGCCATTGCTGGGCATGAGAATATGTGGGTAGGTGTTAGTTCCACACCAGGACAATTGTTACATGTCCTATAGGTTCTTGTGCCATCTGAATGTATTGTTATTCCTTCATAGTGTTTTGTTCTAAGTCTTGTTATAGTTTTTGTAATTATTCTATCAAAAATATCGTTCTTTTATATAATATGTTTTAAAGAGAGAGAAAATCTGTTTTCTATGAAATTTAATCACTAGATC
>CP092886.1:7989565-8052161 GCA_030710605.1 Cordylochernes scorpioides
TAAAATACACTTCGCATAATTTCGTAAAAGTGAATATGTCATAAATAGTTATAAAACGAAGAGAAAATTTTTTTTTTAATATACATGGGCTACAAGCTTTCGGGCTTCACGCCCTTCGACGGGTACCCGTCGAAGGGCGTGAAGCCCGAAAGCTTGTAGCCCATGTATATTAAAAAAAAAATTTCTCTTCGTTTTATAACTATTTACAATTCTATAAGAGAAATTTTCATGATTCATGTTAGAATATGTCATATAATGACTATACACCCATACCTCGCTTTGCGTCGGGGTTACGTTCCAAAAAAACACGACGCAAATTGAAACGACGCAAAGTGAAAATAAAATTTTGATGGCATGGCGCAATCAAAAACAAAGGTGTTCCCATTTTTTAGGAAAAAAAAATTCAAAAAAAAAAAAAAAAAATTAAAGACTCGAATCCAAAACAACGCATCTTCGAAAATCTAACGACGCACAGTGAAACTCAGTAAAAATTAATCAGCGACGCAACTTCGAAAAAAAACGCTAAACGAATCGACGCAAAGCGAGGTATTGGTGTATATGAAATTTGTAATAATTTTAGCTTATCTTCATAGTTTAGATTATCCAAGCAGAACAAAGGCCAATACAATGAAATCGGTCTGATGGTTAATACTGACCAAATTATGGAAGTGTTCTTTACTGATGAACCAATAATTTACATTTATTTATTTAGAAGATCATTGTTGGTTGTAAGTTGATTTTTAAAAAATATAGCGACCTCAACCAATAATTTATTTAATTCTCGACGTTTCAATGACCCGCTGTGACTCACACATTCCCCTTGGTTGATAACTTGTAATAATTATTTTGGCAATATGTTTCTTTTGACATATATTATCAAATATTATTTCTACAGACTTTACTGCAATGATAAAAAGTATTGAATGAGAGAGTTTGGCTCATCAGTGGTGAACTCTCTGACAAGTCAATCCCTCTCATTAAATAATTTTAATCATTGCACTAAGGTTTGTAGAGTTAATATAAACAATAACAAACAACAAACATTTTTATTAAGACCTTTTGGTATTATACAGATTTTCCGAGTAGGATACATGTAGAGATAATTATTTGATAATTTATATCAAAAGACACATTGACAAAATAATTATTACAAATTTTGTTGATAGATAGCAATTGAATTTATAAATTTAATTTGATTATAATTATTTTTGATGATTTTTTTTTCGAATATTAGTAAGACGTTTTCAAATTGAAGTTTAGGATGTTTCAATATGGTTTCAAATGATTTCTATCAGCGCAGTTTGTATAAAAAAGGGTAAATTAAAGTTATAACAACTCATCACTTGTTTTGTCTTTGAGGGACACACAAAGCGATAAATAAAAACTTATAAAACCACAGAGGTGGGTACATTAATATATTTGACCAATCTTCCTCCGGTGTAATTAATAACAATTATGCGAGACGGACGAGGAGATCGAGTTCTCCCCACGGCAGCAACAATATCAACAACAAAGAAATCCTCCGTCGATAAATCACTCCGGATATTATGCAATGCTGCTGGCACTCGATAGGCATCTTGCAATGCGCCTTTGATTAATGGTCCGAATCTATTTCTCGTGCAAGGCTATAATTACAGGGTGAGCCTTTGACTCGGCCAGCAAGGGTCACAACTCCAACCTGCTTGGTCGTCTGCCAAACTTACTTCTCTCCTTGCCAATTTATTTATTAAGGAAAGAACTGCGTTATTTATTGCATTAGGAAGTCTCTGCGCATTTCCTTTAAAAGATCGTGCCAATATGTAGGTTATTTTTTTACAAAATATTTAAAGAAAATATTACGTATTGTTCATACTAAAATTGTTTACAATGTTATATATATAATTATCGGTATATAACATAAATGGCTATATACTTTTTATTTGATAAGTTGATACATAATGGAACTTTAACACGATAGGCTTTAATTTGCATATTATCATAAGCCAACATGGCATTTTACCGCGTGCGCCATGAGTGCGCTAAATGAATCAAAGACGTGGGTAGAGAATGCCGTTTAAAACAAAACCTAATTGATGTCGAGTTATTTTTAAATCTACAACCTCACAAAAACCACCAACGCAATACGTCATCAGTTGTCTGAGGCGGACTATTTTTGCTCGTGTTGCTTGTTTAATGTTTTTGATGACGTTTATTTTGTCAACGGGTGCTTGGCACTCCACAAGACATTTATTTCCTGACCTCCAGGACAGTGTTTACTTTTTTTTTTTTTTTGCTACTAGAACAACTTGCGGGGTTTTGGATGCTCCACGATCTATGATGGTTTTCTATACAGAAGCCGTCGCATTTTTTTTTTTTTTGCATTCACTTGTATATTCATTTTGTTTTCATATCTTGTGAACGATTCGCCTATTTAAGTTGAGCCTAAATAAATATTTTTAATTTCTTTGAACTCTGAAACATACAAGTTACTAAACGGATAAAAGGTCGCAATATAATAACATAAAGCTTTATTAAGACCCTTTATTCTTATACAGATTCTCCAATCAGAGATGTAAGGTACATAAAGGAATAACAGTAATAGTACAAGCAATCAGCAATGTTATTTACAGTTTATCAAATAAGAGGGGGAAAGAAGGAAGATCTTAGCATAAACTTATATACAATAATAACAATAATGCCGCAAGAATATATATTTTTTCAAGTTTTCGCATTATGAATAAGCGATAGAACTCTTCCTGTTTAGAAACTCATCTTCCTTCGTGCTTTACTTTATTTGATTTTCGCATTATCTTTATCTTTTTTATTATTAAAACCCACAATTTTTTTTTTAAGTTATAAACATTAGTTACTGTTTGGCTGAACGTTTGGAATACTAACTTGGAATCCTTCTGGAAACCTTTTGTATTGAGTCGTGAGGTGGAGGGGGGATTGGGGGTTAACGACTGCCCCCTTATTATCTGGGGGAGGACTCTTCGTCGTTTGGTCGCTACTGTATATAACGGTGCATAGTCTCGTCTATATAGATTCCCATTTACAAATCTCTTAAAATAGTCTGGATTTTTCACCTTAAATCAAATATATATATATGCAATAAAATTATTAAAAATCTAATTATCTATCAAAATGTTAACCAGAAGAAACTTTCCGTAATGGTGACAAAGGCTAGAATAAAACTGAGAGTGTTTTTTTTATCTATATGTTTGTTCATATATATATTGCAGGAGTTATTTTTACATTGACAGCTATTTTAAAGTACATTTATAGAAAACGATGTGCAAACATTGATATTTAAGCCGGTAAAGGTAAGTGTGGCATATGCGGAATAATAAAATTTATAATTATTTTTTATGGCAATACATATTAATAATAAATATCTCTAGAGACAAATATTTGACAAACATTGCAGTTTTAATCTTCTCAGGTTTGCGGGAAGAATGTTGTTTATCTGTTAAGTCGAACTGATCTCCCACCCCTTTTCATTGGACGAATGTGGCCATGTTTGTACATAAAAGGGGGTTTGAAACGGAATGCGTGGAGTCGTGGGGGTGGTGTTTGAGTTGAGACGCTTAAAGCGTTCTCTGTGTGCTTGTCTGGTGTTTCTCCACGCATACCTGTGAAACCCGGGTCCGCTCCCTGCCAACGCTACAATAAAGCTAAGTACTTTTTTTATTTTATTTAACAAATCGTGAGTTGGTTTTTTTTTTCTCCCTTTTGTTGTTAGTGTTGTACTCTTGAGTGTACGCTTTTCGGTGTATTAAGGTACTTTAATTTAGGCCCTAGCTTATTATTGTTTTTTTTTTTTTTGGTGTGATAACCCGCAAAAGTATTAACTTTTGTCAGTAAGTGTGGCATATGCGGAATAATAAAATTTATAATTATTTTTATGGCAATACATATTAATAATAAATATCTCTAGACACCTTACTGTAAAGATAAAAATTATTAGATGAGAGGACTTGGCTCATTAGTGGTGAACGACCGTCGACATCGAGTACATTCCACTTCCTTAAGTTTGTACATGAGTATATATATATATAAATTGTTAGCTGTATATATACTGAATGTAATATTTTATCAAAGATACTATTCTTTCTCATTGGCCTTGTAGAACGAGAGTGGTGTACGTGTGCTCGCATGTTTTAGTGAGAAACACAAACATCTTCGATAAAGAGAAGCGAGTTGCCCCTCGAAATATTGGAACATTAAAATAATTATAAATCCATTATATGCATCTTTTTAGAATATATATATACAGAAAAATGGCATATTCTGACCGCTCACATTCTAGAATATATACTTATAATTTTAGCAAATAGGTGGCACTCCAATTCAAACTCAGTGTCACATTCCCGGCGTTCGCTCTTCAAATGATCACTTAAAATATTTTGAATCCAAGACTAAAACTAAACATTCTAGGGATAAAAGATTTAAAATTATTTCATACTCTTCATCTCTTAGAAACCTTTCTTTTTTTCTTTTAATAGAATCTATAAAAATTAAACCTATATATTATCTATAAATAATTGTTTATGTTTGTGTCTTATTTGTCATGACTTGGAAAACATGTCAACTTAACAATTGAAAAACTCATAAATAGAATAAAAGTGTCTTCGGTGAAGAAAACCAACTATTTTTAGAGATGCATATATAAATGTAATAAGATTTATGAAAATTAAAAACTATTTTAGACGCGTAAGATTCTTTTTGATATTAAACAATTTCTACTGCCCTAACTGCATTCGAAAAATTAATGGAAGGGCCTATGCTAATGCAAATTTTCCAATGCAGTAAGGGCAGTAGATATTGTTTAATTTCAAAAATAATCTTACGCGTCTAAAATAGTTTCTAATTTTCATAACAGATGGCGCGCTATTGCATCGTAATAATATTTATATTAAAATATATAAATATTCAAACAAAATATTCTCTGATTTATCACTTACAAAAAGTAAGTAAAAAACAATGATGGGTTAAATATGCAACGATGGTATTTTTTGAACGTTTTATATTTGAAATAAAAAATCGGAAAAATGTACTTTATGGAGGTAATTTACATAGGAAATACTTGACTAAGAGGATTCCGTAAGAAGCTATAGCATACATTGAGAAGGACGGAATCTGTGTAAGGCATCTAGAAGAAACTAGCGGCCTCAGTAGAATACTAGAACTTCATTCCAGTACCTACTGCTCTACATCGAGGTCACATCAACACATATTTGGAGCGCTATAAACACCGATGCTCCATTTAGTGCCCTATAAACAGCAATGGTCTATTTAGATCCAATAAACCTCTACGGTCTATTTCGAGCCTATAAACACCAATAGTGAAAATTTGAACTATTTATAACACGTTGTTTCTGTTTAAAATTAAAACATTTTCTACTACTCTTGTTGTTAATGTTCATCAAGTCGTAGTTCGACTTTTGGTGACTAAATGGACAAATATTCTTCAATTCGATCTGTTAGCGAACATCATTACGGTAGCTTTCTTGACCCATTCTAGACAGCTCATTGCAGGTCTTCCTCTCTTCTTACTGTCTTTACTACAATAATACTTGTAAAAATAATCGGAGGCCTGTCTCATCAGTGGTGAACTTTTTTTATCATTAGAGTAAGGGTAGTATAAAATTGTTTCATGCTAAAAATAAATATACGCTAAATTAATATAGTTCAACTTTCCAATAACTGATGGCATATGCTAATGCGCATTAAGATTATATTAGGTCTAAGAAGACCAATGTCATATGTAGGTCTCTATATTAAATATATATATATTCTTATATAATCCTTCTAAGTATGGTCACTCCAATTTTGAGCAATCAATCTCTATTACAGATCTATTCTATATACATGACGCGTTGAATGTGAACGTTTATTTCCAACCAGAGGTTCTCAATTCAAGCAAAAAATCTCACCTTTTTCTTAGGGCCCTCTAGCTAATTTTTAAGAAGAAAGCCACTGACTGGTTTAAATGAGGACATACACTGGTGACTAAAATTACAATAATTTGATTAGCTGAACTTGGGAATATGAAAATATATAATAATTCTTTATAAGCCCTTGCTCTGCTAGAAAATGGTAGAATGAATGTCGTAGTTTTAAAAACTTATACACTTTGAAAGGAATCTTATATAATGGATTTTCACATAATTGTTTATACGATGCTTTTGAGCTATTGCGAGTATCAAAGAAGCCATCTCAAACTGAAGTGGCAAAATGGCTCAATTTTAACAAAATTGTGGGCTATCAGCGCTGAAGAGAATTCAATGAAATCGAAGCCATCACTACAATACCACGGCAGGGCCGAAAAAGATCCATCACGAAGCAAGAAGACCACTATCTGACATCGACGACTAAGACCCATAGGGGATCACCCCTTCTCATAGGAGGAAAGAGCCTTCTTGAATTAGGTGTTATAAACATCACTGTAAGATCCAGAATCAGTGGACCTATGTTCTTTTCAGTGACGAGTCAAGTTCAGTCTAGACGCTGATTCTCGACGATTCTTTATCCGGAAAGAACCTGTGGGGCCCTGCTCCCATCCTACTAACATCAGAGAAAAATGCCGTTTTTTCGATGTTCTCTCATAGTCTGGTCTATCTTCATTTCATGTTTAAGGGATGGACATTAGCTGCTTAAAGATACACGAACGATATTTTTGAGCCTTGTGTGAGATCTTTCAGGGATGTCATTGGTCTTCAGTTATTTTTTTTTTGATACTGCTCGTTCACATAGGACAATACTAGTCAATGATTTCTTCGAGAGTGAGGATATCCTGAGGATGGATTATCCGACCAGATCTCCGGACCTGACCAATAGGACGTATCTAGGATGCACTAGGAAGACGCATTAGAGACCATCAGCCCATTTACAGAACCCTTCTCGAACTGATATTTTCTCTTTTGGAGGAGTAAGAATATATTACCTCAAGACCTCCTCCAAAGCCTGTTAATCAGCATTGAAGGTCGTTGTAAGAGTTGTAAAGCAGCCAGATGCGACACCTTACTTCTATTGACTCCTAGTTCTAAGAGGTATTTCTGTCTCATTTTTGTACACAGTTGAAGTGATTTGTCATTTTATATGTTGATATATACACCCTTATGAAAAAAAATTAAGGAAGATTTGTACCTTTCATGTATATCGGGATTCAGACAATAACTCAAATAATCAAAAACAATAACAAAAAAAATATTTTATACACAGTGACATTTATTGAAAACACACGAGATAACCAATTGTGAACCAAAAATTGTATCTGTCTCCTTAAAAAAAAAAAAAGACCGGCAACACTAAAATATGAAAATTCCTAAAGTCTTGTCCTTGAGTGTATGTTTTTAAGTAGACGGATACAATTTTTGGTTCACACTTGGTTATCTCGTGTGTCTTCAATAAATGTCACTGTGTATCAAATATCTTATTTTTGTTATTGTGATATATATATATATATGTTATATTAAAATATTTTATTTAAAAGTATGTTATATTAAAGTATTATTTTATTTAAAATTATATTTCATCGATTCAAATACTCTGTTAAATCGACTGCCAGAGGTCACGCTTCTCCTATAAAAACTCATTGTTGTTGTTTCCCTATGGCTCATGGCCGACGCTCCCCCGCCATGGATTCCTGCAATTAGAAGAAGAAGAAAGCCAACAAGCCCTCTCACCCCTCGGTTGACATCGCGGCTCTTGTTGAAGAAGACAACATGGTCATCTCCCGCCACTACCAAATCCTGCAATCCCTCGGCCAGCCCTCCCTAGCAGCTCTTCACCTGGACCTTATTCGCTTCATTGAGCAGCGAACAGAAATAATCAAGTGCCTAGTTAGAGATGTGAAGAACCTCACGGGCACGGTGAATGACTTCATGGAGCTGGATGAAAACATGGATGCCCAAGAAAACCTGCCAAACCACTCAAACTAGCCCTGCTCCCACCTGCAAGGACTCTAGTGCTCAGACCGAGCTTATCAAGCCTGCCACCCCCGCTCCAGCTGCTGTCTCTGTGGCAGCACCTGCTCCCAAGAAGCCAGATCCTGCTCTAACCAAGAGGAAGCAGCCCGAGGCGTCAAACCCGCCCGCTAAGAGGAGCAAACCACTGGTTCCAGTCAAGCCTGCATCTTCCAGCGCCCCCAAGTCTGCCGTTGCCAAAGCACCCTCAATGGGGAGAAATCTGCGGCCCACATCGTGGTTATTGCGGATAACCCGCAGGCTGACCCACGGGACATCCTCAAAGCTGTCCGCGCTGCCCACACTCTGCCCCAAGGCGTCTGGGCGTCTCTGCGCACCAGAGGAAAACTGGTGCTGCACTCCAACACTCCAGAGGCCATTCCTGCCGTCAGCTCTGCCCTGGACAACAAGCTCCAAGGCCTGAAAGTCCGGGAACTAAGGCAATTCCTCCCAAGAATCTGCCTCTTCAACGTGGAGGCGGAAACCGCAGATGAGGACATTGTCAAGGCCTTCCTTTCCACCGATGCCCTCAGCCAGCTTCCTGGAGACAAGTCTGTCCGAGTGGCTCACAGATCTCCGACCAGAAATGGCACCTGCACGGCCTTCATTGAGCTGGACTTGGCTTCCTACAAGGCCATTGGAAGACGCGGCAGGATCACTGTAGACCAAGTGATCCTGAACTACGAGGAGTCTGTCCGCGTCCGCGTCTGCTACCGCTGCTGTGGCTATGGCCACAACGCCGATAGGTGCACCAAGGCTACAGTCACCTGCTTCCACTGCGCTTCTGGTGACCACCAAGGCCGAAGCTGTCCAACTCTTGCCAACCCGCGCACGGCCAAGTTCGCCAACTGCTCAGCCAAAGGCCTCTCTGCCGACCACGAGGCAAGATCAATGTCTTGCCCAACTGCCAGAGCTAGAGCTGCAAAGTTCTAGTCCTCCCGCCTTCTTCCTGCCTCCTGACCTCCGCGGACCCAATCCTGCCTAACCTGCCTCTTCCCTGACGGTGATCCTGTCCTTTGCCTCTCCACCCTGGTCATAGTGGTTTTATATATTCCGCTTTACGCGGCCATTGGGGCTCAAAAATCATTTATTTTAGTTAGCAGCCCCGTAAATAAAGATACTTTCTCTCTCTCTCTTTCCCTATGGCATGCTCAAATCTTTTGTACATTATGTAAATAATCTTTTGTTTTTCCTTGTTCTATTCGCCTTAAGCCAGGCAGCATTTTTACCAAATTATGTTCTTTTATATATTCCTCAGCTCAAATAAAGAAATCTCTGATCTTCAATTTTATTATTCTTTCAAGATTGTTAACCACGACTGCATTACTATAATCCTCAACATGATCTAAATTCAAGCAGGAAATCTCATTCATCTATTTGTTTTTATTTATAACATATATATGGGTTTCTTTTTAAAATGGGGAATTCCTATCTCTAGCTATCGGGTATGAATGCTCTTCTCTACAGGAGAAAACAGAATGAAATAATGTGTCAACATTATTGTATCGTGTCTGAAGTTATAGATATGAATTGAAATATTTTAAAAGAAACCTATCCCTGGAAACCTGATATTTTAACCTTAACATTAAATGTCTTCTTATGTTTTTACCTTAATACAAGGGATTCAAGGGATTATTTTATTGAATCGTGAACTCAATTTAAACATTTAATGTTATTTAAATAAAAATAAAGTTTAAAATATTTGCAGAGTTTCTTTTATTCAAAATTGGAGGCAAGAGCATTCACACGGTCGCTCTTCATCAGGCCACTGGATCCGCAAAGGCGTGCAATAGAGATTCACAAAAATAAATTTGAAACTAAATTTCTGTGAATTTCTATTGTATGTGTGTTGCACGCCTTTGCGGAGCCAGTGGACTGATGAAGAGCGACCGCGTGAAAGCTTGCCTCTCATTTTGAATAAAAGAAACACCACAAATATATTTTTATCTTTATTTTTATTTAAATATAATTATTTGCAACTATATTTAATATATGATTTAATGTTATCATTCTACACCAGTCTGAGGATCGTCAGGTAAAACTATTGCTGAGAATAGGAAGTCCTTTGAAAGGAAAATCGAAGTTGAGAGAAAGTTGTCCCATCATTAATGATGAATATTCCTATCGGTTTCGTTAGTTTAATCTACATAACTCTCTTATTATATTGGGCTTATTTTCTTATAAATCCTGCATTTATTAAGGAATACAAGGTATGGGTGTTTAAGGAAACTGTGGGCATAATATTTAGGACTGTCGAAAGATTTATAGTAGGTTGAAAACTTTCAGGCGGCAGAAAGTAAAAATACATTTTAAAAAATATTCAGTATTTACTTTTTATTATGTGAGACAGTATCGACACGATACATGCTCGAGTATAGAAGTTCAGGGAAGAATGGAAACAAATCACATTGAGAGATAAACACATGCGAACATCTTGATGATAATCACAGATTACTCTCTCCCTTCGCTTATACATCACAGTGATCTAAATATATAAATTTGATTTGAAACATTTTGGAAAGATGCACATACGTGTGTGGGTTCATTCACATAAAATTGTATTGAAAGGTTATGTGGCGCTGAGTTTATTGTTAGCACACATTAAATGTTATAACACCTTGATAAAGGTTGGCGTTCAGCCAACTGAAATATTGGTAAAATAAATGATTTTTTGATCCAATATATGCCTTTTTAAATTAAATAACATTATATATAACTAGGGGGAAATGAATAAATAAAATTTCTCTAAAAAGTTAATTTTATATGTGATGGTGGTGGTGCTTATCTCCATGGTTAAACCAATTCCTGAAGTCCACTCCTCTCCAATTTTGCGATAATTTTATATGTAATTATATCTAAGGTTAAATTTAAAAAACGATCATAATTAATAAGAATTATAAAATACTTTATTTACTTACTTTATATGTTTACCATTTAGGAGTTATATAAACATCAACTTTAGATTACCATAACTATGTTGTCATTAAGGAATTTTTATCAAAATTTGGAGCGGTTGAAGACTCTAGTTGTCATTGTGGAAACAAATTCCAGGACTCGAGACACCTACTGCTGGAATGCCCACTCTTTTTAGCGCTAGACAACAGACAATAAACAATGTTGTAGATCTATATCAATTTGTAAATAGCAGAGAGAATTATCATAGATTTAACTACTTTTGTAAATATATTTATGATTATCTTTCAAACCTGAAAGATTCAGGTTCCTAATGTTTATTATTGTTTCTCTTTTTTATTTTTAATTACTTTTTCTTGTATAATATGTTTATGACTGTTTCTGTTTAAAAAAAATGTAAATCGAAGTAATTATCCCTAGCCGGGATATCGCGTTTTGTGTGTTGAAATAAAATAACTATGTTGTAAGATTATAAACTCAGAATAGAAGAAGCTCCTTTTGTGTTTATAATCTTACTACATTCAGGAGTTAGTTAAATTTGGAGATGAAACGGATACGCCATTATTTTAACCATAATGCCCCAACATAGCCATGTTTAAAATTACAATTATATTCTCACAATGAGTATCTTTTTTATTTTAAAAAACCCTAGCTTTCAAGCGATAATCGCTCTTCAACGGGCTTAATAAAACATCGACTAATTAAAAAAATTCAGTTGTAAATATATATCCACGCTGCGCGCATATGTTTTGTAAATATTTCTTTTAAGATATAGTCGATGTTTTAATAAGCCCGTTGAAGAGCGATTATCACTTGAAAGCTAGCGTTTTGTAATAAAAAAAAACTCATTGTGAGAAATATATTTTGTAATTTTAAAACTTTTTTCACAATTTTATTATGAATAGAAACTAATGTTTGTTGTATAAATCAAATATAACATTGTTATGTGCAATAGAAAAATCAATGTATAATATTATTTAAATGTCTTCTTGTTAGATTGTAAACATGGCTATGTTGGGGCATTATGGTTAAAATAATGGTGTATCCGTTTTATCTCCAAAATTGCTATCGCAAATTGGAGAGGAGTGGACATCAGGAATTGGTTTAACCATGGAGATAACCACCACCACCACACTAGTCGAAAACAATATCAACTTCATCATTGCTACAGAATCTGTAACTGCAAAGAGTATCTAGATATGTGAAAAGACGTTGACAGCCATGTGACAGTATCGACACGCTACACTCTCGAGTATAGAAGTTATGGGAAGATGGGAAACAAATCACATTGAGAGATAAACACATGTGAACATCTTGGTGATAATCACAGATTACTCTCTCCCTTCGCTTATACATCACAGTGATCTAAATATATAAATTTGATTTGAAACATTTTGGAAAGATGCACATATGTGTGTGGGTTCATTCATATAACATTGTATTGAAACGTTATGTGGCGCTGAATTTGTTGTTGACACACATTAAATATGTTATAACACCTTGATAAAGGTTGGCGTCCAGTCAACTGAAATATTGGTAAAATAAATGATTTTTTGATCCAATATATGCCTTTTTAATTAAATAACATTATATATAAATAGGGGGAAATGAATAAATAAAAAATTCTATAAAAAGCTAATTTCATATGTGGTGGTGGTCCATGGTTAAACCAATTCCTGAAGTCCACTCCTCTCCAATTTTGCGATAAATTTATATGTAATTATATCTAAAGTTAAATTTAAAATACGATCATAATGCCTGGCAGTTATTCACGTTTATATTTGAAAGGACACCTCTCGGCCAAAGATAAATGATTAAACGATGAGTGCAAAATAGTTTTCACATTGTTATACAAAGAGATATTAGGTAGGTTCAAGATTTTTTATATATTTGGAAGGGTTGAGGAAGGGTTCAGACAAATCTTCGTATTCTCATCTATCGCTGCTCAATAGATATTTTATAGGAAATTTAAAATTTTTATATAGGGTATGATAGGTATGTCGTATTTATTATATAGATTATATATATAATGAGAGGAGAAGGAAGCTAGGCCCGGGAGACCCATGTAATTTTATGAGGCTGAATAAAAGGTTAATTCATGGGTAACTTAACCCAAATTGTCCATGTCTGAAACAACAGGCCGCCAGGTGACTTACCCGCCGATCCAAGCAAGCACCCTGGGGATTTGTGGCCGGTCGGGCGGCCATCTGGGGCGGGGGGCTCAGGGCACCCCTGGCCGCGGCAAGATCATTAATAATCTTCTTCCTGGCCATTGAAGTCTGGGGCCGGTGTCAGCGGGCCACAAAGACGTGAAAGATGGTCGCGACTTTTGACAAAGTTATTTCCCAGAATCCCAGCTGTAAACATCTTAGTTAGTCCGAACCGCCTTAATTTGAGAAGTGCTTTCATTTTTCACCATGATGGACGACCCAACGGCGAGCCCAAAAACACTGGAGCCTCTCGTGTTCATTTAGCTCTCTGCGGCGGCGGCGACCCACTCTGACATCAGTTGGCTGGATCAGCAAGTTCTACTGGAGATGTTCTCAAATATTGAATACTCATATTTGATATTTATTGGCGCGCATGTTGATTTTTTAAACAAATCACACTAACATTTATTTATCCCACTTAATATATTCATAATTATTATCTTATTTTTTACAAAATGCGATTTTTTAAAATATTTTTTTAAATATTAATTTTTTTAAATATTAATAATATCTTATAAATTTCCATTAATTTAAATATCGTAACGATAGTGGCTGCCTGGCCGGAATTAATAGTTCTTCAAATTAAAGATACTTCGGCCAGTAAATCTTTTTTACGACAAAAGATTTTTGTCGAAACGTCGAGACAATAAAAAAGATTTGCTGGCCGAAGTATCTTTAAATTGAAGAACTATTAATTTAAATGTTACATATATATATGGTATAGTTTATATTACATATCTATCGAATATATATTATCTTATATGTATATATTAGTTTTATGTGTGTGTGTAAAAAATGATTAAAAGTTTGTCTTGCTCAAATTTTATACGTTGATTACGATTAACTACATTGCCAACAACAAAATCACAAAGTAAAAAATTAATACTTCAATTATATTTCCTATGAGCTCTGACCTTGTGAGACCTTGAGAAGCTAGGGAACTAGAAGAAAACGCAGCGAAGCCTTTGTGAGACGTGGCCCTGGGAGCGCTGCGGCATGAAGATACTTCCTCCAATTTAGCAATCAAACAATATGATGGGCTGTTGGAGTTTTTATCAATTGAGTCTCATCTGATAAAGCAATAGTCCTTGGAGCTTTATAAATGTATTTCTTATTGCGAATATACAAATATACATCGGTTTTATATATATTAAATATTCAAAACCTTATTTTTAATCAATATTATTTATCTCAAATGTCAATATTTCGAAGAAGGCTGTTCGCTCATCGTCTGGGATGTAATTCTTGTAAAAGTTGTATCCCAGAAAAAGTTAAGCGAACAGCCAAATCGAAATAACGGCTATATAAATAATATATTGATCAAAGATAAGATTTTAAATATTCAATATATTTAAAATTGATTACTCTATATATTTTCAGCAATTATATGCGGTTTAATATTGATATTGGTATGCTTTTATGTAGGGATATATGACCGTTTTATTCGCGGTCTGATTTGGTTGTTCACTGTCACGTGACTTTAATTAGCCAACCAATGTTGAGTTTATAAGCCACTCTGCGTGAATTTTTATATGCATACCTTTAAATATGTATTAAAACAATCTATTATGTTTATAAACCCAGAAAAAAACTTAATTCACATTTGAGGTGCCTCATTTGGTACCTGAATATCATTCTCACGCAACTTTATTCCATCAGTGGTTAATAAGCCAAGCCATCTCAATCAATAATTTTTATCATAGGAGTAGGGTCTGTATACGCACAGTACATCTATCCCCCGATTTACACAGTAGATACGTTCCTGAGAAAAACGTGTAAATCGGGGGATAGGTGTACACAGAAATAAAAATAAAATGCATTGACAGGTTAAAATATGTAGTCAACACATAAGCTCGGGATTCCTCGTGAGATGTGTACACAGCGCATGTGTTCAATCACAGTAGCATTTAGTATAGTCCGATAAAAACAAAAAAAAAACTTATTTGGAAAACGTGTAAAAGCGAAAACGTGTAAAACAAGTACCGTGTAAATCGGGGGATAGGTGCATATGCTAACTTTCAAGTCTCTATACCAGATCGGGCATTGAAAGTCTCGCACAAGAAAGTAGACCCTTCATATTCGCAATCATAACTTATCGAAATATTTTCAAGTCCTTATTTATAAACTTTAAGATCGAAGCTACTTTTTTCTAAACCATGTCCTACAAGCTTCGATTTTGACAAATCTGGGGCACGACAAGTTTCATACTCGAACTGAACTTTTTGCTCTGGTTGAAATTGGATAGGGTGTTTCTTGATTTTTATCAGGAAACTACGATATGAGCTTGTGAAGACGTTGCTATTATTGTCAATACAGCATTTACTATTCTTCTGATTGAATCAAGTGAAAGCAGACAGAATTCCAAGGAGGAAATATATCTGGAGTTCGAGTTGTATTCAATTCTTGAACCAATGTTGCTGAAATATTGAAATATTTTCATGTTGCGCGAGGTCAGGTATCAAGATTTACAATATATCTGTACGATAAGATTGATAAATCTGATACAGACAAACATCAGCCTGGATATGTGCAATCAATCAAAGAGATCGGCGGTCAGCCATGTAAGAAATCAATGTTAGAGATACTTGTTTGTCTACAACTTCGTACGTGACTGCAGAGATAAAAATTCTATAAGCACCAAAATTGAATCAATGCAACTCCATACGGAAAATTTGATGGATGAGTTGGTATTTCGAAAAACCAACCAGTTATAAAAATGACACCAAGACATGATTTCTAAAGTTATAAAATCTGGATTTTAGAAGTTTGGTCAAAGGAGCGGAGATTTAAATCCACTTCAGTATTTCAAAAATTCAAGGTCTGAGAAACTTCCAAGCTTGAGGTTTAGGTTGCTTGCTATCAACAGAGACCGAGGTCCGATCGAGCCGCCATATTGCTGCCATTCTACCGGCTGACCCATCATTAGCCTGAAAGGGCACGTCACTGACTACGTGACCATTTTGAATGAACAGGTCCCTCCCATGGCGTCAAGTTTATTCACTGTCTCATGATACCATTTATCATTATGACAACGACCCTGTTCACACGGCTGCTTGCATTCTCACATTCAGTTTTACGACTATCCATGGGAAGATTTCACATTGCCCTGACCATCATAATCGCCCACCTTTTGGCGAAAGTACACTCATGGACAAAAGTGGAAGTGGAAAGCCGGTCGCATATTTTAAGGAGATAGAGGACAAAATTTTGTTCACACTTGGTTATCTCGTGTGTCTTCATTAAAGGTCACTGTGTATCAAATATCTTTCAGAGTTATTGTCTGAATCCTGATGTACATGGTAAAAGGTGCAACTTTTAAATGTTTTTTTTTGTATATACATTAGTATATTATCTACAATAGAATGGGACCGGGAAATAAAAATCACTAAAAGTAAGATGATGAAGTTTATTGCCAGTGTATAGATGGGATGAAGCACACGAAAATGAGCAGTGTATTAAGGACCTTAAAGGCGAGGTAAAAAATTGACAAAATTGTTGAGCGATATCAGACGGGGTCATCTACCTGAGTGTAGAATAGGACATAGAGCCAGTGATTACTCAAGCCAGTCTTCAACGTTTTCTAACAATACTCTTGATATAGCTGAGATGATGAACATACGTTCGTGTGGCCGAAATCATATTGGAAATCTACCAATAGTTAAGGTGAATATTAACGGTAATAGGTGACACCTGTTATCTGATACAGGAACCCCAGTCAGTATCATTGATTCAGAAAATTGCATGGTCTTGAGAGAGAATTGGGACGATGCATTTAAAACTTTACGTATAGTGTTAGTGACAGGCCACAAGTAGACACTTACACGTGTTAAAACCTGTAGAGTTGATAACGATAACGGAAGCGAACTGGGGGAGATAAGGTTCTGGTTAATGTCACTCGGAGATAAGGGATACGACGGGATTCTGGGAATCAACGATATAAGAAGATTCAATATCCAGTTGCCTCCCGTACGGGAACGTTGCAACGCGATTTCCTTGAAACCAGAGAACCATGATTATGTCGACCTTAGTTACGTTGCCGGTGGACATAGACCAATGGTCGGAGATAAGGGCTAAGACGTAATTCTGGGAACAAATGGTATAAGGAGATTTAATACTCGGTTGTCTCCCTACGGAACGTTGTAATGTAAAACCTTATTTGCGTGGCCAGTGGACAAACCCATTGGTTTCAAGCTCCTTAGAGGAGAAATTAGTGCATTGAAAACAAGGGTGCAAATTTGCTCCCTACTGAGTTTAACATAAGCTGTGAGTGTAGCGCTGGGTCTGCTGATGCTTTTAGGAAACCTACTTGGTCCGAGAGAGATTGAGGGCGATGCGGAAAGCAAGGGAAACTATTAGACAGACATGTCAGGTAATTCTGTCACGAAGCTTACGAATCCTAGGCCATCTTATACTAAAAGTTTCGATAAGGATGGGCTGGTAATGCTAGCTGTTCCTAAGAAATGATGTTATTCAAACTTCTATGGGATTTTCTGTGTGTCCGATGAGTCTCCGATATCTACTTCAAAATACGAGGAGTCAAAAGCACGATGAGAATGTTGTGCATATCGATAGAGTGAAATAATTTAGAGACAGTTGTTAAGAAGAGCTTTCAGCTCTTTGAATTGATAGAACTGGATGGAATCCTCTGAGCAGGATATTCAAGTTGTTATTCAAGATTGTGTAGTGTCTGTCAGTTCCCAATGTCTCTTCCTAACATGTCCAGCCGGTTTCAGATGAGAGTTTATTGTTCTCCCTATTAAACTTTTTTTTTGCTTATCCCTAGTACACGTGATACAAGCCATGATAATCATGGTGGGTAGAAGTAGACGACTGCTTTTAATGTAAGTGCACCATATGTCTACACATGTGAAAAGCAGTTCGACTTCTATTAAACGTTTTCTACAAGAGCATATTTGATAAGCGTATCCATGATTTTTTTTATAAATGAGTACAAACTGTGATATACTTTGGAAACTATTATAGACGCGTATGATTCTTTTTAAAATTAAACAATTTCTACTGCCCTTACTGCAATGTAAAAATTAATGGGAGGGCCTGGCTCATCAGTGGTGAACCCTCCCAGCGGTTTCGCCAGTTTAATCTACCATACCGCTATTATATTGCATTTTTCGATCTTCCTTTTATAGTGATACTGATGGTAAACTCTTGGAATGGGTATTTTAGAAGAACTATGGACATAAGCTTTGAGGACAGTTTGAGGGTTCACCACTGATGAGCCAGGCCCTCCCATTAATTTTTCCATTGCAGTAAGGTCAGTAGAAATTGTTTATTTTTAAAAATAATCATACGCGTCTATAATAGTTTCCAATTTTGATAACAGATAGCGCGCTAATGCATCATAATATAATCGTTATATTCTTCTCATTAGAGATTTGCTATAGTGGAATGTATGTGTGTTTAAAAGTCTGAGATATAACTGGATTTTTTATTCAGTAAACGACAAACATTAATGTTTACTTAAAGACATTAAGCTGCAAGGTTAAGAGTTTCTCAAATGTTTCGAACACGATAGTCTGGAGTGGCGTCTTTCTAGCGAAGATATAAGCTCTTAGACTTCAACATCCGACACGGAGCTTCTCGATCAACAAAGGTCAAAGCTGCTGCTGCGGACAAACTCTAAACCCTTCCCAGTTTTCGTCCACTTTTTCTTTCAAGAAAACGATTCAAAATATGGAAATCAAACATCCGTTCTTAGGTAACTCTGTGGGATGCAGTGAACCAGATTTACACTCATGGACAAAACTTAAGGAAGTGGAAAGTCTTTGATATCGTCAGTCGTCTTTTTCTTTCTTTTTTTTTTTTTTTTGGAAGAGACAGAGGCAATTTTGTTCACACTTGGTTATCTTGTGTTTCTTCAATAAAGGTCACTGTGTATCAAATATCTTTCAGAGTTATTGTCTGGATCCCCCGATATACATGCTAAAAGGTACAACTTGTTTAAGTTTTGTCCATGAGTGTATATCTTTACGATTTTCGATATAAATTCAGTGGAATATTGTCATGGTCATAAATGGACTCGGTTGGCAATATACAACAACACAATATACCAACGGTTTAGTCAATATCACACTCTGATCAAATAGGAATTGAAAAATATCGTTGTGTTGTTGTTCTTGTCGTGTCCAATGAAGAGTCTCAGATGTCTCCATACATCTCTATCACAGCAATGTCCACTATCTTGGGTATGTAAAGCCGCTGCTCTGGGTCCATGTCAATTTTCTGCAAGGCTGCGGCTATTGCTGGGCATGAGAATATGTGAGTAGGTGTTAGTTCCACACCAGAACAGTTGTTACATGTCCTATAGGTTCTTGTGCCATCTGGATGTATTGTTATTCCTTTATAGTGTTTTGTTCTAAGTCTTGTTATAGTTTTTGTAATTATTCTATCAAAAATATCGTTCTTTTATATAATATGTTTTAAAGAGAGAGAAAATCTGTTTTCTATAAAATGTAATCACTAGATCAAGGTTGAAATATCAGGATTTCCGGGAATAAGTTTCTTTTTAAAACCATTTATTTCATAAGTCTCTGGCTTTCGGACACCAAATCCCTTCTACAGGAGAAACACATTAGAATTAATCGCTAATACAGCTAAAACTAAAAAATCAGATTAATAGGTTGCTTACAGTTATTTGAATGCAGATTTAACACGGGCTTCTACTGCCCGCGTTTATTGAATTAGCTAATCTGAGACTATTTAATTACTAGGTATTGAAACACATCTCTTGTAGGTTTTTTATTGACTAAAATAAACTCTTCGAGTTAAAATAGAATAATAAAACGGAGATTGAAGAGGAGTATCTTGTGCGAATTTTATTAGCAAGCTTTCGGACGCATGCGTCCTTCTACAGGCTTTTACGAGTATTAAAGCCACATTAAAGTGATCGTAAAAGCCTGTAGAAGGTCGCATGCGTCCGAAAGCTTGCTAATAAAATTCGCACAAGATACTCCTCTTCAATCTCCGTTTTATTTTCCTTTTTTTTTTATTCTCCGCTATTTTTAAAAATTAGGAAAATTTTCCTACTGTAAAACATATTTTTAAATACGATATTGGGATTTTTTTTCTATAATTCAATTGCAGAAATGTTTATTGTTAATTAAATACTTGCATTTTTTGAAAGCTCATAGATTTATTTTCTATTTTTGAATTCTGACATCACACTAAGTTATGAGTAACATCATAGGAGTTGAGCTTTATTTCCCAAACCTTGTTTTAGGCAAGTAAAAATGGTCGGGCAAAAGGACGCTAACGGTTTCTTGGGGGGAGACTAAGGGAGAATAAAGGAAGAAGAAAAAACGGCGTGACAAATTTCTTTCCTTCGGGCACCGATATCTTTTCTCTCCGTCCGCATTTTTATTAATACCGCCTTAGATGGTGGAGAGAGAAAAAAGTTGATTGATAATTAAAGCTTCTCTTCTTCCATAATTCACTAAGACTTTCCTTTGGCGATTCGCAAATTTATTTGGGAAAACTGAAAAAAGAATGCGCATCTCTTGTGTTAGGCTTTTTAAAATTTGAAGGAAAATATAAATTTATTTTGAAAATAGACCCATCCATAAATAGATCTTTAATTGAAAAGGCATATATTGAATCAAAATATCATTTATTTTCCCGATATTTCAGTTGGCTGAACGCCAGCCTTTTTCAAGGTATTATAACATATTAATGTGTGTCAACAACAACTCAACGCCATTAATTCTATTGACGTTATGTGAGGCTGAGTTTGATGTTGACACACATTAATATGCTATAATACTTTGAAAAAGGTTGGCGTTCAGCCAACTGAAGTATTGGAAAAATATATGATATTTTGATCTAATATATGCCTTTTTAATTAAATATAAATTTATGCAATTGGGCTATATATTTTTGATATATTTTAATAATAATTCGTGTGTAAATATATGGAATGTGTATATTCTTCGCATATATAAGTGTTTTTTTTTATTTTTATCCAGCTTTTAAATACTATATGCCACTTTTAGACAAATATGGTTGTTTATAAAAATGTTTATATATATAGGCGTTAAAATGATGAAGCATTTAACTTAGATCATCATTTCTCTCTCTCAACCTTCTTCATCATGGATTTAATATGGATTGCTCTATATTTGTGTATGTAAAAAAAAAAAAGTACAGAAGTGAAATTGTACTGGGATGTTCATTTGTGTGTGTGGCAAGATATAGACACATAAGTCAATTTAAGTATAACTTCTCTCAAAAGCAGGTTTCTATAATAGTCATCCTTCAGTGCTGCGTATATAAGCAGAATCGTCCAATACAGTATTAGAGCTCTGAGAAGCGGTCTGGTGGATTAAATTGGCGAAACCGCGGGGAGGATTCACCACTGATGAGCCAAGTCCTCCCAAAATATTTTTTTTCATCGCAGTAAGGACAGTAGAAGTTTGTATTATGTATAAAAGAGACATTCGTGCTTTTAAATCCTTTCATATTATACAAATATATTTACTGGCAATGCGCTTCTTTTAAATATCATCAAATATTATCTCTACAGACCTTATCATTGCAGTAAGGTCTGTAGAGATAATATTTGATGATATTTAAAAGAAGCGCATTGCCAGTAAATATATTTGTTTAAAATTTTAAAGATGTATAAGTGTTATTTATCAAATTAAAAGTCCAATGGTCATCCTAGAAAAGATTTTCTGTGAAAAATATACACTTCGGCCAGTTAGAGTTTTTATTTTCTCAATGTTTCGACAAAAATCGAGATTATCTTCTCTTACTAAGATGAAAAACACATCCAAGATGACTGTGGTATACCACAACGAGCTCATGTGGATAATTCACTGAATATTGTTTCCAATAATTGTCCTCCATATTGTGGATACATAAGGCCACGGGGGAGCACAGATGGCGCACCCCGGGGCACGTGCCATCGAGAGGCTCGGGAAGCAGAAGAAAGATGGAGAGGTTGACATATTTCATTGACATTAGCATTGGGGTTATTAGGTATGAAAACAACTAATTAAAATAATTTAATATATATTTATTCGAAAAAAAAAAATTTAAATCACAATTAATATTGTTCCTATATTTGTAAATATTATATTTATATACACTATGTGAAAAAATACATTTTAAATATAATAATATTTAATATATTAAAGTTATATCTGTTAAAAAAAAATTGTAAACTATTTTGGACGCGTATGATTATTTTCTAAATAAAACCTAAATGGTTGATTAAACTGGCGAAATCTCTGGGAGGGTTCACCAATGATGAACCAGGTTCTTCCATTGATTTATCATTGCAGTAAGGGCATTAGAACATTATTTTATTTTGGAAAGAATCATACGCGTCAAAAATAGTGTAAATGTCTCATAATAATATATGAATAGCTTCTATATTGCCACGTGGAAAATTAGGGAAGACCAAAACTTCAGGAGGAAACAAAATTTATTTCAGACAAGGACAAACTATGAAGGTAAACAAAAGATAAGCCACGAGGGAAATTTACAGAGTCGCAAGATATAAACATAAAAAAATGACCACTCTGTTAATAAAAAATAATAAAATTAATAAATACTTGGTTACATAAATAAAATTAATAAATACTATGTCATAATATTGATATAAACGCAAGAACGTAATGGTACTTTGAATTTTATCCACCAATGGAGTCTCTGGTGTCAATTCACATCGAAGTACTTCTTCATCCTCGCTTTTGCTGACGCAATGGCGTAAGAGCGTAGTTACCTGTGCTTCGTCCTAAAATCTAGCATAGCAGGTAGAACTGGAGGACACTGAAGTCCTGTGAATGTGTGGCAGCACTAAGTCGTTTGGCATATAGACAATCCGGAACCAAAGTCTGATTCACAGGATGTGGTAAAATGTCAATGATGAGTCTTATTGAGATGTCGCGCGGCAATATTCCTAAAATAAACAATGGTGACGCAGCGGAAGAGAAAATGATTGGCTCGCTGTCTTCCTACCTTCTCAACAGCATGGAACGTACAGAATTAGAACAAGCGGTGCCAGTTGCCAAACGTGTGAACGTCGTGTCGTCGTACGCATTGCTACAACCTCGTCAAGGATATTCAAACGCGAAACATTTAAGTTGATTTCTAGATATCTTTGAACAGCCAAACTTCTACGACATCATCAAGAATGCCATCAAAGCTTATGGCCATAGTTCATTCAAAATACCTTTTCCAAGAGTTCAGCTTCAATATCTGCACAAAAGTAAAACAGCTCAATGCCGCTTGGAGGGTTCATGACTGATGAGACAGACCCTCCCGTTATTCTATCATTGCAGTAAGAGCAGTAGAAAATTATTTTATTTTGAAAAGAACCCGTCAAAAAGAGTTTCATTTTCTCTTAACACGCACACACATTTCTCATGCCTCATATTAATATAAAAAATAAAGATTATTTTATTTTGCAATTGAATAGTTTTAAACACAATAGGTGTAAAAATAAAGTTCACACAATGATTATAGAATGAGCCCCAGTATTACAATGCCGGCCAACACCAGAGTTGGCGATGCCTACATTTTAAGTCCAATAAACTCCAGCAGCCGTCTCCCGGGAGCGATTAATCATCGCGAGGGGAATAATCCAAATGGGATTCTTATTGAGGAATTTGGCTGGGAAGAACAACGTCCTGTCCAATATGTTCTCCGCGGGTGAATTCTAGGGGCTTGTTCTGGCTAGCCATTGTGCAGCTCCTTTTTTTTCTCTTGTTGGGGGCCACGTTGATATATCAATATCTGATCGGTTTCTCATGCCACGCCCTTTGAAATACACTTACTCTCAGTTTGATATAGTAGGCCATTGAAGAGTTTATTGGCTATAAATAGTATTAGGACATTAATGAACGGGTAGAGTATGACATCCAGTCTTATAGTTTTACCTTAATTAATCAAATTTTCTCAAGTTGATATATAAATATCTGATCGGTTTCTCATGCCACGCCTTTTGAAATACATTTACACTCTCAGTTTGATGTAGTAGATCATTGAAGAGTTTATCGGCTATATATAGTAATATTACATTAATAAACGGGTAGAGTATGACATCCAGTCTTATAATTTTACCTTAATTAACCCAAATGTTCTCAAGTTGATATATCAATATCTGATCGGTTTCTCATGCCACGTTTTAAAAAAAATTACTCTCAGTTTGATGTAATAGACCATTTAAACAGTTTATTGTCTATATAGAATATTAGGACATTAATGAACGGGTAGAGTATGACATCCAGTATTATGGTTTTACCTTAATTAATCCAAATGTTCTCAAGTTGATATATCAATATCTAATCAATTCCGCATGCCACGCTTTTTGAAATACATTTACTCGTAGTTTGATTTAAAAGAGGCCATTTATAGTTTATTGTCTGTATAGAATATTAGGACATTAGCCTGTTTAATGAACAGGTACAGTATGATAATAACTCGTGTGTAAATATATGGAATGTGCATATTCTTTGCATATATAAGTGTTCATTTTATTTTTATCCAGGTATTAAAAATTATATGTCACTTTGAGACAAACATGGTTGCTTATAAAAATGTTTCTATATATATGCGTTAAGATGATGAAGCGTTTAACTTAGATCATCATTTCTCTCTCTCTCTCTCTCAGCCTTTTTCATTATGGATTCAATATGGATTGCTCTATATTTGTGTATTGTAAAAAAAATAGTACAGAAGTGAAATTGTACTGGGATGTAATGTACTACGAGTAATTGAATAGAATATTATGACATTAGCCTGTTTAATGAACAGGTACAGTATGACAGCCAGTTTTAAATTGTATTATAGTTCACCTTAATTAAGCCGAATGCTAAAGTTTGTGTTCAAAATGTGTTTTCTCATATATATTTTGAACTCAAATGTAAATTATGGCGAAGTAACTGATTTAAAAATTATGTTTATCAAAATTATCAACTTATTCTCTAAATATAAATGATTAATGGCGAAATTTTACTTTTAATCGTATAGAAACGTTTCATTTTTTAAGAAGGTTTTATATATTATTATCATTTAAGTTTTTTCTGCTTGGCTCGATCAGATGAAGTTGGAATTATTTCAAATATTTTATTAAGTCATTTTATAAAATAGAACGCTATATTAAGAACGCTTTCGTACATAGCGTTAAGAACGCTATATCTGGCCCGTTCAGTTTCAGTGTATTCAAGAACCATATCCAGATGCTTTGCGAAGGCAATCTGTGATCTAAGTGACCTTTGCGTGTCCTGTAATTGACACCCAAGCACGACATATTCCTTTATAGCAAGGCCAAGCCCGATCTTCTTGGAACGCCCATGAATGGCGATCGATGGTGCGATGAATGTCGCTCTGTGTTGGGGTCAGTTGATCACTTTTCCTAATTTGGACACCCTAGGGCAGCAGCAACTTTCACTGTCGAACTCCACGAACTGCAGGCATCTTAGGATGATATAACCGGACCGCCCATGTTGTCTTACGTCACACATTATCGGATCAGTGCTATGTGAATGACGTTCTACGGCCATCGCGTTCTACCTGTCCTGTCTGGGATTCTTTGGCTTATGTTCCATCAGTATAATGCCCGGCCGCATGGACGTCTTATGTTATATTCAGAAAATTTCACGGCCTTCATATTCCTTGGACCTTATTAAGCATGAGTGGAACCTTCTGAAATGCCCGTTGCTGCAGTGCCACAATATTATGGATTTGGAGGTCTTCGTCTAAGAAATATGGACCCGTCTTTCACAGGACATTAGACATATCTCTGATTTTCTGCCCTGACTGATTGGCTTCATGCTTCGCAGCAAAAGGCAGTCCAACACGCTCTTAATTATGGCAGGTGTGCATAAAAAATATCACCCTGTGCTTGTCGTAGAGCTTTCATTCTTTGATCATGAGTTTGTTTCAATTGTATAGGGAAATGTATCAAAGTTTCACCTCAATCTTTTGTTTCCTTCTTGGCGGGCAAATTTCATTGTCCGAGAGGCGGCATGTACATAGTCAGTGTATATATATTATATATATTAAAAATATAGTATATATATTAAAAATAAAGAAGGCATTTTCTGACCACGAGCACATGTGCTTTTTAGATGGCAGAGCGCCATCTAGTGGAGCAAATCTCTGCCATCTAAAAAGCACATGTGCTCGTGGTCAGGAAATGCCTTCTTTATTTTTAATATCAACACCTGACCCACTTATCTTTTATTTTTTTCCTACTGTTTTTTCATAGTATATATTTTAATTATTTTAGTGCTATAATCATCATCATCATCACCACCTAAGTGCGGAGTGTGCATTTTGACCTGAATTGACAAGATGTCAATAAAAGTATGTCAATTGTCTCTCTCTCTGAATGCATAGTATATATAACATGAGTGTTGAGAAGTATTATTTAAATTATCTACATCAAAGCTATTAGAGATTAGAGACGATTTATTTTACCAATTTTGCGAACAAATATTAATATATTTCTATGCGCATAGTGTATAAAATTGGTGGTTAATTAACCAAACGTATACGTTACTGTTATGTGCGCATAGTGTATATATAAAGTTGCTGAGTTACTGAGTGTATATATAAAGTTACATTACACTATACGCACATTTCAAGAGACCTGTGAAGTTATCTAATTAACCGCTAATTTTACACGTTATACGCACATGACATGAAAACGCATAAGTTTGGGTAATTAACCAGGAACTTTACACACACTATACGACATCCTAAGAAAGGTATTATTTTGGCTATTAATTAACCGCACATCACATGAAAAACGCATAAGTTTAGGTAATTAACCAGGAACTTTACACACACTATACGACATCCTAAGAAAGGTATTATTTTGGCTATTAATTAACCAAAATAATACCTTTCTTAGGATGTCGTATAGTGTGTGTAAAGTTCCTGGTTAATTACCCAAACTTATGCGTTTTTCATGTGATGTGCGTATAGCGTGTAAAATTGGCGGTTAATTAGATAAACTCACAGGTCTCTCGAAATGTGCGTATAGTGTAATGTAACTGGTTGATTATCTAAACTTAAACATTTATTTTAATGAATGTATCGTGTAAAGCTGATGGTTAATTAGCTAAACATATTCTTTGGTTACAAGGGTGCAAAGTTTCTGGTTAATTAACCAAATCCATACGTATTTTATGCTGTGAGTATAGTGTAAGTTGATGGTTAACAACCGATCTCATTCGTTTTTGTGATGTACATATGGTGTGTGAAGTTGGTGGTTAATTAACTAAGTGTACTTGCCTCTTGTACTGTACGTATAGTGTGAAGTTGCTGAGGGATGTGCAAACATGTGCGTATCTTAAAACTGATTACTTCCGCACGGCCGTCTTGCTGAGAGGCAACGTTAAATTTTATTCTTTATAAAGAAGCCTTTTTACGCCTTCGCGCGCCCATCTTTTTTCTGCTCTGTCTTTTTTTGACGGATTGCTTTATTTCCATATGCAAACCTCTCAAGATGCTTGATGTATTTTGAAGAATTGTATAAAGTTTTTCTTTCTTCCCTCTTTTTTTAGTGCTGTCATTGGAAATACGTCGCTTTCCGGGCGGGAACGGTCGTAGCTGAGAGGGGAGAGGACATTTGCATGGGGATATTAGTAAAATTTCTTTGCCGTTTAGAATTGTAAATGGACGTCTTCGTAGCGAATGGGAAAGGAATGAGAAGGGTTATTCGGCGCGAGGAGAGTAATTGAATCTTGGCTCCCTTCCCTTTGTTGCTCCTTTTATTTTCCTTCACTTTTATTTAATTTATGCTCAAATTCCAAATCCAAACTTTTTCTTGTCTTCAAATTCGAAAATTATCATTTCTTTAGTTTCTCCTATTGAAAAAAAGAGCTATGTTTTGTCGAATTCAATAAAAAATGCTTTATATTGATCAAAAATGTAATTCAAGTTAATTACAACCAGGAAATTTAATGTGAATTGAGAATTATCTCACACGAAATTCAATAGTTAAATATTTAGGATGGATATCTCTCTCATTTATATAATAATATATTTAAATGTGAAATCCTAGTGTCTTTTCAAAAATTACATTTAATTATTTATAATTGTAAAAATTAACACATTCTATATTTTAATGCCAGATCATATAAATAAATATACATGTATAATAAATCTTTTTTTTTTTGTAAGAAAACATCCTCACGAGGTCAAAATGTTTATTAACCAAACACAGTGAAGGTTGAAAATGGAGAAATTCATATTTATTATACATACAACGTTCACACACGCATTTAAATACCGATCCATTATATAAAAACATGAAATTTTGAATACATATCCTTGTATTTTATTGGGCATATGCATATCTAAAATTATATATATGCTGCCATAAACGGCATCTCTTTTCGTGCAAGATTTCGCTACTTCATATTTTCACAAGAACTTGTGATAAAAAGATATTTATCTTCTTTATTTCAACACACAAAACGCGATATCTCCGCCAGGGATAATTACGTCAATTTACACACAAACAATTGCTAAGCAGAAACAATTATATATATCAATATACAAGAAAAGAAAAACAAAACAATGAGATAGATTAGGAACCTGATCCTTTCACGTCAGACAAATAGTCCTAAATATATTTACAAAGGTGATTAAATCTCTGACAATTCTCACTGCTATATATACGCAGTACTGAAAGGTGGAATCTAAGAAATTGTTTTCAAGAAAACTATGGACATAAGCTTATAGGACAGTAGAATTACATTCAAATATTTGCATCGAGTAATGCTCTTCCGCAAATAATAAATACAAGGCCTATAAAAAGTACACGCGTATTATTTGAAAGCCGCTATCAAAAATCTAAATACGTATATCGTTTAACAAGGAAGGAAACGATAAGCCGTTTTATAGTGAGTTGGGACGATAGCTGGGGGCCGCAGTAATATCTCGACAAACGCTCCTGTTTAAATTGTTCTTTGATACGATTGGCAATGTGCAGGTTGTTTTGTTTTTCTTATCTATAAAATATTTATATTTGAACGTATCTCTATGAATTTGTGAACCCTACATCGCTACGGTCACAGGCGTCAGTTTCTGGAATTTTTATACCTCAGATATTATATATGGTCGATATAGCTATTTCAAATGTTAATCTTAAATAATTCTTGAACATCCAAAACCAAAAGCTTGTATATTATCAAGAAAATATGTACGGTATATCTCCAAAGTTTTAAATAGTGCTTTTATTAGCTATTAAAATTGTTTTTGTATATGGCTCTCTGTCGAATATACTTGCCTTATATATAGACACACATTTATTCAGACATATAACAAAACAATTTCAAATTTTTCATTGTTGGTTTAAAATTTACGATTTTCTGCCGGTTGTCGGTCTGCTAGCTCTTTCAGATAAACTCGTGTATCGACTAATCTCTAGTCCAAGTCAGAATTAAACTTCCCGAGACATTGCCTGACCACAAAAGAGTATTTATATGTAATTCGAATGTTCTAAAAGCTTATGTCCATAGTTTAATAAAAAGCCATAACTAAGATTCCATCTTCATTGTCGTTTATATAAGGAGAATCATTCAACACAGTATTAGCATTCTAAAAAGAAGTGTGGTGAAGAAAATTGACGAAACCGCTGGAAGAGTTGACCACTGATGAGTCAAGCATTTTCTCTATTTTTCATCATAATAAGGAGAGTAGAAAGTTTATTTTATTTTTAAAAGAATAATTCGTGTCTAATAGTTGTATTTCTTACAAAAGAGTATAGAATAATCCCTGCAACTTCCCAGACATTCCGGCAGTTCCTTCTCTGAGAGGAGCCAAGAAGAAAGATACAAACGCTGCTGAGTCCACAATCGTCATTAAGATCTGCTCCCCATGTGGTCTCAAACAAGACAGATGGGGGGATCCCGCTGACAGGAGAGCCCGAGAGTTATTGCCGGCCGTCCTACTGAGAGATTGAGTGCGCTCTTTGGGCCACCGCCGTTTGTTTCGATTTAAGACCCTCGATAAATGAGTGAAATCTATAAGTGGACGTGACGCTCGTAGAACTATGATGGATTTCAGAAAAAGGATCTCTTCCTTATCTTCTCTCCCTCCCTCCTTATGTTTTCTCTCTTCTCTAGAAACGTCTTGAGAAAGATGTTCAATAATCGTCTAGATTTTTTTTTAAGATTATAGTAAAAAATAAGAGTTAAGTGTGAGAAAACGATATTTACATGTGCAATAAAGAAAGCTTTCCTTATTAAATGCGTTGTTTTGATAGTTTTATATACAATTGCGCTAAAAACGTATTTAGTAAAAAGGAGAGTATAAAACTATCGAAATTTCAAAATCTGGTATAATTCTTTGCTTGATTGCATGATGGTCTACCAGTAATGATAACGGGTTATGGTTTTGAGGGTTGTCTTGTGTTGATTAATTCTTTAATATATAGAATAAGGAGATATAGTAAACTTTCTTGAGTTTCCCAAAACCAACGCTTAGCGTGTCAAGAAACATTTTGATGAGGCCGACTGTTACAAAGGAAAAATCACTCGCGTGGATCATACGGGGTAAGAGGAGAAGAATTTGTCAAACATATAAAGGAAAAAAAATGATAGAAACCCTGGAAAGAGCATGAAAGCGCCATGGCCAAGGTAATGGACATTGACTCTACGACAATTGTCAGAACTCTATCCATGAGGACTTTGGTGTCAGGCCCTATGATCTTCAGAAAGGTCAGATGCTGACTCAGAATAAGAAGGATAACAGAAGAGAAAAGGATGCTGCCCTCCTCAATAACCTGAAACCTGACTTTTGTGACATGCTGAGGTTCTTATCTGATGACAATAACTTAGAGGTGAACCAAAGGTAAATCCTAGGAACGATCGCTGGATCTGTAAAGACCCCTCAGCGGTACCTGTCGTGATGCAAACGGATTTCTCCATATTTAGATTCGGTCTTATTTGATTGTAGCTATAATATAAATTCCAAATTATACTTTATCGCTTTATCATG
Source organism: Cordylochernes scorpioides (assembly GCA_030710605.1). Classification (NCBI taxonomy): domain Eukaryota; kingdom Metazoa; phylum Arthropoda; class Arachnida; order Pseudoscorpiones; family Chernetidae; genus Cordylochernes; species Cordylochernes scorpioides. The sequence goes on from CP092886.1 coordinate 8,020,611, forward strand.
ATTTATTGATCTGTTTTTAAATATATCCAATCACCTTTATTTATACAATGCACTAACAGAGTTTTTGCTATAAAATTGTTGCCATTTCCTCCGGAGATAGTAAAAAATGCGTAGCCGATTTATATAATAAGAAAAATTCTTTATTGTATGCACACCCAATTCTATTTTTAAAATATCACTAATACTAACGAGTGGTACTAATATACTGATAATAAAAAATTCTCTAAACTTTAATACGATTTAGAAGAAAGACTGGCTGAAATTCTAGATCTTTTTGTAGAACGGACAATCTTCTATAGCGACAATAATTGGCTTGGTGAAAATCGACTAACTCCGTCAACTAGTCAGCTTTCACACAACAAGGAAAGAAATACGTGGAAAACTTCCAGGAAAATATATATAGTAAATATGTAAAAATAAAAAAAGAAAGCCTGAAGTGCAAGTGTCACGAACTATGCTTCAAAAACATAAATTTTGCCAATGCGGAGCCATTGACCTGAAGTAGCGCGACCGCATGAAAGCTTGCCTTCTTCTTCTTTTTTTTTTTTTTTTTAATAAAAGAAAGTCTTTGTAAATATTTTAATCTATATTTTTGGTTAAGTTAGTTTGTCCACCACGCACATACATTTTAAAATATTTTGATTTTCAAACAGAAATAATGTAGAATATTTTCTCTCAATATATAATAAGTATTTAAAATATGTATATAATAACGTATATATAAAAATGTATTTATTATTAAATTGTTAAAGTGATAATCCTGTTGAAGGACTGACAAGTCCGAAAGCTTGAAAATAAAAGGTTGTCAAGAAACTTAACCCTGGAAACTTCATTTATTTTATAATAAAGTTAGTTTGTATTATTTATATAAATAAAGGTCACCTCTCTCTCGTCAAAATAGACGTCAGAACTAGACGCATCTATTGGTCATCGTCGCGGCCTCGGGTTGGTGACAAACGCCACAACACAGGTTTTGGCAAATTGAGAAGCGTCTACTTGGGGACCATGGTTTCAGGCTAATGGCCCTCTTATATTGCTATATTAAAATGGAACCGATGTGTACTTATAAATAGGGTTACAAATAGATTGATAAATTTTAGATATGTTCTTTGAAAGAGGTCGACTTGACGATTTTGCTGCGTTCCTGGAATCTAAAAGTCAAACATTTGTTTACAAAGTCGAAAATAAAACATGCTCGAATAGGTGAAATTTTTCTTTTGGTTCTTGTATTCTCAGGGTATTCATGGAGCAGTTCAGCACCTTATTTGGAGACTAGATTGACAATATGACCCAGAATAAGTATATTGCTACGGCGTTTTATGGTTTCCACAAGTCCATATCTCAGAAGAAGGCCAAGTGACACTCACTCCTCACTTTCTTACTGCTACTCTTTTTGTGTTTTTTTCTTGCTTCCCTCTTTCTCTTTCTTGTTTTTTTTTTCTTTTTCTCCTGTCTATATCGTTATTTCCTTCTTCTCACTGCTTTGTTCTTATGCATACCTCTGGTGAATCCTGTATAGGGTCAGTGACCCTAAATAAAGGCTTTTTGTTGTATTTGGAGACTAGAGGTATGAATGTACATCATATAAAACGGACTAAGTCTTATCCAAGACCCTCGAAGTTTTTTTCTCTACTAGCGGTCAAGAACTTAGAAAAGGCGTTAAATAATTAATAAATAAATATACATTAAAAAAAGTATTTTATTCAAATGCACTAAAAAGGAAAAAATAAAATATTTTATCTTCTGTCATTATGCAATTAGATGTATCTGAGTAAAACTAAAAGCGGCGGGAGACGATCATCATGAATTTCGAACCTAATGTCATTTAATATGTGGCAACCTGATTAGCGTTTTTTTCAAGTGTTTGCTATATTTTACCTCTTCTCTAAATATGATCGTCCCCCGCCGCTTTTATTTTCACTCAGATACAGCTAATTGCTCAATGATAGAAGATAAAATATTTTATTTTTTACTTTTTAGTACATTTGAATAAAAGCTTTATTTAAATGTATTTTTATTTATTAATTATTTAGTTAGTTTTTAGTCATGAATTTACAAAACTTAGAATAAAAAGTTCACTGGGGATTAGGCCTTAAATAGACGGAAGCTTGCTCACGGCGGATTGGTCAAATTCCTTGTAACATAAGACTTAAAATGAATTATAGAAATTTGTTCATTCCTGGCCACTCCGACTTCCCAGAAATCTGAAAATTTGTACACTTGCATTGTTATTTGGTTATAGTTGAGTGTTAAAAGTTTCATACTTCTATGTAATCTGGAAGTATATTAAAATTAATTTACAAAATTTGAAAGGCAATTTGGAAATTTGTCCATTACCGGCTATCCTGACAACTCAGAAGTCTGAAAATTTGCCAACTTGAAATGTCATCAGTTTCTGAAAAGGTGTATCAAATTTCAGATTCCTACGTGCTCTAGAAGTATATTACATTAAACATTCGCTCGTTATAGCTAAAAAAAAGTTAATATCGATTAATATATATTTTCATTATAATACTTATTCAAAATATTATAGGTGTTGTGCAAAATTTATTATTAGTAAAGATGAATACTTTTTTTTTACTCTTTCAATTAACCAGTAAAAATTTATTTATGCAAATTATAGCTATCTTCAACTATATAAAAAAAAGCGAAATTCTGCCTTCTTTTATCTTACGCATACGCAGCATTTTAGAGGAGTATTGCATTTGTTCTGAATCTATAGTACTGAAAGAATAACCGAAGTATCACAACCAATCATGAAGGTCTATATTGATGGACTGATTATAGAACAAAGAGTACCATTCACCATCAGTAGATCAACGACTAGTAGAGAACTTGCAAGAAACATTTTGCAAGCTTTTCCAAATAGGAGAACTGCAAGACTTATCTTTCAAGCAAAAGAACTGGATGAAACAAGGACCCTCTTTTCACAGGGAATCAGAAATAACTTTGTACTCCTTCTGCGACCCGACCCCATCCCTTCTGGTGACAGACCTGTCGGCGGCCACGTTGTCAAGGACGATGACTGTGTAATAATAAATCCGTAGAGACCAGCATTGGCAATTAAGATCTTCAAGAAAAAGTTCGAATACTTCCTCTATTTTTTTTTATATTCCTCTATAGTTTCTACGATATTGTAACCAATCCTGTATATAACCAGACAGAATAAATGTATTTTGAAAAATAAAATATTAGAAATACCATGTATTAAAAAAATTATTCCAAGGTAAATGCCATGTTTTACTCTTGACCTTTGTTTGACCTTGCTATCCCTAGCTCGTTAGTACGCCGTAGGTTTTAGAATAAGATTCAGTTATGCTGTATAATATATATATATTTTTTGAAATAATTTTTTTTTTAACTAAAAGTACTCTACAAATCTGGGCTCAAATGGCAAAATATTAATATAGGCGCGTTAAGATATTTTTAATAATAAATGCTGCGAAAATTAGCCATTTCTAGTGAAATGTAAATCTTCCATCACAATACGCGATATATTAACCAGTTTTTATACCCAGATATGAATCTGGGTTAGTTATCCATAACGATTAGGAATGTTTTAATTTAGATATTTTTTTTTAGGTCTCAATTATAAAAAGAATGGCGGTTTAAAACTTGAGCTATGAATTTATACCCTGGCAAAGTGCCTTAGGTCTATATTAAAATTATCAATCTAGGTGTTTTAACATTTTGAAAATTCTAACATAATTCGAATTTTACGCGATTATCTCCAATAGCTTTAAAAAAATGTTTTTATTAAATATACAAATTTTAAGAACGATACTATAAATATGCATGTATATATTTTTTAAATTCCCATTAGAATATATCGAATTACATTCATATATAGATGCAATCTCAACTGCAAAATTAAAAAAAAAACTTTAAAACATTTTTTAGAATTTTTTTTTTATGGTGCTGGTTCAGAAATATTGTTGCTAGGCTGTTTTTAAAATTAATAATTGGAAATTGCGTCAAGAAATATTTTTTTTTATACAATTGCTTAATATATCGAAAGTTGTATCGCACAGAAATGAGATTGTATCTTTACCTGTAATACGATGACTTCATATGGAAATTTAGCTTGTTAGTGTTCGCATGCACAATGCAGCTCGACTTGCACTTACAACTGTGCTAGAGCTTCGTTTTATTATTTTCACTCTCTCTCTCTCTCTCTCTGGTGGAGTTGTAAAGTCCAAGAATCTGAGCCTTAGGAGCCAACCACGTTCAGAAATATGCCCAATGCCGGATTTGATCCCGGAATGCCGTCTTCTGGGCGGCTGTGAGGTTTGTCATCAGGGTCTTGAGTGGGGGGTGCAGAGTGAGCAGGCGCTAGCTGACTGGGCTGCTGAGGCGCGTTGGGTGACGTGATATCAGTGGGGGAAGGTGATGATACTTGCTTGGGGCCGATAGTCTGCCTGGCAAGCATGGGGCAGTTGGCCCCGCGGTGACCCTGGTTATTGCATTTCGAGCACCTTATTCCTAAGGTCAGGAACGCCGGTAGTGTGTCGCATTTAGTGTTGATGTCCAGGTGGTGGGTACCCTTTCTATTTTTACGCCGTCGTGGAGGAGAATGTAGGCCTTGCGGCGGCGTATAGTCCACCGCTTGGAATTGAATGAAGCGATGGAGGTTACACGCCATAAAGCCGCAGGGCTTTGATGATGACGGCACCTTCCACAAGAAAGAGAGGTTACCGATCCGTTTCTCTGACCTCTTGCGGAAGGGGTGTCAAATTATATTGATAAATATTTGCAATCTTATCATATCTTATCTCAGGTTTGAGTGGAAATAATTTTTGTTTTCGTTTGTTTGTGAACAAATCTCTCCCGCCTTCTCATTGGACGAATGTGGCCATGTTTGTATATAAAAGGGGCTATGGTATGAGGCGAGGGTTGTGGATTATCGTGAGGAGACGCTTAAAGTGTTCTCTGCGTGCTATATCCCTGTCTGGCAATCTCCTCGCATACCTGTGTAACCCCGGTCCGATCCCTACCTAAGCAGCAATAAAGCTAAGTACTGTTTTTTTTTTTTAAATTTTTAACAAATTGTCATTAATTATTTACTTTTTTTTGGTGTTGTACTTTTGAGTCCACGATTTTTTCTGTGTTTAAGTTACTCTTACTGTAGGCCCTAGTATATTGTATCTTGTGTTAACCCGTACAAAGTAACTTTTGTCAGGGGAAGGTCCTGAGGGCTGTTTCCTCGATCTCGAGACACCCATCGATGAGACGCTCTGCAAGGGCCTTAGTGGCCAGGCCTACCAGGACGTAGCCGTTCATTCTGATCAGCTGAATGATGTGCTAGACCCCTCCGACTACTTTATCCACAGCCTGAAGGTGTTCGTACTGCGTGAAGTCTGGGCAGTGCTCGATGTAGATGCACTGGTCCTGGGTAGAGGACACACTTGCGTCCGCGCTATGTGCTCGCGTGGCCTTGACCTCCTAGACCTGCGACGACCACGTTTCCGCGGACCTACGCCAGTTCTGGTGCTGTTGGATTGTCCCATTGAATGACTTGTATTTGCCTGTTCACGGCGCCTTTTTTTTTTTTACCGCGATGTAACCGTCCTCAATGTCTTCCTCCTCTATCATGATTTCAGCCCAAATCTTTGGAGAATTTTCAATGCATTTTGAAATTGGCTTGGTCACGATGTCGTCAGACGTGGCAAAATTTGCATATCTTCCGCCAGTAGACGAATTTGCATAGTTAGAATTTTTAAAATTCTATTTGAAGATTTATCTTGTAAATTTATTTTCGCCTATATCTCTGCTCTGGTGTGTGTGCATCGAAACATGCGGTAAATCTGCAATTTTCATTGAAAATACGCGGGTTATAACTGAAAAAGGTTATATCCATTAATATATAATTTTCAATATGTGTGATAATATATATATTTTTCAAAATATATACGTGTTTTATGAAAAAAAGTGGGAAAATAAATGCATTTATAGTAAAGACGAAAATATTATTTTTACTTTTCAAATAGTAAACATTTGTTTTCTCTATGCAAATTATAGTTTTGTCACGGCCGTATAAGGAGCTTAATTTTTGCTTACTTTCTTATACCTATGCCGTATTTTAGAGAAGTATTGCGTCTTTATCTATAGTACTGAAGTACCACAACCAATCATGAAGGTTTATATTGATGGACTAATTATAGAACAAAGAGTACTATTCAACTTCGGAAGGTCTACGACTATTGGAGAACTTTCAAGAGACATTTTGCGAGCTTTTCCAAATAGGAAAACTGCAAGACTTATCTTTCAAGCAAAAGAACTGGATGAAACAAGGACCCTCTTTTCACAGGGAATCAGAAATGACTTTGTACTCCTTCTGCGACCCGACCCCATCCCTTCTGATGACAGACCTGTCGGCGGCCACGTTGTCAACGGCTACCAAGATGACGACGAAAATTACTATTCCTGCCTAATTAGCCGTTACTACCAAGATAGACAATGACAATCAAGATGACGATGACTTCTTACTACTATATCCGTAGAGACAACATTATAAATTAAGATCTTTATGAAAAAGTCCTATTACTCTCTCCAATTTTGTTCAGGATAGTTTCTACATTATTATAACCACACACAATCATATATATATATAACCTCAGACAGAATATATGTATTTTAAAAGAAAATATTAGATTTGTAACGAATATATATACAGTATTTCAAGTTAAAAGACACGTAATTTGCGTTAGTACGCCAAGATTTTAAATAAGACTATCTTTTGTCCGATGTGTGTGTGTGTGAAATATATTTTTGGAAACAATCTGGTGTGATTATTAATATATTTTGCATATACTTAAAGAACTACAAATTATTAACCTACCAATACATCCAATCCACATACTGCCTTTTGTTATTGTTGTCGTGTCCAATGAAGAGCCTCAGATGTCTCCATGTCTTACTGAAGCAGCAATGTCCACTATCCTGGGTGTGTAGAGCTGCTGCTCTGGGTCTATATACTGCCTTTTGTTATTGTTGCCGTGTCCAATGAAGAGCCTCAGATGTCTCCATGTCTTACTGAAGCAGCAATGTCCACTATCCTGGGTGTGTAGAGCTGCTGCTCTGGGTCTATATACTGCCTTTTGAATCTCCAAAAAGACATTGCTCATTATGACCATATAGACAGCAAGTATTTATATCAAACCTTAATATCCTATAAGTTGAATAGTCAACCGAAGAATAGAACTTTCAGACTATCACAAAAATGTTATAACCTAACCCTAAATAGCCCCATAGAGATAATGATAAAGCGGGACACATTACTCTTGTGCCACGTACCCTTGGGTCATTTTTGATATAAAACTTAAAACTCAAGTTTTATTCAATTTTTCTTTCCATATAATTAATTAGTTATATATTCAGAGAATTCCTGTGGAAATAATGTCGGTTATGTTCCTGGAATACAAGATTCGAACAGCTAGTTCAAATGTAAAGTCGAAAGATTTCCACATTTGTGGTATTTAATAGATATGTCCTTTTTTAAAATAAAAATACAACCTTTCGCAATGAGTTTCTTTTATTATGATATGCGCGAGCTTTCGGGCTGGAGCCGCCCTTCTTGGCCAGAACAAGGGACTTCTTAAACAGTTTCGCTTTATAATATTCCAAATAATTCAAGTTGAGGTTCATTCTTGAAGTAAACGAAAAGATTGCGCTACAAATTTTAAAATAAAAATACAACCTTTCGCAATGAGTTTCTTTTATTATGATATGCGCGAGCTTTCGGGCTGGAGCCGTCTTTTATTATGATAAGAAGGGCGGCTCCAGCCCGAAAGCTCGCGCATATCATAATAAAAGAAACTCATTGCGAAAGGTTGTATTTTTTATTTAAAATTTGTAGCGCAATCTTTTCGTTTACTTCAAAAAATATGTCCTTTGAAATTCTTATATTTTCAGCCCCTTATCTACAGACTATATAAGATAAAAGTCACCAAGTCTTACTCAAGCCTTCTGTGAATGAGTTACCAACCTACTAGCGGTCAAGAACGGGAAAAAGCAGACGTTAAATAAACCAACGAACGACCTAAAATCTTTCCAACAAAGATATTCTTTTTATCTAATGGAATTAAAGAAATTTCCAAGAACTTTAAGATTCAGAACTTCGAAATATTCTATTGGGTGCGCAAGTATGACTCCGCGTTTTCCGGTTATAAAATCTAATGCAATTGAAACAAATTTATAATAGACATTTATTAAAAATAATAATTATTAGGTACAACATTCTCTTATAATTTGGGTAGTGTGTTGGATGCCATAATAAATAAAAAAAGTTTTGGTTTCAAGGCAATCTATTCATCAAGCCGATTTTCAATTTCTTCGTGATTCTGGAAGCTCTGGTCAGGAAGACCATGTGCCATCGACCGAAAGAGTTGCTAATTCGATGGAGCGATGTTTGGAGAGTATGGTGGGTGGTGTAAGACTTCCCATTTCAGGGTGTCTTTTACCGATTGCGCGACATGTGGCCTTGCGCTGTCACGAAGCAGTATAAACCATACCATTTCGTTGCGCCCGTTGTGATAGCGAAGAGCAGTGACTGTTTTGCCTGGTTGTAGAAGTTCGTAGTGAAGTATGCCGGGATGATCCCACCAGATATACAGAGGAACCTTCTTGCCGTGGATATTGGGTTTGGCGGTCGAAGTTGTCAGCTGTCTTGGGCTTACCCATGATTTTTTGCGCTTCGGATTGTCAAAATAAACCCAATTTTGATCTGTCGCAATACGATGAAGACTTTCTTTGAAATATTTCTTGCAGGAGATATCGGATGTCTTTCTTCGATTTTCTCTTTTCTTTCTACTCAATTCGTTATACAACTATTTTTCTTCCTTTTGGATCTTTCCATAGCATGCAAACGAAGTGAAACAGCCTGTAAAATGACGTTGAGAGAAGCCGCTAAAGGTCCTTGTTGTTTAGCATCGTCTTCATCCAATAATGCTTGAAGTTTCTCATCCTGGAAATCTTTTGGCGGCTTTCAATGTTCCTTGTCGTTGATGTCAAAATCTCCAAAATTGAATAGTTTAAAACCTTCTCAATAGGTTCTTAATGAAGGAGCATTGTTTCCATAGGCCCTCTTTTTAGAGCATTTGACGAGCTTCGGTTGCGCTTTTCCTGAGGTTAAAGATGAATAGCAAAGCTGCTCGCAAATGAAAATTTCCAGGAACAAAAGTAGACATCTAAAGAGCTTAAAATAAAAATACGCATAAGATTCATATCAAGTATTACATATTAATAGCTAGCGTTGAAAAAAAGATGCAGAAATCGATGTAAAACAAAGCAATTGGTAAAAGTTTGTTTATGTAAATTTATAATGAATTAAATAAAAACGCAGAGTCATTTTTGCGCACCCAATAGTTTTAAAATAGAAGCTTCAATGTATCTAAACATGTAGTAAATCTAGAGTGCAAGCACAGTTTTAATATTCATTGCGCGTGATTTAGACAAAGTTGCACACACACACCATTATATAAATATTATATATATTTTCTAGAATACACTTTAATTATGTTGTTTCTCACGCAACCACACACAGTTATCCAGATTATACTACATTTTATATGCAATAATTAAGAAATATATAATTTAAATAGGGAATGTGAAAATTTTAAAATTGATATTTTACATAAAAAAGTAAACATTTATTGTTTTACAATATAATACACTGCGGTCTGTGATTGCAAAACGACACTTGAAGTTACACCGCATGAGTTTCTTTTCAATGAAAAATCAAAATTTAATTTCAAGGTGAAATAAAAGAGAGAGAGTTTTTTTTTAAATATCTTTATCTAGAATTTCTCAAGAGTGCCGAATATATGAGAAGACAGGCTATAGAGCAGTCTGGAAAATTGAGCTGGCGAAACAGCTGGGGAGGGTTGAACACTGATAACCCAGGCCCTCCAAATATTTTTAATCGCAGTAAAGTCAGTATAAATTGTTAACTAAAATGGTATTAATTTTTCATTAACAGATGTGTGTAGAGACAATTATTTAAACGAATTGAAATTGTTAAACAAGTACACTCATGAACAAAACTTAAGGAAAGTGTACCTTTTAGCATGTATATCGGGATTCAGACAATAACTCTGAAGGATATTACAGTGACCTTTATTGAAGACACACGAGACAACCAAGTGAGAACAAAAAAACTTACTCTTATCTTCAAAAAAAAAAAAAGAGGACCGGGGACATTACAAAGACTTTACACTTCTTTACGATTTGTCCATGTAGTTAAAATTATTTTGTAATAGTTATATTTTGACCGAAATAATGTTTTGTTTGATATATTTGTAGATTTAAGCAATCGAAAAACACAAAGCGATCTTATATTTATTCACGGTTCCTAAGGATATGTCATGATAAACCTTTATCATATTTTTTATTTGAATCAATATATATTTTACACATATAAATTTACTGGCAATGCGCTTCTTTTAAATATCATCAAATAGTATCTCTACAGACCTTACTGCAATGATATGAGTTATTGAATGAGATAGTAGGTCTGTAGAGATAATATTTGATGATATTTAAAAGAAGCGCATTGCCAGTAAATTTATATGTGTAAAATTTTAACGATAGATGGCAATTAAATTTAATTTACTAATCAATATATATGTTTGTAATAAATAAATTTACTGGAAATGTGCTTCTTTTTAATAATATCATCAAATATTATCTCTAAAGACCTTACTGCAATGATACAAGTTATGAGAGGGCTTGACTCATCAGTAGTGAACCATCTCAGCGGTTTCGCCAAATTAATCTCTAGACCGTCTGATGAGCCAAGCACTCTCATTCAATAACTTATAATATTTCAGTAGGGTCTGTAGAGATAATATTTGATGATATTATTGAAAAGAAACACATTGCCAGTAAATTTATTCGTTACAAATTTGATCGATAGATGTTAATTAAATTTCTAAATCTAATATATATGTTTTGAATTATATATGTATTTAAAACATTCAATATTCACAAATAAATCATTAATTTTCTGTTAATTGACTTATTTATATATTGTACGTTCAAATAGTTAAATATCTAAAATAATTTTAGGTTTTCTTTTAAAACATAAGACTACGCAAACTATAAACATATAAATGAAGTCATCACTAATATTTGCAGGTTAAAATTATCTATTAAAATATTTTTCAATACTGAAAATGTATTCCAATTAATTAGGAAATCCATACAATTACCTTAGAAATTTCCAATTTATATTTATACTAGCGGATGTACCTGGCTTCGCCCGGTTTTTACCCGAGTAAAGGTTTGTCTAACGAACATTTGTTAAAACAATTCTAGAAAACATCCAATTCCTACTGAATCTATACTTGGCAAGATAACTTTATGTTTGATTATCTGCTCCACCTAGCTGTACCCGTTCAAAGGTTGCTGTTTTTGAACAAAAAGGCAGTTTTAATACCTAAATAATAATTTATTAATGATCAAATGTATACAATACATCAAAATGAAAATTAACAATAAAATTATCCCTACATAAATGTCATTTGAATATAACATATGTAAAAAATAATAGATATATTTTGATAATTTGAAACTCGTAAATTTGAATCTCTCGATAAAGTGAACATTTTTTCCCGGTCCCTTGAAAAATACTCGATAAGTTGAATAAAAGCAATATTAATTGGTTCCCTCGGTAATTGGAAGTTAAAGGAATAGTATCTTGCCTTGGAATTGTATCATTATTCTTGTCTCAAATAAATTGCCGTGTCATCCTGAATGTTGTCTTTCCTAATTTTCTACATTACAAAATCATCATTTTATCTATTCTCCCAATATATATGTTGTAGATAAATGATAAAACTAACTTTGACTTGTGCGCAACTAATAGGTAGAAAATCTTACTTTTGATAAATAATCTTTAAGATAATAAACTTAGTGATAATAATCTCCGTCGCAATGGGGGATTTGCGAGTTAAATCTACAAATCTGCAAATAACTCTAAGGATATTCAAGATATTCAAGAAATTATTTTTCAAAAACCTCCCCGGGGATATACCTAATAATATCCTAAAATTTCACGGCGATTGGATGTATGGTTTTTGAATCTATAGAGTACAAACATACAGACAGACATTCAATTATATATATATACTAGCGGATGTGTACCCGGCTTCGCCCGGGTTTTATCCGAGTGAAAGTTTGCCTAACGAATATTATATATTATGAAGTATAATAAACAATGTTAAAGATTAGTTTTAATTATTAATCAAGATTGTGTGTGAATATGTGAGAAAGATGTAATATCGTTGTTGTTTTCTTGGCCGACTGTTTTACATATGGTGTTATCTTAAAATTGCTTGTTTTGAATATTTTTTTCGATTGGGTTGAATGAATTGCTGAATTTTTTTTTTGTATTTATATATAAATAAAATTAACTCTGTTGATTTTTTTTGTATTTAATCGATAACAGCGAAGTTACGCATGTTAAAGTTAGGAAAAATATTTTGATGTTAAGCAAAACCTGCTCCATCTCGTTTTACATAAATGTTGAAAATTTGGTCGAAATTGATGCATTGTAACGAAAGTTTTTAGCGAACACCACTTATGAAATTTGCATTTTATTAATATATAAGAATAAGATATATATATAGATTACAGATGTAGCGCTATTTCATTATTAAAATAAGAGTGTTCAATTTTGAAATATCTAAAGCAATAAAGTATACAGCTGCCATCACAATACGTTACGCTCCTATCTGAAAAAATTATAAATAAACATAAAAATCAATAGGCATTCTATTTCTCCATTCACTAACCTTTTCATAGTAATTCTTATAATTTATTGAATTATGCAAATTCCTATTTTCTATATTTACATAAATTTTTATTTAAAATACTATAAAATATATCTTCATTATCTTGTTTATAAGTTTGAGTTAGTTGAAGAAGGGCTTATCCGAAAGCTTCCTTTAATCAAATAAATAAAAAAGAGTTGTGCGGCATCTTACCCCCCCCTTTTTTTTTGTATTTGTCGAAATCCGAAAATTTGTGATAATGAAACTCTTCTCTTGTTTAAGCGTTACATTTCATCGGGAATATGTCTTATATCTATTAAAAAATATTATTTTTAAATTGTAGAGGGCCTTATATTTAATTTGAAATACAATTTTGAAATTTTGTATGAATTGATGAATATTTTAAAAATATATGTACCATTTCTATATAGTTCTTAGAATTAAAGATACTGCGGACCCAGAGTAAAAATGGATTTACTCTGGGGCCGAAATATCTTCTGTTTTATTCTTATCTTCAATTCTAAGAACTATGAATGCCGGACAGGCAACCTTAACGCTTCTATGTATATGCTCTATTCTTCTATGTGCTCCTGGTCAGAATATGCCTTTTTTATTTTGACTTCTATATAGTCAAAATGTTTTATAGCTGGGTCAATGTACTCTAAATCTTCCCGATCATCACGCGGCGCGCGTTTAGATTTCCAAAGGGATTTAAAATATTTACACATGTAACAATGTGGTGAAATAATTTTTTGTATTCATAGCTAAAAACCTTTCAAATATTTCAAGTAAACTATGGACAAAAGCTTATAGGACAGTAGAATTACATTCAAATATTTGCTTCGAGCAATGCTCTTCAGCAAACTATAAAGACAAGACCATTTGAAATAAATTAACACAAAGCAATAACGCGCCATCTATACATATAAAATAAAAGGATTTAAAAGCGCGAATGTTTCTTTTATACATAAAACGAACTTCTACTGTCCTTACTGCGATGAAAAAATATATTGGGAGGGCTTGGCTCATCAGTGGTGAACCCTCCCAGCGGTTTCGCCAATTTAATCCACCAGACCGCTTCTCAGAGCTCTAATACTGTATTGGATCATTCTGCTTTTATATGCTACACTGAAGGATGAAATCTTAGAAATGGTTTTCAAGTAAACTATGATCCAATACAGTATTAGAGCTCTGAGAAGCGGTCTGGTGGATTAAATTAGCGAAACCGCTGGGAGGGTTCACCACTGATGAGCCAAGCCCTCCCAATATATTTTTCATCGCAGTAAGGACAGTAGAAGTTCGTTTTATGTATAAAAGAAACATTCGCGCTTTTAAATCCTTTTATTTTATAACTATCTAGATTAGTTAGAAATATTCAGAGATTTAACCTCCTTTAATTCTGATGTAGGTTTCCAATGTATCAAAACTTGTGACAAAATACCATATAAATTCAACATAACGTGTATTATATATATATATGATACACACTTTATTTCACACACGCATGCAAAAAAAAAGGTCTCTACGAACTATGCAAAATTTCGATAAATATATTCAATAATAAATATAAAAATGTTGAATTTAATTTCAAAATAAGCTGTAAACGCTTTATTTTCATTATGCAAATTTTATTATGATAGTACTATATAATCAGCACTTTTTTTTCTTAGTTCCGCCTCTCACAGGTACGCAGTATTACATAGAAGTCTTATACTTTACAGGGGTAAAGGAATAACCAAAGGCTACCAACAATGATAATTAGCATTAAAGGAATAAGTGATGACAAACCTATGGAGTTGCAGTTCCCAGAAGCTGCAACTTTTGAGGAGATTTCAAGTATTATTTTGAGAGATTTTAAAAATCTTAAAACTGCAATCTTGTGCTATAATGGTGAAGAACTGGATCCCAAGAAGAATTTGTCCGAACAGGGAATCGAAAGCTACTATGTGCTTGAACTTAAACCTGAGCCAATTGTCCCAATACCTCAACTACCCATGATAATTAACATTAATGGACTCTTTTATGCAAACGTCGCGGTATTCCAGCTCACAGAAGAAATTACTGCTGAAGAGATTTCAAAGAAAATTTTGGTAGCAATTCCAAGTCGGAAAACTGCAACATTAATCTTTCGTAATAAAGAACTGGATCCCAAGAAAACTCTGTACGAACAGGGAGTTCGAAAGGACTATGTGGTCCATCTTAAACCTGATCCTATTGAGCCACAGCCCGGAGATGTGGACCTTGGTGCGCAGGGAAGCGAAGAATGACTTGTGAACTGTAAAAAACTTCGTGTATAAAGTTATATTTAGAAATAGTATTTTAAAACAAATTCTCTATATAACAATTTTTTTAGCATTAATTTTTTAGTCTCAAAAAGCAGTTCAAAGGTAAATGGGAGTTTTCTAGATCATTGCATGCAGACCTTATTGTACATAGCCGGTTATTACGCAGGAGTTTTAGAAAGTTTTCCTATGGTACTATATATGGAGTGAATAAAATTCAAATATATTTTAGCGTTCAAAATATGTATAAATTATATTGTAATATGCAAATAGTCTCTTCATTTGCAACTATTTTAATTTTTGTGAATGTCTTATAATAAAATTCCTTTAGATTTTTATTTTTGGAATATGCAAAAAGTTTCACAATAAAATTCTTTTAAATATCTTGTTTCTCGATATTAACCATGGCCACACCTGTATTTTTCTAGAATTTATATTATGGAAATTTAAAAACTATTGTGTAGGTTTCTTTTTAAAAAAAAACTTATTTAATACTCGTCTTAATGCAATATGATAAAATAATGGGAGGGCTTGACTCATCAGTGATGGACCTCCCAGTGGTTGTGCCTTTTTATTCTACCATAACGCTATAATATTGTATTGGGCTATTTTGCTTTTTTTATACCAATACTGAAGATAAACACTTGGTAAATGAATTTTGAAATTAAAATAAAATTACTCTCGCCATGTTCCCTAATCAACGGCAGAATTTTAGAAACCATGAAAATCAGTTATCCGAAGTATTAATAGGACTGCCTATATAGCTCACATCAGCCTTGAGAACAAACCTCTAATGGGACAACCAAATGCGACGGATATTGAGACCCTACGATTTCTGGTGATAGACAAACGTGACACTTGGACATATTTTAATTATCAGAGTCGTTACAACGAGAAATTCGAAACTTGTGGAAAGTATAAGGCAATCACGAGTTTGAAGAACACACATAATTCATACATCCAGGTCTTCCTATTTGTATAGCCGTTTCCTTTTAAACATATCTTCGAATGACAACTACTTAAATATTCTTTTCTCCTAAATATTGTATTAGAATGTGGACGTACATCACTGGTAGTTAATGTTGAAATTAACACTCGGGCTTAGAATTCTGAAAATGTACAATAGCCTACTTCCCCATATACCGTATGGTATGTCTAACTCAACTAATGGAGATATTATCAAGAATAAGAAATACGAGGTGTGTTCAAAAAGTATCGCGACTTTTGTGTTTTTTCAAAATTATTTATTCATGAATACCTATTTTGTCCCCTTCAAAGTAATCCCCATGAGATATTATACACTTGTGCCAACGGTTTTTCCAATCTTCGAAGCACTTCAAAAAATCATTTTTAAAAATCTTTTTCAGCTCCTCCTTCGATGCCGTCTTTATCTCGTCACGTGTAGCGTAACGTCGTCCTTTCATGGGCCTCTTCAGTTTAGGGAACAAGAAAAAGTCACAGGGGGCCAGATCTGGGGAATACGGTGGCTGCGGCATCATTAGTGTGTTGTTTTTGGCCAAAAAGTCGCGCACAAGCAACGATGTGTGAGCAGGGGCGTTATCGTGGTGCAAAAGCCAATTTTTGTTCTTCCACAAATCCGGGCGTTTCTGGCGGATTGCTTCGCGCAAATTGCGCATAACTTGCAGGTAATATTCCTTATTGACCGTTCTACCCTGTGGCAAGAACTCATGATGCACCACCCCCTGCAATCGAAGAAAACTGTCAGCAAAACTTTCACATTCGACCGAACTTGGCGCGCTTTTTTCGGTCTTGGTTCGTGCGGCAGCTTCCATTGAGATGATTGAGCTTTGGTTTCCACGTCATAACCATAAACCCACGCTTCGTCACCAGTTATGACCCTCTGGAGCAAATTTGGGTCGTCGCGGACAGAGTCCAACATCTCATTAGCAATGTTCATGCGATGTTGTTTTTGGTCGCAATTGAGCAATTTTGGTACGAATTTCGCGGCGACCCGTCTCATGCCCAAATCATTGATAAAAATCGAATGGCACGAGCCAATCGATATGTTTAGGTCCTCAGCAACTTCTCTAACGGTGATTTGACGATTGGCCAATATCATTTTCTCCACTTCATTAATTTTTTCGTCTGTTGTTGAAGTGCTCGGGCGTCCGGCACGCTCTTCGTCGTTCACATCTTCTCGGCCTTCTGAGAACATTTTATACCACCGATAAACGTTGCTTCGGTCCAAGGTAGCTTATCCGTATGCCACAGTCAACATTCGGAATGCATCCGCGCACTTGATTTCGTTTTTCACGCAAAATTTGATACAGGTTCTTTGATCCATTTTTTAATAGGTAAAAAACGAAGACGATCCAAAACACCTGCAAGCAAAGCAGCTGTCAACAATTAAGTGAACATTCAAAATGGCCGAGCTTGTCGGCATAAGTGAGAGACATGAGTACCAACATAAAGCCACAAAAAGATCGAAATTCGAATATACGTAACCCGCGAAAATTCAAAAGTCGCGATACTTTTTGAACACACCTCGTATATCGGATTTTCGGAAGGTTTTTCCAACATAATTAATTCAACCGGATTTTCTAAGTTAATTCACTGCAATGATATAAGCATGGTTCATAGGGAAATTCCACCAATAGTCAAGATAGCAACAGAACAATCTATTCAAAATGATCAGGTTGAAATATAAAATTCTAAATTCTATTGTAACTATAAGCATTTACATAGTTCATTTTTGACTGACAAATATTTACTTAGCGATCTTCCGTTTCCAATAAAACGCTATATTTCACAACAAAGAGAACTCCGTTTTTTTTTTTCAGGAAAACCATACCAAAATCTTCAGTGAGGAGAATACACTATGCCATCTTTGCAAAATAGAAATTGAAATATTACATCTTTGAGTGTCAGTATGTTAACGAAGAAAGAAAGGCGTTCTTCTCAAAAGTAAACCTCAGCCAACTTACTTCAGTGCAAAGTTACAAGGTTGTAACCAGCGCCATATCAAGTCGAATGGTGTTGTTCTGTCCCTGTATATAACTTTTACAAAGCAGTGACTTAGTCATCGTTTTCTCCTCCACTGCATGATGGTGATTGATCATCGTGGGGATATCATTGCATGCCGGTAATGAGATATATAGTATTAGACTGGTGTCTTAATAAAGGCTTGGTATGTGTATAAGACCAGTGTGTTATTTTATGCCTAATATCTTAACTTGATCTACTGGGTTTAAAATAATATTCGGTATTTCAATTGGAACTTTAGGTTTATTATGTAAGTGAAGTAAATTCTTTTTCTCTGGGCTTATTGATAATTTATTCCTATTACACCAATGAATCACGTAGCATAGAATATATTCGCTTAATATTTTGAGATCCTCGACAGACTTGCTCCAGAAAATGATTGAAACGTCGTCTGCGTAGCAAATTATTTCTGCGTTCGGATGTTTGTGTGATGCGTTCGTGTGTTAATTTTATATTTATTTAATTTCTTATCTTATCTTTTTTTTTTTCATTTTAATTACTCACTTTCTACGTCTCATTGATACGTTTTCTTTAATTAAAGATATTAAAGATACTGCGGACCCAGAATAAAAATGGATTTACTCTGGGGCCGAAATATCTTCTGTTTCAGTCTTATCTTTAATTCTAAGAACTATGAATGCCGGACAGGCAACCTCTGCACTTCTATGTGCTCTATTCTTCTATGTGCTCCTGGTCAGAATATGCCTTTTTTATTTTGACTTCTATATAGTAAAAATGTTTAATAGCTGGGTCAATGTACTCTAAATCTTCCCGATCATCACGCGGCGCGCGTTTAGATTTCCAAAGGGATTTAAAATATTTACACATGTAACAATATTGTGAAATAATTTTTTTGTATTCCTAGCTAAAAACCTTTCAAATATTCGCTAAAATAATGTATTTTTTCTAATGTGCCGAAGGCGCAAATTTATATAAAATGACCATCAATTGTGGCAACTTCAGACAAATAAACCAACCTTAAAGGCCTTCGTTCCAAATCCTGATCTACATGTTGGTTTAATTTTCGAAATTTGCCAAAGTTGGGTGTTGTGGCATATTCTTTGATATGCATTTGCCTGTTCTGTGCCAACACTTTAAAAAAAGGCTTTGTTTGGTGCATTTTTTAAAAGGCATTTAATTCTTTTTAGCTCAACAATTTTCAGATATGTATTGTCAAAGGACATTTAGATATGTGAATAACTGTGTAAGTTCCAGGAAGAATGTACAAGATCTGAACATGGTGAAGTTGTTAAACGATTAATACAAGTTCGAATTGGTGACATCTTTCTTGGAAACTTTATTTGCTTTAAAGAATCATAATACACTCTAGCCCCTCATCTGAAGAATATACATCATTCTCATAAGACTAAGTTTTGAGATTCTTATTCAAGAGTCTCTGAAGAGGTGTTTCCTCCCTTACTAGCGGTCAAGCAGATCGGCCATTATATAGACCAACTCACAGGGAACTTCTCAACAAATTATCTCATTGTTATGTAATTAGACACTATCTAGATTAGTTAGAAATATTCAGAGATTTAACCTCCTTTAATTCTGATGTAGGTTTCCAATGTATCAAAACTTGTGACAAAATACCATATAAATTCAACATAACGTGTATTATATATATATATGATACATACCTAATTTCACACACGCATGCAAAAAAAAAAGGTCTCTACGAGCTATGCAAAAATTCGATAAATATATTCAATAATAAATATAAAAATGTTGAATTTATTTTCATTATGCAAATTTTATTATGATAGTACTATATAATCAGCACTTTTTTTTTTTCTTAGTTCCGCCTCTCACAGGTACGCAGTATTACATAGAAGTCTTATACTTTACAGGGGTAAAGGAATAGCCGAAGGCAACCAACAATGAGAATTAGAATTTTGGGAATAAGTGATGACAGAGCTAAGGAGTTTGAGTTCTCAGAAGCTACAACTATTGAGGAGATTTCAAATATTATTTTGAGAGATTATGAAAATCGTAAAACTGCAATCTTGTGCTTTAATGGTGAAGAACTGGATCCCAAGAAGAATTTGTCAGAACAGGGAATCGAAAACAACTATGTGCTTGAACTTAAACCTGACCCAATTGTCCCAATACCTGAACTACCCATGAAAATAAACATTTATGGACTCTTTTATGCAAACCTCGCGGAATTTCTGGTCGGAAAAGAAATTACTGCTGAAGAGATTTCAAAGAAGATTTTGGAAGAAAATCCAAGTCGGAAAACTGCAACATTAATCTTTTGTAATGAAGAACTGGATCCCAAGAAAACTCTGTACGAACAGGGATTACGAAATAACTATGTGGTCCATCTTAAACCTGACCCTATTGAGCCACAGCCCGGAGATGTGGACCTTGGTGCGCAGGGAAGCGAAGAATGACTTGTGAACTGTAAAAAAACTTCATGTATATAGTTGTATTTAGAAATAGTATTTTAAAAGAAATTCTCTATACCATTTTTTTTAGCATTAATTTTTTAGACTCAAAAAGCAATTCAAAGGTAAATGGGAGTTTTCTAGATCATTGCATGCAGACCTTATTGTACATAGCCGGTTATTACACAGGAGTTTTAGAAAGTTTTCCTATGGTACTATATATATGGAGTGAATAAAATTCAAATATATTTTAGCGTTCAAAATATGCATAAATTATATTGTAATATGCAAATAGTCTCTTCAATTGCAACTATTTTAATTTTTGTGAATGTCTTATAATAAAATTCCTTTGGATTTTTATTTTTGGAATATGCAAAAAGTTTCATAATAAAATTCTTTTAAATATCTTGTTTCTCGATATTAACCATGGCCACACCGGTATATTTCTAGAATTTCTATTATGGAAATTTAAACTATTGTGTAGGTTTCTTTAAAAAAAATTGCAACTATTTTAATTTTTGTGAATAATTGCAAACCTGGATGTCTTATACTAAAATTCCTTTAGATTTTTATTTTTGGAATATGCAAAAGTTTCATAATAAAATTCTTTTAAATATCTTTTGTTTCTCGATATTAACCATGGCCACACCTGTATATTTCTAGAATTTCTATTATGGAAATTTAAAAACTATTGTATAGGTTTCTTTTAAAAAAAAACTTATTTAATACTCGTCTTAATGCAATATGATAAAATAATGGGAGGGCTTGACTCATCAGTGATGGACCTCCCAGTGGTTGTGCCTTTTTATTCTACCATAACGCTATAATATTGTTTTGGGCTATTTTGCTTTTTTTATACCAATACTGAAGATAAACACTTGGTAAATGAATTTTGAAATTAAAATAAAATTACTCTCGCCTTGTTCCCAAATCAACGGCAGAATTTTAGAAACCATGAAAATCAGTTATCCGAAGTATTAATAGGACTGCCTATATAGCTCACATCAGCCTTGAGAACAAACCTCTAATGGGACAACCAAATGCGACGGATATTGAGACCCTACGATATCTGGTGATAGACAAACGTGACAATTGGACATATTTTAATTATTAGAGTCGTTACAACGAGAAATTCGAAACTTGTGGAAAGTATAATGCAATCACGAGTTTGAAGAACACACATAATTCATACATCCAGGTCTTCCTATTTGTATAGCTGTTTCCATTTTAAACATATCTTCGAAAGAAAACTACTTAAATAATCTTTTCTCCTAAATATTGTATTAGAATGTGGACGTACATCACTGGTAGTTAATGTTGAAATTAACACTCAGGTTCTGGCTTAGAATTCTGAAAATGGACAATAGCCGACTTCCCCATATACCGTATGGTATGTCTAACTCAACTAATGGAGATATTATCAAGAATAAGAAATATCAATATCTGATTTGCGGAAGGTTTTTCCAACATAATAAATTCAACCGAATTTTCTAAGTTAATTCACTGCAATGATATAAGCATGGTTCAGAGGGAAATTCCACCAATAGTCAAGATAACAATAGAACAATCTATTCAAAATGATCAGGTTGAAATATAAAATTCTAAATTCTATTGTAACTATAAGCACTTACATAGTTCATTTTTGACTGACAAATATTTACTTAGCGATCTTCCGTTTCCAATAAAACGCTATATTTCACAACAGAGAATACTCCATTCGTTTTTTTTTAGGAAAACCATACCCAAATCTTCAGTGAGGAAAATACACTATGCCATCTTTGCAAAATAGAAATTGAAATATTACATATTTGAGTGTCAGTATGTTAACGAAGAAAGAAAGGCGTTCTTCTCAAAAGTAAACCTCAGCCAACTTACTTCAGTGCAAAGTTACAAGGCTTGTAACCAGCGCCATATCAAGTCGAATGGTGTTGTTCTGTCCCTGTATATAACTTTTACAAAGCAGTGACTTAGTCATCGTTTTCTCCTCCACTGCATGATGGTGATTGATCATCGTGGGGATATCATTGCATGCCGGTAATGAGATATATAGTATTAGACTGGTGTCTTAATAAAGGCTTGGTATGTGTATAAGACCAGTGTGTTATTTTATGCCTAATATCTTAACTTGATCTACTGGGTTTAAAATAATATTCGGTATTTCAATTGGAACTTTATTATGTAAGTTTATTAGTATATTATAAGTTTATATGTAAAGTTTATTAGTATAGTAAAGTATAATAAGTTTATTATGTAAGTAAGTAAATTCGTTTTCTCTGGACTTATTGATAATTTATTCCTATTACACCAATGAATCACGTAGCATAGAATATATTCGCTTAATATTTTGAGATCCTCGACAGACTTGCTCCAGCAAATGATTGAAACGTCGTCTGCGTAGCAAATTATTTCTGCGTTCGGATGTTTGTGTGATGCGTTCGTGTGTTATTTTTATATTTATTCAATTTCTTACCTTCTCTTTTTTTTATTTTAATTACTCACTTTCTACGTCTCATTGATACGTTTTCTTTAATTAGATTTCTCCTCTCTAGGTGGTTTAACTTGAATTTTCCCAGAATATTCATATGTGTTTCAGAAAAGGTCAGAAATGTTATCTGTGTATAAACAAAGCGCCTTAATAGAGTTGTCACATTATCTCCACTGTCAATCTTCTACAGAAGAGAAAAGTAAAATTCTCTTGGAAAATCCTAAAACTGTTATCTGACAGTTATCTGTCGGTTTTGGCGAGATAACCCCATGGTGCAAAGAGATTGTTCAATTGTCTCAGAGCTGTTACCAAAATAATTCAACAAGACCTAACATGATTGTGATATTTATAAATCCATATTCTTATTTTCCATAGGATCATTCAAATAATAATCTGTATATATTTATCATGTGTTTATAATCCTTCTCCATTTTTACCCCTTTGTATATTTCCCACTTTCATAGGTTTCTCCGTCTTGTAACCCCAAGGAGAATCCTCTGTAAGACCAATGTGTCTTAATAAAGGTTTGTGTGTGTGTGTGATTGTGATATTTATTCTTTCCTTGCCCTCATTTTTTAATATTTCGCTTTCTATGAATGAAAATACTGTAAAAAAGTTACGCTTCAAATTTGTATAACCTTCATTCATCAGCTGAGAAGAAATTTTTATTAAGACGAAAAATCTTAGTAAAGGCATATGTATGCATATATCATATGTAAATTCCAGCGTTTTTCATATATTTATTCTCGGAATACTTAATTATGTTTTCTTGTGTATAAATTTCATTATTAATATTAAATATGATTAGTTTTTACTTCTTTTTTTCTTCATTTGCAGAGACTCCATGGTAAATCCATGTATAGGAAATTTATTTTTCTCCAATTTACCCAGACTAATCTATTAGCTTGATTGTCTTAATTGAATTTTCCTGTATATAAATTTCATATTACCATAAAATGTGATTATCTTTAAAAATAATAACAATAACATTGCTTATTACTGGTACTCTTATTCCTGCATGTACACTACATTTCTGCTTGGAGAATCAGTATAAGACTAAAATGTCTTAATAAAGCTTTTAGTTCTTTGTATTATAGTATATTATTGGGGTATTTGAATGGACACCATCTTTGGAAACTAAATAGTTTTTTTTTTTAGAATATTGATTTTTTTTCCTTAAAAAAGTTAATATAGTTATATAATTACTTTAAAACATATCTTCGAAAGCATTTTGCGATTAACAAATGCATCAACGTGTTTTCCGACTATCTTATCAATAGTGAGAAGTTGTTTGAGAATTTAGGTCACATATTGTGGGTTGAAAATATGATTACCGCCATCTACTGGAATAAAAATCAACTAAACGCTAATTTAGATTTAAATCTATATTATTCCATTTAGATATTTTTTTAAATTAACCACCTGACATTATCCCCTTTTTTTCTTACTTTTTTTTTCATATATATATATTGTATTTAAATTATTGTCTTTTTACATACGCATATAAAAATATTCACTATGAATTATTTCCTTTGTAAATATATTTTGGATTTCATTATGAAAAATGGTCTTTGATGTAACGATCTCAAGGAAATATTGGACATATCTTGTGGTTGTAAACAATATATAGGTGTATGCGTGTATATGTGTGTATATATGTATATATTTTTAAATTTAATGATGTAACTGTAAATAAAATTCAAAGAATATCTCTATATATGTAAATAATATTTATGAATCTTTCTAAGTCTCTTTCTGTGTATCTTTCCATGTTGAATATTTTCTTTGTTATATTTGTATGTACATTTAGCGCAAGTGTCCCTAGGGGGACATAGCGTTTTGAATTGAAATAAATAAATAAATTAGGAAAAAAACTCATCAGGATAATTTTAAAAATTTCTACCTGAACTTATTTTTTTTCTATTCAGAAACACAAATGAAAAATCTCTAAATATGATACGTACTTTTAGATCTTTAACCCTTTAAGCACCAGGCAAGCCGATGTATCGGTTTGATGTGACTTGATACTTCTTTTCTCCTTAAAAAATCTAATGAAAATTAATTAATTGTATTTTAAAGCGCATATTCTGTTGCATTGTGTTTCATAGGTTTGTATGAATCATAAAAACGTTCATTAAAAAAAAATAGTTTGATGTCTTTTGAAGGCTAATAATGATCAGGAATGACCTTGAAAACGGCCGGCACCAAAAAGTTAAAAAGTGGCCACCGGATTAAAATATGCTCAGGGCTATGATATATAAATGGCTAAATATATAATTATGTAAATATTATATGAAATTGCTATGTTTACTTTCTATATTCTGTGGAAGTTTCATAAATTTTATAAAACTTCATAAAAAAACTTTGAAGGGAATTACTTTCAAGAATCAACGAAATAATAACAAATTATATTAATGCCCCACATCGACAATATTATTTTTAAAAACAACTAGAGTTAGTGGAGATCTCCTTGGCTTGAAAAAATCGCGGGGATTGGATAGCAGACGATCATTAATATTATTTAGAAGCCTTTAGAACTTTAATGATAATTTTAGAGAATTTTTTTTAAACTCGAAGATTACCAAAGTTTATTCAGCCAAATTTTTATTATATACAATTTTTACTGGGGGGGGGGGAGCATATGGCGACTTTAACACATATCTATATTCGAAAAAGAAAGAATGAACAATATTAAGAATATTAAGGTAAAGGGTTTAATTTTGATTTTGATCGAAAGCTTGCGAAAATCAAAATTAAAAGAAACCCTTTACCTTAATATTGTTCATTCTTTCTTTTTCGAATAATTTCTTGCTAACTATTACTCACATTTCTATACAGAATTGGTAGAAATGATTCTTCAATCTGCTTATGCGACCAAGAAGATCATAACCCTGAGCATATTTTAATCCGGTGCCCACTTGTTGCAGATCTGAGAGTACAATGTCAAATGTTCCAGTTTAAGCAAAATGGTTTCCAATAAAGATGAATATATAAAATTTAACAAGTTCTGAAAACTATCTCAACTACCATGGACTTAAATTACACTAATGAATTGAAAATTCTACTTTTAATTTGTATAGTTTATTATTTTATATATTTCATCATTAATTTAGTGGTTAATTTTATAATATACACCAATACCTCGCTTTGCGTCTTTTCGTTTTGCGTTTTTTTCGAAGTTGCGTCGCTGCTTAATTTTTACTGATTTTCACTGTGCGTCGTTAGAATTTCGAAGTTGCGTTGTTTTGGATTCGAGTCTTTAATTTTTTTTTCCCTAAAATATGGCAACACCTTTGTTTTTGATTGCGCCTTCACATATTTTCACTTTGCGTCGTGTTTTTTTGGAACGTAACCCCGACTCAAAGCGAGGTATGGGTGTATTAAATATTATTGATTGAACAAAAACTATAAGATTTAATAACTAAATAAACTTTCTTTCTTGTATAAATATATTGTTCTAAAATGTAAAAAAAAAAATAATAATAATATTTCACTCTCTATCTTTCTAAAACTAGAAATAATTTGTACATATACTCTGAAACTATGTATATAAAATGGTTTAAACATTTACATGCAAATATCAACATAAGATTTAGCGTGCGTTTTGTAATAAATAAATAATTATCTATGCAAAACTCAATAATAAATATGAAAACTTTGATTTTTTTATTAATAAGCAGTTAACATATCTTGTAATCCATATGCAAATTTTCTTTCATATAAATATATCAGAAGCAATTTTTTTTCCATCGTTCAGTTGACGTTTTTTACGCTCCAGTGCCTGGCTTATCCTTATTTCTCCATCGCATTTTTCAGAGATTTAAGAAGTTTCAGAATTTTATACTTTCCTCAATATGGCTGAAAGAGAAATCAATGATTTGACATCAAGAAGAATAAGAGTTAATATTATTGGACTGACTAGAGGCACCACTATGGTATTTCTTATAACAAATAGAACCACTGCCAGATGGATTTCAAGAGCAATTCACAATGTTCGTCCATATCGGGCATTTCCAGACTTGTTTTTTAATGGTATACAACTGGACCCCACGAGGACTTTGTATGAACAGGGAATTAGAGAGAACTCGAACATCCATCTCAGACCTGACTATCCTGCTGCAGAACCCCAAATTACGGCTGGTCCTTTGCGCAAAAACTAGATTGATTTTTTTTAATTGTAAAAAAAAAAAAATGTATATAGTCTACATACTTATGAATTTTTATAGAAAATTTTATTTATTCTCCTTTGCATTTATAAATTTGTAATATATCAACTCTCCTAAAAAAAAAGTATCGTTCAAATCCAAGGTAAATAGCAAATTTTCCTCTTGTACATTATATACGGACAATTCCTAGCTGGCTAACACGCTGGATTTTTTTAAATATAAGATTCCCTGTGTAAGATGAGCGAGCAAATTGTAACTTGGTGTGTTGAGCCATTGGATAACTTTTAAAAAGTAAATCTGAGAAAAATATTTTAAATTTGCACACAACCTTCTAATTACAAAGATTATATTCAACCAATTTGCTTTTATATCTGGCAATAGTTTGATCTTTTGTTCCTCTGAAGTGTATAATTTGTTTTATATATTTAGAATAAAGTGTCTCAATCTGTAAAATTGGTTAATTTCTACTAGGTGTATGGTGTAGTTTTAAGTTTAGCAAAATTATGTATATCGTAGAAAACTAGTATCGAATAATTGTATATATAATAAAATAAAAATAAGATTTAATTATATTTCAATATATTTTTAAAAAATCCTATATGTAAATATTTAGGCAATCTTTGAAATTTTCCTAAGTTTGGAAAGCAAATGTGAAGATCCATATTGAGATATTCTGGTGACCTTTTGGGATCTAAATTTTATATTGATGAATTTAGCTCGGCGTCAAGTCTCTTAAGAAAATATCTTATTGATAGTTTCTAGCCTGTTTAAATGGTTATCATTTTAGTTTTCTGCAAAGGTCAACACCACCAGCGAGTTCAAGTAACCAAACTGGGCTCTGGCACATTTGTAAGTGCAAAGTCTAACTGCTTTTCACATGTGTAGACATGTGGTGCGCTTACAGTAAAAGCAGTCGCTAACTATCCACCATGATTATCATGGCCTGTACCACGTGTACTTTGGGATAAGTAAAAAAAATTTTTTTTTGTTTTCTCCATCTTATAGGTTGCTAGGTGTTTGAAAGATATTCAGCAATTATGTCAGCAATCTGTTTGTTCGTTTTTATATTTGTTAGAATATTGGAAGAGTGGTGTTTTCTAATACTTTTATTATATTCGTGTTGATTGTCCTTTCTCTTGGATCCAATTTTTCGTAGAAATCTGCCCATTTTTCTTGTTTGTATTTCAAATAATCGCTCTATTTCGTAATTTCAACGAATTTCTTTGTTTGCTTTTTCTTAGGGTCATTGATATGTCTTTCTGCAATCATGGCCTTGATGTTGTAGTCCTTCCAGTAAGGTATCCACAGATCCTTCCGTCTACCTCTAGGTATTGATGCATTTGTAGCTTTAGAGATGTTCGAAGAGAATTTTCCAAGGTTTTTGTCAAGCTTTCTCTAGAATTAATTCTTCATTGCAGAGTTCCTTAGCTTTTCTTTGATATTTTTCTAGTTAATTTTCCAAGATTCCATTTTTTACTCTTATATATTCTGTATTTTATAGCTCGGGGTTGGTAAAATTGGTCCATGGTCACTGATTATAAGAAATGGTATAAGAAAAGTTAATATTAGCATATCTGTATAGCCCAGCTAAGTGGTCAAAGCCAATTGTCCTACCTCGTGAATAACGCTATTTTTTTTCAAATCCATGAACCGCAATGGTTTTTGAGATAAATAAATAATAAAAACTTGCTTGTGAGGCAACATCGGGAGAATAAGGCGGCCTTGACAAAATTTCAATGCCATATAGCTTCAATTCTACAATTGAAATGAGTGAGCAGGTGCATTGTCAGCAAGAAGCCTTTGGTAATCATACTTCTTCTTTTTAGAGCATCAATAAATTGGTTAAGCAGTGCTGGTATGACCCTTCCCTAGATATAGTATGTTAAGACAGCTCCATCGCAGTCCTAAAAACCGTAAAATGACTGTTCCGGACCAATATTATCAGGACCTAGGCTATATATAAATGTTTAATACAAAGCCATAACGCGCAATCTATATATAACAAATGAAAACATTAAGACACCAATGTTCCTTTCTACAAATAAATCAAACTTCTACTGTCCTTACTATGGTGAAAAAAAAAATTGGGAAAGAGAATAAGAAGGTATTGAAGACCGCGAAATTTTATCACTTTATCAGCAACAACAACAATGTCCAAATTGGATAGTAATTCAAAATGAAATTACTAAAAAAGAAAGCAACAACGATTTTTCCTGGAAACACTGGTATTATCAAAGATAAATATTAATAGAAAAATAGACCACCCAACCCAATATAGCAATATCCCTGACAAAGTATCTAGAAATTTATATTTCATCCCATTATAATATCAAATATTTTAGCTGTAAACAGTCTGATGCACGCCCACGAGAGCACATGCCAATAACACATTTTTCAATTATTTCTGTACAAAGATCTTTATATTGTACATATATTGGGTAGTTGGCGCTCTGCGCTCCCAGGAACCTGGGTTATAAATATCGCCCCCTTGTACATACAAATATTTGCCCGTTGAAAAGCAGAAATTTTGCTCGAAAGCTTGCGATAAAATTAAAAGAAACCCTTTACTTTAATTTTATTTATTCTTCCTTTTTCAAAAATTTGTAGGTAACCTTTATTAACGTAAAATATACTTTATTAAAAAAATCCTATATGGAAACGAAATTTGAAACTTTGAAATTTGAATGTACAAATTTGAAGATCAATATCGTTAAGATTCATATAATTTTTCTCTTCATAATTTTTCATATAAAAATTTTCACCATTATGCGCACATGAACTTCATAACTTGAATATTAAGGTAGCAAATGATTAATCCTTTAAAACTACAATATATCGAGCTGAGAACCTGAAAAAATCTGATTATTTTTAAAAGACAATTTATTAAACAAGGAAAATTTTCCAAACATTCGATGGAAAATATTGGGAGAGACTTAATTAAATATGATGACACCGCGTGCTGGTAAAAAGTTTCAATTTATTTGAAAATTTGATCTCAAACACGTATTAGTGAGACAATGCAAAAATTTGGGAAGCTTAAAGTTTTTGTACAAAAATTTCTGGAAGCTTAGACGAAAGGTTTTTACATAATTTTACTTTATCTTTTTCCACTTTGAAAAATTATCTCTTGTACTTCAATATCCCAATAAAGAATGCAAATATTTTAAAATTCATTTAATTTTCAATTATCTCTTGGTTTGAAACCAAGCAATTTAAGGTAACATAGAACTAATTGCAATATATGCCTAACATTAATATTTCTATAAAATAATTAAATACTAAGCTTATATAAAGTACGATATAATTTTTTTTTTAAATCGGGTAAAATACTCAACCATACTTAAAAATTTTCAACAGATTAATGTAAATATGCATATATATATATATTAATAGTAATTTTTTATTTTTGGAAAAAAGAGGAAAAGTAAAATATTAAGAACTACTGGAAAAAAGTGGTTCTGTCTTTGCTCTTCTCTATAAAACTTTCTCTTCGCTTATTCCTTTTTTCACCCAGCCTATGACGCGTAACTGCCGATGCTATGCTGGTGTTACTTTTTTTCCCCTTTTTTTATTATAATATATTCTAACCAATTATTTACTACAAAAAAAAAATTAAAAAAACAAACCACAACCTCACGGTATAATTGCAATTTTCGTTTTACAATCATCAGCCGCGTTATATTGTATTTTAACTCGCATGTTTATATTAAATTTAAAAAAATTATAAATCTTAAAATTCTCATAACTATACTATATATATATATATATATATATATATATATATATATATATATATATATATATATGCCACACGATAGATATATTGCTCTTTCAAATTTATAACGATAAATGAATTAAAATTGTTAAAATAAGAACATTAAGCCTCCAGGGAAAAGTTTCTTTTTAAAATATTTTTATTTAAAAATCTCTCAAGCTTTCGGTCAAGAAAGCCCTTCTACGGGAGAAAATATCACTTTATATTTTATATAATATTATAATTTTCTCCCGTAGAAGAGCTTCTTGCCTGAAAGCTTGAGAGATTTTTAAATAAAAATATTTTTAAAAGAAAAATTTCCCTGGATGCTTAATGTTCTTATTTTAATATTGATTAAAGAGATTATTTTATCGAATCAAAATTGTGTTAAATTTGCCGCCCAATGTCCTAACAAATCCACCAATTAGGTAGCCGACAAACTAACGAGCTGATCTCAAGGGTAAATTTCGTAGAAGATAATTCCTGTAGTAAAGTCTATAGAGATTGGTAGAGAATTATAGTTTCCTATTTTTTGCGTATTTTTGAATTACAAGCTATTTTTAAAAGAATATCTTCTAAGTGTTGAATATTACTTGTTCTAAGTAATATACTACATAAAAATGATTGTTTCAACCCTCAGAAGATATTATTTTAAATAGCTTGTAATTCAAAAATACGTAAAAAATAGGAAACTATAATTC
>CP092886.1:8052261-8084394 GCA_030710605.1 Cordylochernes scorpioides
TTTTCTCGATATTAACCATGGCCACACCTGTATTTTTCTAGAATTTATATTATGGAAATTTAAAAACTATTGTGTAGGTTTCTTTTTAAAAAAAAACTTATTTAATACTCGTCTTAATGCAATATGATAAAATAATGGGAGGGCTTGACTCATCAGTGATGGACCTCCCAGTGGTTGTGCCTTTTTATTCTACCATAACGCTATAATATTGTATTGGGCTATTTTGCTTTTTTTATACCAATACTGAAGATAAACACTTGGTAAATGAATTTTGAAATTAAAATAAAATTACTCTCGCCATGTTCCCTAATCAACGGCAGAATTTTAGAAACCATGAAAATCAGTTATCCGAAGTATTAATAGGACTGCCTATATAGCTCACATCAGCCTTGAGAACAAACCTCTAATGGGACAACCAAATGCGACGGATATTGAGACCCTACGATTTCTGGTGATAGACAAACGTGACACTTGGACATATTTTAATTATCAGAGTCGTTACAACGAGAAATTCGAAACTTGTGGAAAGTATAAGGCAATCACGAGTTTGAAGAACACACATAATTCATACATCCAGGTCTTCCTATTTGTATAGCCGTTTCCTTTTAAACATATCTTCGAATGACAACTACTTAAATATTCTTTTCTCCTAAATATTGTATTAGAATGTGGACGTACATCACTGGTAGTTAATGTTGAAATTAACACTCGGGCTTAGAATTCTGAAAATGTACAATAGCCTACTTCCCCATATACCGTATGGTATGTCTAACTCAACTAATGGAGATATTATCAAGAATAAGAAATACGAGGTGTGTTCAAAAAGTATCGCGACTTTTGTGTTTTTTCAAAATTATTTATTCATGAATACCTATTTTGTCCCCTTCAAAGTAATCCCCATGAGATATTATACACTTGTGCCAACGGTTTTTCCAATCTTCGAAGCACTTCAAAAAATCATTTTTAAAAATCTTTTTCAGCTCCTCCTTCGATGCCGTCTTTATCTCGTCACGTGTAGCGTAACGTCGTCCTTTCATGGGCCTCTTCAGTTTAGGGAACAAGAAAAAGTCACAGGGGGCCAGATCTGGGAATACGGTGGCTGCGGCATCATTAGTGTGTTGTTTTTGGCCAAAAAGTCGCGCACAAGCAACGATGTGTGAGCAGGGGCGTTATCGTGGTGCAAAAGCCAATTTTTGTTCTTCCACAAATCCGGGCGTTTCTGGCGGATTGCTTCGCGCAAATTGCGCATAACTTGCAGGTAATATTCCTTATTGACCGTTCTACCCTGTGGCAAGAACTCATGATGCACCACCCCCTGCAATCGAAGAAAACTGTCAGCAAAACTTTCACATTCGACCGAACTTGGCGCGCTTTTTTCGGTCTTGGTTCGTGCGGCAGCTTCCATTGAGATGATTGAGCTTTGGTTTCCACGTCATAACCATAAACCCACGCTTCGTCACCAGTTATGACCCTCTGGAGCAAATTTGGGTCGTCGCGGACAGAGTCCAACATCTCATTAGCAATGTTCATGCGATGTTGTTTTTGGTCGCAATTGAGCAATTTTGGTACGAATTTCGCGGCGACCCGTCTCATGCCCAAATCATTGATAAAAATCGAATGGCACGAGCCAATCGATATGTTTAGGTCCTCAGCAACTTCTCTAACGGTGATTTGACGATTGGCCAATATCATTTTCTCCACTTCATTAATTTTTTCGTCTGTTGTTGAAGTGCTCGGGCGTCCGGCACGCTCTTCGTCGTTCACATCTTCTCGGCCTTCTGAGAACATTTTATACCACCGATAAACGTTGCTTCGGTCCAAGGTAGCTTATCCGTATGCCACAGTCAACATTCGGAATGCATCCGCGCACTTGATTTCGTTTTTCACGCAAAATTTGATACAGGTTCTTTGATCCATTTTTTAATAGGTAAAAAACGAAGACGATCCAAAACACCTGCAAGCAAAGCAGCTGTCAACAATTAAGTGAACATTCAAAATGGCCGAGCTTGTCGGCATAAGTGAGAGACATGAGTACCAACATAAAGCCACAAAAAGATCGAAATTCGAATATACGTAACCCGCGAAAATTCAAAAGTCGCGATACTTTTTGAACACACCTCGTATATCGGATTTTCGGAAGGTTTTTCCAACATAATTAATTCAACCGGATTTTCTAAGTTAATTCACTGCAATGATATAAGCATGGTTCATAGGGAAATTCCACCAATAGTCAAGATAGCAACAGAACAATCTATTCAAAATGATCAGGTTGAAATATAAAATTCTAAATTCTATTGTAACTATAAGCATTTACATAGTTCATTTTTGACTGACAAATATTTACTTAGCGATCTTCCGTTTCCAATAAAACGCTATATTTCACAACAAAGAGAACTCCGTTTTTTTTTTTCAGGAAAACCATACCAAAATCTTCAGTGAGGAGAATACACTATGCCATCTTTGCAAAATAGAAATTGAAATATTACATCTTTGAGTGTCAGTATGTTAACGAAGAAAGAAAGATTCTTCTCAAAAGTAAACCTCAGCAACTTACTTCAGTGCAAAGTTGGTTTAAGGGTCCAGCGCCATATCAAGTCGAATGGTGTTGTTCTGTCCTGTATATACTTTTACAAAGCAGTGACTTAGTCATCGTTTTCCTCCTCCACTGCATGATGGTGATTGATCATCGTGGGGATATCATTGCATGCCGGTAATGAGATAATAGTATTAGACTGGTGTCTTATAAAGGCTTGGTATGTATAAGACCAGTGTGTTATTTTATGCCTAATATCTTAACTTGATCTACTGGGTTTAAAATAATATTCGGTATTTCAATTGGAACTTTAGGTTTATTATGTAAGTGAAGTAAATTCTTTTTCTCTGGGCTTATTGATAATTTATTCCTATTACACCAATGAATCACGTAGCATAGAATATATTCGCTTAATATTTTGAGATCCTCGACAGACTTGCTCCAGAAAATGATTGAAACGTCGTCTGCGTAGCAAATTATTTCTGCGTTCGGATGTTTGTGTGATGCGTTCGTGTGTTAATTTTATATTTATTTAATTTCTTATCTTATCTTTTTTTTTTTCATTTTAATTACTCACTTTCTACGTCTCATTGATACGTTTTCTTTAATTAAAGATATTAAAGATACTGCGGACCCAGAATAAAAATGGATTTACTCTGGGGCCGAAATATCTTCTGTTTCAGTCTTATCTTTAATTCTAAGAACTATGAATGCCGGACAGGCAACCTCTGCACTTCTATGTGCTCTATTCTTCTATGTGCTCCTGGTCAGAATATGCCTTTTTTATTTTGACTTCTATATAGTAAAAATGTTTAATAGCTGGGTCAATGTACTCTAAATCTTCCCGATCATCACGCGGCGCGCGTTTAGATTTCCAAAGGGATTTAAAAATTTACACATGTAACAATATTGTGAAATAATTTTTTTGTATTCCTAGCTAAAAACCTTTCAAATATTCGCTAAAATAATGTATTTTTTCTAATGTGCCGAAGGCGCAAATTTATATAAAATGACCATCAATTGTGGCAACTTCAGACAAATAAACCAACCTTAAAGGCCTTCGTTCCAAATCCTGATCTACATGTTGGTTTAATTTTCGAAATTTGCCAAAGTTGGGTGTTGTGGCATATTCTTTGATATGCATTTGCCTGTTCTGTGCCAACACTTTAAAATTTGTTTGGTGCATTTTTTAAAAGGCATTTAATTCTTTTTAGCTCAACAATTTTCAGATATGTATTGTCAAAGGACATTTAGATATGTGAATAACTGTGTAAGTTCCAGGAAGAATGTACAAGATCTGAACATGGTGAAGTTGTTAAACGATTAATACAAGTTCGAATTGGTGACATCTTTCTTGGAAACTTTATTTGCTTTAAAGAATCATAATACACTCTAGCCCCTCATCTGAAGAATATACATCATTCTCATAAGACTAAGTTTTGAGATTCTTATTCAAGAGTCTCTGAAGAGGTGTTTCCTCCCTTACTAGCGGTCAAGCAGATCGGCCATTATATAGACCAACTCACAGGGAACTTCTCAACAAATTATCTCATTGTTATGTAATTAGACACTATCTAGATTAGTTAGAAATATTCAGAGATTTAACCTCCTTTAATTCTGATGTAGGTTTCCAATGTATCAAAACTTGTGACAAAATACCATATAAATTCAACATAACGTGTATTATATATATATGATACATACCTAATTTCACACACGCATGCAAAAAAAAAAGGTCTCTACGAGCTATGCAAAAATTCGATAAATATATTCAATAATAAATATAAAAATGTTGAATTTATTTTCATTATGCAAATTTTATTATGATAGTACTATATAATCAGCACTTTTTTTTTTCTTAGTTCCGCCTCTCACAGGTACGCAGTATTACATAGAAGTCTTATACTTTACAGGGGTAAAGGAATAGCCGAAGGCAACCAACAATGAGAATTAGAATTTTGGGAATAAGTGATGACAGAGCTAAGGAGTTTGAGTTCTCAGAAGCTACAACTATTGAGGAGATTTCAAATATTATTTTGAGAGATTATGAAAATCGTAAAACTGCAATCTTGTGCTTTAATGGTGAAGAACTGGATCCCAAGAAGAATTTGTCAGAACAGGGAATCGAAAACAACTATGTGCTTGAACTTAAACCTGACCCAATTGTCCCAATACCTGAACTACCCATGAAAATAAACATTTATGGACTCTTTTATGCAAACCTCGCGGAATTTCTGGTCGGAAAAGAAATTACTGCTGAAGAGATTTCAAAGAAGATTTTGGAAGAAAATCCAAGTCGGAAAACTGCAACATTAATCTTTTGTAATGAAGAACTGGATCCCAAGAAAACTCTGTACGAACAGGGATTACGAAATAACTATGTGGTCCATCTTAAACCTGACCCTATTGAGCCACAGCCCGGAGATGTGGACCTTGGTGCGCAGGGAAGCGAAGAATGACTTGTGAACTGTAAAAAAACTTCATGTATATAGTTGTATTTAGAAATAGTATTTTAAAAGAAATTCTCTATACCATTTTTTTTAGCATTAATTTTTTAGACTCAAAAAGCAATTCAAAGGTAAATGGGAGTTTTCTAGATCATTGCATGCAGACCTTATTGTACATAGCCGGTTATTACACAGGAGTTTTAGAAAGTTTTCCTATGGTACTATATATATGGAGTGAATAAAATTCAAATATATTTTAGCGTTCAAAATATGCATAAATTATATTGTAATATGCAAATAGTCTCTTCAATTGCAACTATTTTAATTTTTGTGAATGTCTTATAATAAAATTCCTTTGGATTTTTATTTTTGGAATATGCAAAAAGTTTCATAATAAAATTCTTTTAAATATCTTGTTTCTCGATATTAACCATGGCCACACCGGTATATTTCTAGAATTTCTATTATGGAAATTTAAACTATTGTGTAGGTTTCTTTAAAAAAAATTGCAACTATTTTAATTTTTGTGAATAATTGCAAACCTGGATGTCTTATACTAAAATTCCTTTAGATTTTTATTTTTGGAATATGCAAAAGTTTCATAATAAAATTCTTTTAAATATCTTTTGTTTCTCGATATTAACCATGGCCACACCTGTAATTTCTAGAATTTCTATTATGGAAATTTAAAAACTATTGTATATTTTCTTTTAAAAAAAAACTTATTTAATACTACTCGTCTTAATGCAATATGATAAAATAATGGGAGGGCTTGACTCATCTGTGATGGACCTCCCAGTGGTTGTGCCTTTTATTCTACCATAACGCTATAATATTGTTTTGGGCTATTTTGCTTTTTTTATACCAATACTGAAGATAAACACTTGGTAAATGAATTTTGAAATTAAAATAAAATTACTCTCGCCTTGTTCCCAATCAACCAGAAAGAAACCATGAAAATCAGTTATCCGAAGTATTAATAGGACTGCCTATATAGCTCACATCAGCCTTGAGAACAAACCTCTAATGGGACAACCAAATGCGACGGATATTGAGACCCTACGATATCTGGTGATAGACAAACGTGACAATTGGACATATTTTAATTATTAGAGTCGTTACAACGAGAAATTCGAAACTTGTGGAAAGTATAATGCAATCACGAGTTTGAAGAACACACATAATTCATACATCCAGGTCTTCCTATTTGTATAGCTGTTTCCATTTTAAACATATCTTCGAAAGAAAACTACTTAAATAATCTTTTCTCCTAAAATTGTATTAGAATGTGGACGTACATCACTGGTAGTTAATGTTGAAATTAACACTCAGGTTCTGGCTTAGAATTCTGAAAATGGACAATAGCCGACTTCCCCATATACCGTATGGTATGTCTAACTCAACTAATGGAGATATTATCAAGAATAAGAAATATCAATATCTGATTTGCGGAAGGTTTTTCCAACATAATAAATTCAACCGAATTTTCTAAGTTAATTCACTGCAATGATATAAGCATGGTTCAGAGGGAAATTCCACCAATAGTCAAGATAACAATAGAACAATCTATTCAAAATGATCAGGTTGAAATATAAAATTCTAAATTCTATTGTAACTATAAGCACTTACATAGTTCATTTTTGACTGACAAATATTTACTTAGCGATCTTCCGTTTCCAATAAAACGCTATATTTCACAACAAAGAGAACTCCGTTTTTTTTTTTAGGAAAACCATACCAAATCTTCAGTGAGGAAAATACACTATGCCATCTTTGCAAAATAGAAATTGAAATATTACATATTTGAGTGTCAGTATGTTAACGAAGAAAGAAAGGCGTTCTTCTCAAAAGTAAACCTCAGCCAACCTACTTCATGCAAAGTTACAAGGCTTGTAACCAGCGCCATATCAAGTCGAATGGTGTTGTTCTGTCCCTGTATATAACTTTTACAAAGCAGTGACTTAGTCATCGTTTTCTCCTCCACTGCATGATGGTGATTGATCATCGTGGGGATATCATTGCATGCCGGTAATGAGATATATAGTATTAGACTGGTGTCTTAATAAAGGCTTGGTATGTGTATAAGAACAGTGTGTTATTTTATGCCTAATATCTTAACTTGATCTACTGGGTTTAAAATTAATATTCGGTATTCAATTGGAACTTTATTATGTAAGTTTATTAGTATATTATAAGTTTATATGTAAAGTTTATTAGTATAGTAAAGTATAATAAAGTTTATTATGTAAGTAAGTAAATTCGTTTTCACTGGACTTATTGATAATTTATTCCTATTACACCAATGAATCACGTAGCATAGAATATATTCGCTCAATATTTTGAGATCCTCGACAGACTTGCTCCAGCAAATGATTGAAACGTCGTCTGCGTAGCAAATTATTTCTGCGTTCGGATGTTTGTGGTGATGCGTTCGTGTGTTATTTTTATATTTATTCAATTTCTTACCTTCTCTTTTTTTTCATTTTAATTACTCACTTTCTACGTCTCATTGATACGTTTTCTTTAATTAGATTTCTCCTCTCTAGGTGGTTTAACTTGAATTTTCCCAGAATATTCATATGTGTTTCAGAAAAGGTCAGAAATGTTATCTGTGTATAAACAAAGCGCCTTAATAGAGTTGTCACATTATCTCCACTGTCAATCTTCTACAGAAGAGAAAAGTAAAATTCTCTTGGAAAATCCTACAACTGTTATCTGACAGTTATCTGTCGGTTTTGGCGAGATAACCCCATGGTGCAAAGAGATTGTTCAATTGTCTCAGAGCTGTTACCAAAATAATTCAACAAGACCTAACATGATTGTGATATTTATAAATCCATATTCTTATTTTCCATAGGATCATTCAAATATAATCTGTATATATTTATCATGTCTTTATAATCCTTCTCCATTTTACCCCTTTGTATATTTCCCACTTTCATAGGTTTCTCCGTCTTGTAACCCCCAAGGAGAATCCTCTGTAAGACCAATGTGTCTTAATAAAGGTTTGTGTGTGTGTGTGTGATTGGGATATTTATTCTTTCCTTGCCTTCATTTTTTAATATTTCGCTTTCTATGAATGAAAATACTGTAAAAAAGTTACGCTTCAAATTTGTATAACCTTCATTCATCAGCTGAGAAGAAATTTTATTAAGACGAAAAATCTTAGTAAAGGCA
Organism: Cordylochernes scorpioides; assembly: GCA_030710605.1. Lineage (NCBI taxonomy): Eukaryota > Metazoa > Arthropoda > Arachnida > Pseudoscorpiones > Chernetidae > Cordylochernes > Cordylochernes scorpioides. The sequence continues at coordinate 8,060,419 of CP092886.1, forward strand.
TATGTATGCATATATCATATGTAAATTCCAGCGTTTTTCATATATTTATTCTCGGAATACTTAATTATGTTTTCTTGTGTATAAATTTCATTATTAATATTAAATATGATTAGTTTTTACTTCTTTTTTTCTTCATTTGCAGAGACTCCGTGGTAAATCCATGTATAGGAAATTTATTTTTCTCCAATTTACCCAGACTAATCTATTAGCTTGATTGTCTTAATTGAATTTTCCTGTATATAAATTTCATATTACCATAAAATGTGATTATCTTTAAAAATAATAACAATAACATTGCTTATTACTGGTACTCTTATTCCTGCATGTACACTACATTTCTGCTTGGAGAATCAGTATAAGACTAAAATGTCTTAATAAAGCTTTTAGTTCTTTGTATTATAGTAAATTATTGGGGTATTTGAATGGACACCATCTTTGGAAACTAAATAGTTTTTTTTTTTAGAATATTGATTTTTTTTTCTTTAAAAAAGTTAATATAGTTATATAATTACTTTAAAACATATCTTCGAAAGCATTTTGCGATTAACAAATGCATCAACGTGTTTTCCGACTATCTTATCAATAGTGAGAAGTTGTTTGAGAATTTAGGTCACATATTGTGGGTTGAAAATATGATTATTGCCAGACCGCCACCTAGTGGAATAAAAATCAACTAAACGCTAATTTAGATTTAAATCTATATTATTCCATTTAGATATATTTTTTTAATTAACCACCTGACATTATCCCCTTTTTTTCTTACTTTTTTTTTCATATATATATATTGTATTTAAATTATTGTATTTTTACATACGCATATAAAAATATTCACTATGAATTATTTCCTTTGTAAATATATTTTGGATTTCATTATGGAAAAATGGTCTTTGATGTAACGATCTCAAGGAAATATTGGACATATCTTGTGGTTGTAAACAATATATAGGTGTATGCGTGTATATGTGTGTATATATGTATATATTTTTTAATTTAATGATGTAACTGTAAATAAAATTCAAAGAATATCTCTATATATGTAAATAATATTTATGAATCTTTCTAAGTCTCTTTCTGTGTATCTTTCCATGTTGAATATTTTCTTTGTTATATTTGTATGTACATTTAGCGCAAGTGTCCCTAGGGGGACATAGCGTTTTGAATTGAAATAAATAAATAAATTAGGAAAAAACTCATCAGGATAATTTTAAAAATTTCTACCTGAACTTATTTTTTTTCTATTCAGAAACACAAATGAAAAATCTCTAAATATGATACGTACTTTTAGATCTTTAAAAAGTGGCCACCGGATTAAAATATGCTCAGGGCTATGATATATAAATGGCTAAATATATAATTATGTAATATTATATGAAATTGCTATGTTTACTTTCTATATTCTGTGGAAGTTTCATAAATTTTATAAAACTTCATAAAATACTGGAAGGGAATTACTTTCAAGAATCAACGAAATAATAACAAATTTATATTAATGCCCCACATCGACAATATTATTTTTAAAAACACTAGAGTTAGTGGAGATCTCCTTGGCTTGAAAAAATCGCGGGGATTGGATAGCAGACGATCATTAATATTATTTAGAAGCTTTTAGAACTTTAATGATAATTTTAGAGAATTTTTTAAACTCGAAGATTACCAAAAATTTATTCAGCCAAATTTTTATTATATACAATTTTTACGGGGGTGGGGGGGGGGGGGGAGCATATGGCGACTTTAACACATATCTATATTCGAAAAAGAAAGAATGAACAATATTAAGGTAAAGGGTTTAATTTGATTTTGATCGAAAGCTTGCGAAAATCAAAATTAAAAGAAACCCTTTACCTTAATATTGTTCATTCTTTCTTTTTCGAATAATTTCTTGCTAACTATTACTCACATTTCTATACAGAATTGGTAGAAATGATTCTTCAATCTGCTTATGCGACCAAGAAGATCATAACCCTGAGCATATTTTAATCCGGTGCCCACTTGTTGCAGATCTGAGAGTACAATGTCAAATGTTCCAGTTTAAGCAAAATGGTTTCCAATAAAGATGAATATATAAAATTTAACAAGTTCTGAAAACTATCTCAACTACCATGGACTTAAATTACACTAATGAATTGAAAATTCTACTTTTAATTTGTATAGTTTATTATTTTATATATTTCATCATTAATTTAGTGGTTAATTTTATAATATACACCAATACCTCGCTTTGCGTCTTTTCGTTTTGCGTTTTTTTCGAAGTTGCGTCGCTGCTTAATTTTTACTGATTTTCACTGTGCGTCGTTAGAATTTCGAAGTTGCGTTATTTTGGATTCGAGTCTTTAATTTTTTTTCCCTAAAATATGGCAACACCTTTGTTTTTGATTGCGCCTTCACATATTTTCACTTGGCGTCGTGTTTTTTTTTGGAACGTAACCCCGACGCAAAGCGAGGTATGGGTGTATTAAATATTATTGATTGAACAAAAACTATAAGATTTAATAACTAAATAAACTTTCTTTCTTGTATAAATATATTGTTCTAAAATGTAAAAAAAAAAAATTAAATAATATTTCACTATCTTTCTAAAACTAGAAATAATTTGTACATATACTCTGAAACTATGTATATAAAATGGTTTAAACATTTACATGCAAATATCAACATAAGATTTTAGCGTGCGTTTTGTAATAAATAAATAATGATCTATGCAAAACTCAATAATAAATATGAAAACTTTGATTTTTTTTTATTAATAAGCAGTTAACATATCTTGTTATCCATATGCAAATTTTCTTTCATAATAAATATATCAGAAGTAATTTTTTTTCCATCGTTCAGTTGACGTTTTTTACGCTCCAGTGCCTGGCTTATCCTTATTTCTCCATCGCTTTTTTTCAGAGATTTAAGAAGTTTCAGAATTTTATACTTTCCTCAATATGGCTGAAAGAGAAATCAATGATTTGACATCAAGAAGAATAAGAGTTAATATTATTGGACTGACTAGAGGCACCACTATGGTATTTCTTATAACAAATAGAACCACTGCCAGATGGATTCCAAGAGCAATTCACAATGTTCGTCCATATCGGGCATTTCCAGACTTGTTTTTTAATGGTATACAACTGGACCCCACGAGGACTTTGTATGAACAGGGAATTAGAGAGAACTCGAACATCCATCTCAGACCTGACTATCCTGCTGCAGAACCCCAAATTACGGCTGGTCCTTTGCGCAAAAACTAGATTGATTTTTTTTAATTGTAAAAAAAAAAAATGTATATAGTCTACATACTTATGAATTTTTATAGAAAATTTTATTTATTCTACTTTGCATTTATAAATTTGTAATATATCAACTCTCCTAAAAAAAAGTATCGTTCAAATCCAAGGTAAATAGCAAATTTTCCTCTTGTACATTATATACGGACAATTCCTAGCTGGCTAACACGCTGGATTTTTTAAATATATGATTCCCTGTGTAAGATGAGCGAGCAAATTGTAACTTGGTGTGTTGAGCCATTGGATAACTTTTAAAAAGTAAATCTGTAAAAAATATTTAAATTTGAACACAACCTTCTAATTACAAAGATTATATTCAACCAATTTGCTTTTATATCTGGCAATAGTTTGATCTTTTGTTCCTCTGAAGTGTATAATTTGTTTTATATATTAGAATAAAGTGTCTCAATCTGTAAAATTGGTTAATTTCTACTAGGTGTATGGTGTAGTTTTAAGTTTAGCAAAATTATGTATATCGTAGAAAACTAGTATCGAATAATTGATCAAATAAAAATAGATTTAATAATAATTCCATATTTTTTAAATCCTATATGTAAATATTTAAGCAATCTTTGTGAAATTTTCCTAAGTTTGGAAACAAATGTGAAGATCCATATTAAGATATTCTGGTGGGATCTAAATTTTCTATTGATGAATTTAGCTCAGCGTCAGTCTCTTTAAGAAAATATCTTATTGATAGTTTTCTAGCCTGTTTAAATGGTTATCATTTTAGTTTTCTGCAAAGGTCAACACCACCAGCGAGTTCAAGTAACCAAACTGGGCCTCTGGGCACATTTGTAAGTGCAAAGTCTAACTGCTTTTTCACATGTGTAGACATGTGGTGCGCTTACAGTAAAAGCAGTCGCTAACTACCCACCATGATTACCAATCATGGCCTACCACGTGTACTTAGGGATAAGAAAAAAAAAAGTTTTCTCCATCTTATAGGTTGCTATGTGTTTGAAAGATATTCAGCAATTATGTCGGCAATCTGTTTGTTCGTTCTTTCTATATTTGTTAGAATATTGAAAGATTGGTGTTTTCTAAAACTTTTATATTCCAGTGTTGATTGTCCTTTCTTGGATCCAAATTTTCGAAGAAATCTGCCCATTTTTCTTGTTTGTATTTCCAAATAATCGATCTTTTTTTGAAATTTCAACGAGTTTCTTTTTGTTTGCTTTTTCTTAAGGTCATTGATATGTCTTTCTGCAATCATGGCCTCGATTTTGTAGTCCTTCCAGTAAGGTATCCACAGATCCTTCCGTCTACCTCTAGTATTGATGCATTTGTAGCTTTAGAGATGTTCGAAGAGAAATTTCCAAGGTTTTTGTCAAGCTTTCTGTAGTTTAATTCTTCATTGCAGAGTTTCTTAGCTTTTCTTTGATATTTTTCTAGTTAGATTTTCTAAGATTTCATGTTTTACTGTTATATATTCTGTATTTTATAGTTCGGGGGTTGGTAAAATTAGTCAATGGCCACTGATTATAAGAAATGGTATAAGAAAAATTAGCATATCTGTATAGCCCAACTAAGTGGTCAAAGCCAATTGTCCCTACCTCGTGAATAACTCTATTTTTTTTTCAAATCCATGAACCGCAATGGTTTTTGAGATAAATAAATAATAAAAACTTGCTTGTGAGGCAACATCGGGAGAATAAGGCGGCCTTGACAAAATTTCAATGCCATATAGCTTCAATTCTACAATCGAAATGAGTGAGCAGGTGCATTGTCAGCAAGAAGCCTTTGGTAATCATACTTCTTCTTTTAGAGCATCAATAAATTGGTTAAGCAGTGCTGGTATGACCCTTCCCTAGATATAGTATGTTAAGACAGCTCCATCGCAGTCCTAAAAACCGTAAAATGACTGTTCCGGACCAATATTATCAGGACCTAGGCTATATATAAATGTTTAATACAAAGCCATAACGCGCAATCTATATATAACAAATGAAAACATTAAGACACCAATGTTCCTTTCTACAAATAAATCAAACTTCTACTGTCCTTACTATGGTGAAAAAAAAATATTGGGAAAGATAATAAGAAGGTATTGAAGACCGCGAAATTTTATCACTTTATCAGCAACAACAACAATGTCCAAATTGGATAGTAATTCAAAATGAAATTACTAAAAAAGAAAGCAACGATTTTTCCTGGAAACACTGGTATTATCAAAGATAAATATTAATAGAAAAATAGACCACCCAACCCAATATAGCAATATCCCTGACAAATTATCTAGAAATTTATATTTCATCCCATTATAATATCTAATATTTTACCTGTAAACAGTCTGATGCACGCCCAAGAGAGCACATGCCAATAACACATTTTTCAATTATTTCTGTACAAAGATCTTTATATTGTACATATATTGGGTAGTTGGCGCTCTGCGCTCCCAGGAACCTGGGTTATAAATATCGCCCCCTTGTACATACAAATATTTGCCCGTTGAAAAGCAGAAAATTTGCTCGAAAGCTTGCGATAATTAAAAGAAACCCTTTACCTTAATTTTATTTATTCTTCCTTTTTCAAAAATTTGTAGGTAACTTTTATTAACGTAAAATATACTTTATTAAAAAAATCCTATATGGAAACGAAATTTGAAACTTTGAAATTTGAATGTACAAATTTGAAGATCAATATCGTTAAGATTCATATAATTTTTCTCTTCATAATTTTTCATATAAAAATTTTCACCATTATGCGCACATGAACTTCATAACTTGAATATTAAGGTAGCAAATGATTAATCCTTTAAAACTACAATATCATGAGCTGAGAACCTGAAAAAATCTGATTATTTTTTAAAAGACAATTTATTAAACAAGGAAAATTTTCCAAACATTGGATGGAAAATATTGGGAGAGACTTAATTAAATATGATGACACCGCGTGCTGGTAAAAAGTTTCAATTTATTTGAAATTTGATCTCAAACACGTATTAGTGAGACAATGCAAAAATTTGGGAAGCTTAAAGTTTTTGTACAAAAATTTCTGGAAGCTTAGATGAAAGGTTTATACATAATTTTACTTTATCTTTTTCCACTTTGAAAATTATCTCTTGTACTTCAATACCCCAATAAAGAAACTCTGCAAATATTTTAAAATTCATTTAATTTTCAATTATCTCTTGGTTTGAAACCAAGCAATTTAAGGTAACATAGAACTAATTGCAATATATGCCTAACATTAATATTTCTATAAAATAATTAAATACTAAGCTTATATAAAGTACGATATAATTTTTTTAAAAATCGGGTAAAATACTCAACCATACTTAAACATTTTCAACAGATTAATGTAATTATGCATACATATATATTAATAGTTATTTTTATTTTTGGAAAAAAAAGAGGAAAAGTAAAATATTAAGAACTACTGGAAAAAAGTGGTTCTGTCTTTGCTCTTCTCTATAAAACTTTCTCTTCGCTTATTCCTTTTTTTCACCCAGCCTATGACGCGTAACTGCCGATGCTTTGCTGGTGTTACTTTTTCCCCCCTTTTTTTATTATAATGTATTCTAACCAATTATTTACTACAAAAAAAAATTAAAAAAACAAACCACAACCTCACGGTATAATTGCAATTTTCGTTTTACAATCATCAGCCGCGTTATATTGTATTTTAACTCGCATGTTTATATTAAATTTTAAAAAAATATAAATCTTAAAATTCTCATAACTATACTATATATATATATATATGCCACACGATAGATATATTGCTCTTTCAAATTTATAACGATAAATGAATTAAAATTGTTAAAATAAGAACATTAAGCCTCCAGGGAAAAGTTTCTTTTTAAAATATTTTTATTTAAAAATCTCTCAAGCTTTCGGTCAAGAAAGCCCTTCTACGGGAGAAAATAACACTTTATATTTTATATAATAATTTTCTCCCCGTAGAAGAGCTTCTTGCCTGAAAGCTTGAGAGATTTTTAAATAAAAAATATTTTAAAAGAAAAATTTCCCTGGAGGCTTAATGTTCTTATTTTAATATTGATTCAAGAGATTATTTTATCGAATCAAAATTGTGTTAAATTTGCCGCCCAATGTCCTAACAAATCCACCAATTAGGTAGCCGACAAACTAACGAGCTGATCTCAAGGGTAAATTTCGTAGAAGATAATTCCTGTAGTAAAGTCAATAGAGATTGGTAGAGAATTATAGTTTCCTATTTTTGAATTACAAGCTATTTAAAAGAATATCTTCTAAGTGTTGAATATTACTTGTTCTAAGTAATATACTACATAAAAATGATTGTTTCAACCCTCAGAAGATAGATATTATTTTAAATAGCTTGTAATTCGAAAATACGTAAAAAATAATAAACTATAATTCTACCAATCTCTGTAGACTTTACTACAGGAATTATCTTCTTCGAAATTTACCCTTGTAAGATCAGTTCGTTAGTTTGTCGGCTGCCTAATAAGTAGATTTTTTTTAGGGCATTGGGGCGGCAAATTTAACACAATTTTGATTCATTTATCGTTATAAATTTGAAAGAGCAATATATCTATCGTGTGGCATATATATATTTCCATCTCAATATGTGACCTATATTCTGAAACTTCTCACTATTGTTTAAGATAGTCGTAAAACATATTCATGCTTTTGTTAATCGCAATGTAAAAATTCGAAGATATTTTAAAGTATACACATCCATATATATATGTTATAAACTTAAAATTATACAAATATTATTCTTAACAAAGTTTCGAAAGATGGTTTCCTCCGTTCGTTGGCGTTTTTAAACGGAAATCATCTTTCGAAACTTTGTAAGAATAATATTTGTATAATTTTAAGTTTATAACATAATATATATGGATGTGTATACTTTAAAATATCTTCGAATTTTCACATTGCGATTAACAAAAGCATTAATGTGTTTTACGACTAACTTGAACAATAGTGAGAAGTTTCAGAATATAGGCCACATATTGAGATTGAAATATGACTTTTTTAATAGGAGAGAGAATGAAAAATGAATAAATAATTTTTGTTTAAAGCTTTTTAAATTAAAATGCACTAAAAAGTGAGAGAGAGAGAAAAATATAAAATATATAATCAATAAAAAATAAAAATAAAAAATAAAACCCTACGCCATTGAACAGTTAGATCTATATCACTCAAAATATAAAAGAGGCGCGTGACGATCATTGTATATTGAGAGAAGAGGTAAAATATTTAGCAGAAGATAAACACTTCCTAATTCTTTGCTTTATATTAAATCATATTAAGTTCGATATTCTTGATCGTCTACCACCGTTTAAACCGAAAGGTTTATCATATATTACAATATTCGAAACTATTTTAAAGGCGTAAGATTCTTTTTGAAAATAAACAATTTCTACTGCCCTTACTGCAATGGAAAAATTAATGGTAGGGCCTGGCTCATCAGTGGTGAACCCTCCCAGCGGTTTCGCCAGTTTAATCTACCATACCGCTGTTATATTGCATTTTTGGAACTTCCTTTTATAGTGATACTATTGGTAGACTCTTGGATAAGGGCAGTAAGGGCAGTAGAAATGTTTATTTTCAAAAAAAAAGCTTACGCCTTTAAAATAGTTTCGAATTTTGATAACAGATGGCGCGCTAGTGCATCATATATTACAATATTAGAAGAAAACAATTTCTTATTAAAAATTTAATAGAAAGTGTCTTCCATTTTGGTTCAATTCATTCAAGCCGAACGAGATGAATGGCCTCACTCTTGAGTTACAAACGTCCTCTACCGAATGTCAATCGGCAGCTAAGTCGCGGGAGAGATTAAGTGGCAGGCCACTTGACTGGCGGGCGTTTTTGCCAACTGGATTTTGTGTGTTGTGTTTTTTTGAGAACTGTTTTCCTATTTTCTGAATGTGGGAAGTTGGATTCAGCGACGTATAAAATTTTTCTAGGATTTTAAAGTGTTTAATAAGAATAAAAAAATATTTTTCTAAGCCAAAATTTTTAAACTTCTTTGTATGTAGAATTATTATTCTGCTATTTTCTTCGTTTTGCTTTCTAGACTATTGATTGTCTTTTTCGTAAGCCTGGCTCCATTTGTTCAGGATGCCAACTTGTTACCCATTTATTTTCAAGTCGCACTAACTTTCTTTGTATCTTCTCTATAAACTCCATCTTTGATATACCTTTCTGGATTTACTTCCACCTCTTCTTCTTTCTTATCTCCACTCAATCATATTAGGGTATCAAGCTTGTAAAGCTTGAAGCCATCATGAACTGGGTGAAGTATAATGCGTCTGCCTTTGTCATTAAGACTGGGAGCACTACTCAGTGGCAGGCCGACTTAGCTCCAAAAGAAATGGCCGCCTCTGACATGAGGAACAGACGCCATGTGTAGCCGCTCCTAACATGGAGTACAAACGCTGCTCATCCTGTATCCCTGGATCAGGAGCCCTTACAGGGTACTATCAGCTGGGCCAGCTGAGCCCAGGTTTTTTAGTGAGCTTGTTACTGCTCCCCCTTCTCCTTTTTCATCCGGGCTTGGGACCGGCAAAGGCGGAGTTAAATGGTCTTCCACCTGTTTCCTGTGAATGCCAGGATTGTGTGAGTTAAAATTAAGGTGAGAACTACAGTCTGATTATTTACTAAAAAACACTGCTTTGCATACATTTTGTGTATTTTAGAAGACAAAATTGTGCATGCAAATCATTAATTTATCAAAACTGAAAGTATGGAAAATAAGGGAAAGTGTTATTGAGGTTCCTCGGGAGTGATTGGAAATATTTCTCCGTATATATTATCCAAAATATGTTAATAAAAATCCACGCGATTGATAACTATTTAATCGTGATAGATTCAAAGTACAGCAAAGCGGGGAATCTACATAAATATTGGCTAATATGAATAAACTTACAATACATAAACTTTTTGTGAGGTTTAGTATATAATACAATAATGGCATTACTCAAAGAAATCGTAAAAGTCGCGATAGAAAGACAATAGGTGTGAGCGAAGTGGAGGCGAGAGGCACGTGGCCCATAACTCAGCGGTGCTAAATGGCGGTGGGAGATAAGATTTTGATGAGGCTCGATGTCCCGCTGGGGAAGGAAGGACATCTTAATCCGCCCCATAGCCCATCCATCGCTGCCTGCCAGATCCAACGGAGATTTTGTTTGGCGGTCGTTATCTGTTTTATGTCTCCTTTGTGTGAAGGCTTCTTCTGTATCAATTGTAGATTCCACTCATTTATTACAAACAGGGTTTCCTCCTGTTGATATTTCACAGGGATAATCTCTTATCTTAAAGATAGAGGCTGCCTGGCCGGCATTCATAGTTCTTCATTTTGAAAATAGAGAAATCCATAAATAAATCTTTAATTAAAAAAGTATATATTGGATCAAAATATTAATTTTACCAATATTTTGATCCAATATATGCCTTTTTAATCATAGTTCTTCATATGAAGTGTTTTTAATTTGAAGAAGAATCTCTCATCTATAAAATATATAACATTTCAATTTGTATAAACCTGATTCTTTGATCCTATGGATGTCGCCAACTACCTAGTATGCAGAATGTTTAATAAATGTGACACATTTGATATCTTTCAATTAAAAATGTCATTAATGCCATATATATACATACACATGTGTAAACCATTTTATAGGACATTAATCTGTGGGCATACTTATCATCCACCACGCCACCACGCACGTATATTTAAAAAAAAAAAATTAAACAGAAATAATGTAATATAGTTTTCTCTCAATATATAATAAGTATTTAACATATGTATATATAATAATGTGTATATAAACATTGTATATAAGTTTTAACGTGATAATCATTTTGAAGGACTGACAAGTCCGAAAGCTTGAAAATAAAAAGTTGCACAAGAAACTTAACCCTGGAAGCTTCATTTATTTTATAATACTTGTATTCGTTCACGTCTTTGTATAACCAATAATCGTTTTAATTTTGACGGCACTAATTGTGATGCTGCTAGTCTCGATATCTGTAATTTAAAAACCCATTGTCGATTTGGTATACGAATTATGCAGCTATTCACAGATTTAGTCGAATTTGTATTCACATTAGTAATGTAGTTACATATTTTTGGTTAGTTTGACAATATTTGACGTTTTAAACAGCACTCAAATTGATATTTTGATATAGAATAACTAAATATTTTGCGTAGTGTAAAACAATGTCGAAAAATTCAGTGTAAAAATTTAAAAGCTTTTAATTTAGGCATTCTTTCATTATTTAATAGGTGTTTTTGATCAAAATATCTCGTTCGAATTTGAACTTTTAACAACACTAGGGATCATCGCATTTAAAATTCAGTTTCTCTGAATATTTCCTATCAAGTGATTAGAAAATTCCCGTTCCAAAACTAATCCCATTTTTTTAGGTTCAGCTTTCTTCAATATATGGTAGTCTTAGGGATTATAATCATTTTTAACATTTTTTAAGTGATGTTCTTAAAAATAGTTATATGCTTCATGCGAAAATTTGTGACTTTTAAAAATAGGTAATCAAAAATTGTAAAAAACACTAAATATTAATCAAAAATTTTATTCAAAAACTTATGCAAATTTCAAAGTACCCAATTTCTAGATTATATTTACATAAATTATTTTACAAATATGGAGTCTATTCATTTTATCATATTAAAAATGTCTACACACAAGTATTTTATACTGAACAATTTTAATAAACTCACTAAATCTATACTTGTTCACTTAGTAGATATGAATAAATTTATTATGAAGATAGAAGAAAAAATATGATCAGAGAAAAGGCTTAAAAAGACTCACTATTGCAAGACTTAAAAGCAAATTACTAATACACCTAATTTAATAGTCACAGCTTTACTTTTAAAAAAATTATCCAATATATACACCTTTGGCACACCAATATGTTACATTTCACACCACATCGTATAACTGCGAATTGTCTAAAATCTCCAAGATAGTAACCAGCTAGAAGAAGCCTGGTTCGTACATAAGGTACAAGAATAAAACTTGCCAATTTTCTTAAGATTCAATATTTTTAACGCGCATGTATATTTTTTATAAAAATTATAAATGCCAAGGAGATTTCTAAGATTTTCTATTAAAAAATGAATAAAATATGGCTATATAAACAAATTACTGATATTTAGAAATCAATAGTTTCAGAGCGAAGATTTAGCTAGGTTCTGGGTCAATCGGGGCAGCTTCAAAATTGAGCACAGAGTTATCTCGGATTCCCTGTTCGTATAAGGTCTTCTTGGGATCCAGTTCTTCACCATTGCAGGTAAAGGTTCCAGTTGCTCTATCTGGAGGACGATCAGACAGAATGGATGCTGAAAGCATTTCACCAGTCGTACTTTCTGTTATAAGGATTGGGAGAGAGGTGTCAACAAATATTCCATTAACTTTAACAGTCATATTTATTGACGGTTTATTAATTTGTAGTTTATTCATATTGAGAGAAAAGTACAAAGTAACTCGACAACTTTTCAAACCTCTAAAATAAAGCGAAGTGAAAATTGCTTCTTATATAGAACTATAAAAAGATAAAATTTGCATAATGATAACAAAATGTGTTTACTGATTATTTATAAAATAATTTCAAAATTCAATATCCACTATTAAATTTTGCATAGTCGTAGTGAATATTTTTCACTTGCGTGTATGTAAAATGCAATAATTTAAATATTATTTATACATGAGACAGCAAGAAAAAAAGGAAAAAATATCAGGTGATGATATATAACAAATGAAAAATTGAATAATATTTTTTTAAAAAAGCGCTTAGTTGATTTTATAGCGCTTTGTCATCTAAAATTCCAATAAGAGTAGAAATCTACTCAAAATTTTTGAATTTCAATTATATAACTCTTTTAAAAACAAACTTTACAAATAAAAGGCTTTCCTATGGGAAATTTATCTAGCTCTTTCATTGCTAACTCAATTTTACATATGAATACGAATTCTACATTAAGATAACAAACTTGAATTATTTTTTAGAGAGAGAATATAGTTTTACGGACTACTGACCAAAGTGTAGCATTATTTGTTAGATATGTGGAAGACAATTTATAATCAAATATCTCTTAGATTTTAAGAAATTTACTAACAACATATATCAAAAATATCTTTTTCTTCTTTCTTATCTTCACTTAATCATATTAGGGTATCAAGTTGTGACCCTTGATGGTGTCTGTTTGACAACCATCATGATTGGGTGAAGTAGAATGCGTCTGCTTTTGTCATTAAGACTGGGAGCACTACTCAGTGGAAGGCCGACTTAGCACGAAAAGAAATGGCCGCCTCTGACATGAAGAACAGACGCCATGTGCAGCTGCTCCTAACATGGAATACAAACATCAAAAATATCCTAATCTTATCAGCAAAGAAAACAACACAATAAAACTATTAATTTCTCAGATCTCACAAACAAATTACTCTTTACGACAAAATCAAATCCTTTAACTATAAAATCAATAATAATTTGTTATTTCTAATCCAACATTATGAATTGAGCTCGAAGCACCTAGGTAAAAGACATACCTTAAGAATATACAGAAGCATTTATCAAAAATGGGCATATTGTGAATAAATTTCATTGCTTTAAGGTTGCGGCATTTATTTGAGAAAACACAATATAGGTGGCACACTTTTCTGAGTGTTATAGTAATATAGTTTTTTTCTGTTGCAGGTAGACATGGCAGAACCTACTTTTACGGAAGAAATGAAGAGGAATGCAGTTATTGTCTCTTTGGCTGCAGGGCACACCGATTCTTAAACTGCTGCATTCTTGAAATTTAACCGATCATTTGTTTTCAAAGTTTGGAAAGAATTGGGATCTGAAAAGGGTGATGTGGCGGGTTTCCCAAAGGAAACGACATTGTCGACGTTCTGACAGTATCAGTACGCCAGACCTTATAAGCCGTGTCCAAGCTGCCATCGATGAGGACCCCGGGAAGTCGATGAGGACGCACGCCAGAGAGCTACAGGCTGATGAGGCTACCATCCGACGTGTATTTCATGAGGACCTCTGTTACAAAACATACGTGATTCGGAGAGGACAGTTCATGTCCGTAAGCACCAGGGTGAACCGCTTGACCAGAGCCAAGCGCCTTCTGAACAAGATCAAACATCCCGAGGAGCCAGGAAAGATCTGCTTTTTCTCAGACGAGAATTACTTTGTTCAGGACCAGAAGGTGAACCTCACAAATGATCGGTAGCTATGTAATAGCCCTTATGAGGTACCTACGGTCATGCATACCAAATTCCCATCATCACTGATGGTTCTTGGTGTTGTTAGTAGCGAAGGTGATGTGATGCCTCCATTTTTTTTACTCCAGATGCCAGAGTCAAAGCCGTTGTTTTACACCGAGGTGTTGGCCACGGTTATCAAGCCTTGGATCGCTACTGTAGCACGTGGGCGGCCGTATGTTTTTCAACAAGACTCAACACCATCTCATACAGCCAGAACAACTCAAGAATGGATGGCCAAGGATCTTCACGACCATGTCACACCTAAAGTTAGCCCCCCCCCCCCCTGTAACAATCCCGTCTAAAATTTTAAGAGGTAAAATAGTAAGGTAGGAAGTTGTGTGTGTGCTAGTGATTTGGATACAATATATTTATATATATATAAACCCAGGACAAAAAAGGTTTGGGCTCCAAACACATTTATGAGGTTAGCACCCCCTTTAGGGCTAATTATATCGCTAAAAATAAAAAATGCCAAAGTAATAAATTAAAATTATTTCCTTTAAAAACGAACCTTGATATCTTTCTATCACCTACTTGTGAGAGAGAAAAAAAAGGAAGAATGCTGCTTCTAAACCTACTTGCAAACTCTCCAACCAAAAGATAATATAAGCCAAACTAGCTATCCTCTAAACATCAGAATCAACCTTCATCGTAATCAATCAATTAAACATATTGGTATTGATCAACATACGATAAACCAATATAGAGTGCATTCTTTCAATAATGTCAGTAGAAATTATTAACCTATTTCCTGAATACAAAAACAGACTTCTAATTGAAAATAGAGGCATTCTTGAGAACAAAACTTTATATCCTTATGGTCTAAATGATGAAAGGAACCATTTATTTAACGAAGATACATCAAAACTCAATCTATCTGTCATCCGTACAGGGGCGGCTTCGATTTCACAACATCCTGCGAGAGGAGTTACGAAATCATTCGAATCAGCCGAAAAGATGTTTCAACTGGTGATTTAGTAGAGCTGATCCAAGTACAGAACTGGAAGGATAAGCAAAATGCATTGTTTTTGGTGGATTTATAAACTGGAGAGAGGTGTTCTATATTTAGACACACACACGAATATATAGTCCTCCTGCAAAATTATAACATAACATATTAATTATGAAAAACAATAGAAAAAAATAAAAGATAAATGGGTCAGGTGTTGATATTAAAAATAAAGAAGGCATATCCTGACCACGAGCACATGTGCCTTTTAGATGGCAGAGCCCCATCTAGTGGAGCAAAAATAAACTAAACGTTTATTTAGCTTGCTCTGTGATATTTGGCCAACCCAATTTCTTGATAAATCAAGAAAAACCATCCACGAACCCGTTTCGCGTTGTTGGCGCTCGTCAGCGTGGAGTAGGCTGTAACCACTGCGACCAAAATATTTTTGGTCCCAGAGGTTTCTTGATAAATCAAAAAATGGGTATTTAAGGCCAAATTTGCATAAAGACGCTTAACACATGAATAACAATAGAAAAAATGGGTTGGCCAAATATCACGGAGCAAGCTAAATAAACGTTTAGTTTATTTTTGCTCCACTAGATGGCGCTCTGCCATCTAAAAAGCACATGTGCTCGTGGTCAGGAGATGCCTTCTTTATTTTTAATATTAATTATATAATATATTTGTTATAATAAAAGACACAAATTGATATTTGGGGAAGAGCGATTGCTCGAAGCATATTATATATTTATAATTATATGTAATTCTGCTGTCCTCAAAGTTTATGTCCATTGTTCATTTAAAATACTCATTCCCAGATTCTAGCATCAGTATCGCTAAAAAAGGAAAATCGAAAAATGCAATATAACAGCGGTATGGTAGATTAAACTGGCGAAACCGCTGGAGGGTTCACCACTGATGAGCCAGGCCTTCCCATTAATTTTAAATTGCAGTAAGGGCAGTAGAAATTGTTTATTTTTAAAAAATAATCATGCGCGTCTATAATAGTTTCGTATTTTGATAACAGATGGCGCGCTAATGCATCATAATACATCTTTGCATGAAGCTTTTAGAAGTGAATCAATACGATAGACGCATTTTTTGTATTGCCAAATATGTTCGATATATCTTCAAAGAAGTGCTAATATTGTGCTTTTAGGATTTACATTAGAACTTTCACCAACTTGATACTCTTCATATGAGCAATAAAAGTGAAACACACCGCGCTATAAAGAGAGGGTGCGTGAAGTGTGTGTAGTCTAAATAGACCTTTAAAAAAGAACACTTGAATGTGCGGACGCCGACAAATCAATCGCGCATATGGAGAGCAAGCTACTTGAATAGCGCGCAACCTATGCATATTCTAAAGAATCTTGGAAATATTCTTGTGGACTCTCAAAGAGAAGACCATTAGCGAGGCATCATTAATTTCTCGGAGCCGTTTCACCCAAATATTCGCTGCTTTTAAATAGATCTGCCCCAATTTGATTAATCGAACTGTACAGGACGCCATCTCGCGGCGAGGAATACAGTAATTAGCTGACCTTTGTTTATAGAGTCGTATGGGTACCGCACGGTCCGACCACCGGACAGCTAAAGACACGTCATTCAGATGAGAGAAAGTCTCGGATTTTACCATTCACGGTGATAGAATTCGGTCCGAAATTCTTTTATAAGGTTATATTTAGATAGAAACTCTTAAATTATTTCGAAAGTTGTGTTTCTTGTTGTTCATATAGATTACTCAGTAGATTTCACTTTTTTTCAAAATTTTGTTTTTCAAACAGAAATAATGTAATATATTTTTCTCTCAATATATAATAAGTATTTAAAATATGTATATAATAATGTGTATATAAAATAGTATTTAGTATTAAGTTGTTAATGTGATAATCCTGTTGAAGGACTGACAAGTCAGAAAGCTTGAAAATAAAAAGTTGCATAAGAAACTTAACCCTGGAAGCTTCATTTATTTTATAATATTCCACTTTGTAAAACACTCAAAACGTTATTTGACGCGGCTCTAGTAATGTATCTAAATTTTAGATCATTATTGGTGCGCTGAAAACGTACAGTCCGCACCACGCTGACGAGGGGCAATAGCCTGAGACGCGTATGCGTTTTTAAAAAAATAAATCAAGAATGGATTTGGCTAATACTCAGGAATAAATTAGATCAACTTTTAATTAATATTGATTTCGATGCCTTTTTCGTCATTTTATACCTGACCCTCTCTATTTTTACATCTTTTGCTTATATGTGAAAATGATAATCACATATATATGATACAAGTACTTGTATGTACAAAAGGTGGCACCTCTCCCTTTAAATATTCATTTGATTTGTCACCCTAGTACAAAAACGTAAAGGTGGTGATAAATAATAATAGAGGTGCCAATTTTGGTACATGTATACTATCCTCCTTTAATATATATATTCATCACTGATGAGCCAGGCCCTCCCATTATTTTATCATTGCAGTAAGGGCAGTAGAAAGTTGCTTTATTTTAAAAAGAAATATATACGTCAAAAATAGAATCAATCCAATATTCCATTCAATAGAAAAGATGCCATATATTCCATATCATGTAATAACTGTAGTTCTAAATATGTTGGGGAGACTGGGAGAAAAGTCCATAATAAAATAACCGAACATGATAGGAATATTAGTAATAGAGAGAGTGACCCAAGATCTTTAATAGTTCAACACATAAAAGAAACAGGCCATACATTTAACTTATCTCAACCCATAGTGTATTATGACAATATCCATAGTAAATACCAAAGACCCTTAATAGAATCTATGATAACTAAACGACAAAAAAGCATAAACAGATGCATAGAAATATCAGAAACATATGAAACAATATGAACAAACACTACCCCATAGATGTAAGCAGTCTTCTATATATAACACAATAGTTCACGAACTTATTGGGTTTAACTTGAGACCTCGAGATATCATTCGACCAGCAGCACGTAGCCTCCACCCATGCACGTATATTTACAAAAATTGTTTATAACACACAAAGAAGGTAATATTTATATTTTCTCCCCCTTTCAATATCATTAATATTTAAAATATGTAAAAATTAACTTGTATATAAAAATAGTATATATCATCAATTTATTATCGTGATACTCCTGTAGAAGGACTGACAAGTTCGAAAGCTTGAAAATAAAAATTTGAACAAGAAACTTAACCCTGGAAGCTTTATTTACTTTATAAAAATAGTTTATATTCCTTATAAAAGATGGCGCGCGCTATTGCATCGTACTAATTTTTATATATGTTTCATGTTATTATTTGATATATAGAGAGATACACTAAACGTTTTCTGTTTGATAGAGATTGTTTGCCCATTGGATACATGTATATTTGCCATTGTTGTGATCTTCTTGAAAATATATAATAAAAAACAACACTAGATCAATATTTATTTTTAAATTGAACTGAGAGTAATTCACATATAAGAAACACAAATTATTAATAAATAATAATATTAAGGAGAATATTGACAATAAATGACCTGGCTCTGAACATCGCCTGTTTCTGCCGAGTCGTCGTACATTCCTGGATCTTCCTGTAATCAGTGTACAAGTCACAAGTTATTATTATTAATAGGGAATTAATTAAATAGGATTTCATTCAAGCTATATATGTCAATTTGGAATTTTCAAACGAGAGAAATAAATAACGATAAAGACATCGAATTAAACTTGATAAAATAATTACACTCATGAACAAAACTTAAGGAAGTTGTACATTTTAACCTGTATATCGGGATTCAGACAATAACTCTGAAAGATATTTGATACATATTGACCTTTATTGAGAACACATGAGATAACCAAGTGTGAACAAAATTGCCTCTGACTCCTTAAAAAAAAAAACGACCGGCGATATAAAATACTTTTTATTTCCTTAAGTTTTTCCATGAGTGTATGTATTTGTGAAAGAGGGTAAAATAATGTGAGGGTTTATTTTTATGTTTCTTTCTCTCTTTCTCTCTAAAAAGACCAAAAGGTTCTTAAAGATAGTTGAATACATTTTTTTAAATCTAGAGTTCTATCAATATTTGCCGTAGGTTATTTGGGATATGAACATGTTACTTGTCCCAAAAATATTTTATTAGGTACCGCTCAAAAAGAGCAACCTAGTTTATGATATTTACAACAATGAATAATATTCGAAACTATTATAGACGCATATGATTCTTTTAAAAAATAAACAATTCTACTGCCCTTACTGCAAAGGGTTCACCACTGATGAGTCAGGTCCTCCCATTAATTTTTCCATTGCAGTAAGGGCAGTAGAAATTGTTTATTTTTTAAAATAATCATACGCGTCTATAATAGTTTCGAATTTTGATAACAGATGGCGCGCTAATGCATCATAATGAATAAAATGTGAGGGTTATTCACATATATGGATTTGATCCCTGTTCACGGCTGTCGGGAATCGAGGGTTTAACCCACTCGTCTTCAAAAAAAAATGTATTCAACTATCTCTAAGAAACCTTTGTTCTTTTTAGAGAGAAAGAGAGAGAGAGACAAAAAATAAACCCTCACATTATTTTACCCTCTTTCACAAATACATACACTCATGGAAAAACTTAAGGAAATGGAAAGTCTTTTATATCGCCGATCGTTTTTTTTTAAGGAACAAAGGCAATTTTGTTCACACTTGGTTATCTCATGTGTCATTTTGTTGAAGTTATTGAATAAAAAAACTCAGATGAAACGGTTCTTCAAATAGATCGAGAGAACCGTTTGCAGAATTTTGTTGAAATTAATAATCTCTACCGACTTTTTTTTATGAACATGCATTATCACATGAAGTGTAAATGCTAAAACTTGTAGCTTTCTTAGAATCCCTGGAAGAAGTGAAGGAACGAACAGAAGATTACCGGCACGCTGCCCCGGCGGATCAATGGCTCCCCCAAATTCTTCGAATTTCACTGAACGCTTCTTGGAACCACCGAACCTGAAATAGATTTTTTTAACCTTACTATAACAAAGGGAGAGAATGGATTTTAAATTTATGAGTTTCGAGTATTTTGTGTTTGGCTTTTAAATATTGAAAATATATTCGGTAGCCTAAATATTTATGTTCAGATTAAACATTTACTCGCCTTATAAGAACAATCAAAACCTTTCATCTTTCGACAAATCTAAATATTTATAAATAAAAAAGTTTTTTATTCAGCATATATATGTTTTATTATCTAGAAATGTTTGTATATACAGGGGGGTACTAACTCTTTGATAGCCCACAAAACAAATATAAATATTTTTTCTTTATTTCCATCCCCATAGCCATACTCATGTAAAATGTAACAATGCAGTGTATCGATGAACAATAATCGAGAATGCGAAAATGTGCAACCATCATCGTTTCTCTGTGAGCCGCAAGGAGCCCAAAAGAGATATAGTGAATTTTCTAAATAGTACACAAAAGTGAAATTGTACTGGGATCTGTCTCAGGTGGATACATTTTAAAAATGCACTGATCGTGCAACTTAAAGTTGCTGTCCTAATTCCGACAGAAGGCGCAAGCCATCAGCAACCCTTAGTTGCACAATCAGGATATGCCTTTTTATTAAATATTTATCGAGTCAAAAAGCAGCTTTGTGGTAGCCGGGAGTGACAAAGTTGATGCGTCTGCAAGGGAGAAGCACTCGCGCATATCGTCTAGTGGCTCACCTGGGGCACGCGACCTGCTGCGTGCTTCACGGCAAAACACCTCGTAAAAGATGGAAGACTGATCCATCGAAATATCGGATTAATAAATAATCGTATTAAAATCCAAAATAGGCCTTATTTTTAAAATATCGTATAGAGTAAGAGACAATAATTTTTCTCAAATGTTAAGGACAAGTTTGATGGAGACTCTGGAAAGAGAACGAGGGCCATAGCCAAGGACAATTGACAGCGACAATTGTCTGAACTATCCATATAAAGTCCAATGCCCTTCGAAAAAGAAAGTCGCTGACTGAATTTATAAAGAAAACAGAAAAGGAAAGGCTGCTGCTTCCTTTACAACCCTGAAACATGACTCTTGTGGCATGCTCAGTCATTCGCTGATGAAAGAAACTCTAAACACGAACATAAGGTGAATACCAGAAATGATCGTTTGATCTGTAAATATCCCTTAGAAGTAATGAGATTTCCTACTTCCGTGGTGGTCCTTGGCATCGTCAGCAGCGAAGGTTATGTCATGCCTCCTTACTTTTTTGAGCAGGACCTCTTGTGAACGCTAACACCTACATCAATGTCCTAGAGACCGTCGTTCTGTATGGACACGGTGATCGCAGAAAGAAATTATGTCGTCCAACAGGACTCGACTTCAGCCCTTAAGACAAAGAAGACACAGGCAAGGATGACATTTAACGTTCCCAGCACTGGAATTATTATAATTGGCCTTCTAACTCTCAGGGCTATAACCCTACAGTCCTGATTCTATTCTTTGTAGTTATGATCTGTTTCAATAAATCGATCACTTTCTCTTTGTGAGGGCGCAAATTTGAATCATGAATGAGATCCAGCAGGATATATATTGCTGTAGTTATTGAATACAAAACTCAGATAAAACGGTTCTTCAAGTAGATCCGAGAATCGTTTGCAGAAAATCGTTGAAATTAATAATCTCTATTTCGAAGATAATTACCAACTTTATCTTTTACAAAAAATTTCTTTATTATTTTCAAATTAAAAAAGGCGACTCAAAACGCATGCGCTTATACCTTTTCAATATTCCATACAATCACCTTCAGAAGTAGAACAATTATTGGGTATTGTTGGATGTAGATATAGCGTTACCTTTTCCCCAGGAAATTAAACATTTTAATTAAACATTCCGTTTTAAGTCATTAAACCCATCACTTGACGATTAAATACGAATTTTAAAATTTGTATTCGATATATCTTTCTATATATTTTTTGAAAGTGTATCATTCATACACAATTAGAAAAATGGGTGTTTCATGAAGAGATATTTCTGCCACTCCAGAGGTGATGAAGGAGGCGTTGACCAGCCGCGGGTCATGTCGATTAAATGTTGGGCACAAAAATAATAAAAACTCCTCCACCGCCGCCATCCCAAAACTAAAACTTTCCAGAAAAATGTTCCTTCGCCAAAAATTAAAAAAGTACGAAGAAACTTTCAACTTTTAAACCCGGGACACTTCCATTAATTACCTCCAACCCGCCTTCCTTCTTATATAATTTCATTTTTCCCCTTTCCTCCGGCACGAATTTAAAATATAAATATAAAAATGGGTAAGAAATTTAAAAGATATTTTAAGGGGTTTGTGGAAAATGGGAAGATATTTTAATTATAAATGGGGAAAATCCCACCTAATTACCATCATCTAAATATAAAATTGATTCACCATTTTCACTATAATAAGGTCATTAATTAATACTAATGACCTTTCATTATCGCATCGTTAAAGATCCCCTTCTCTTCCTTTTTACCCCCCCTCCCCCCTTTAATTTGGGCACATTATTAGATAACTGGCAGAAACTCCCATATATTAAAGCTCTATATAGTATAGTTTGCCAGCTAGTATGTTGTTCCCACTTCCTCACGTACCAGATTAAGTCTTGGGATGTTTGGACATGAGAACGTTTTGATTTGTCTTTCTGGTACCCACATTAACTGGCAGAGAATTCCCCATTTATTAGAGCACTATATAGTGTAGTTTGCAAGATAGTGCATTGCTCCCACTATGTTGTTAGGAATTACATAGATTCCGTCTGAGATGTTCGGACATGCGATTGTTGTGCTTGTCTTTCTGGAACACACATTAACTGGCAGAGAATTTCCCCCATTTATTAAGCACTATATAGTGTAGTTTGAAAGATAGTGTATTGCTCCCACTATGCTAGGAATTACATAGATTCCGTCTGAGATGTTTGGACATGCGATTGTTGTGCTTGTCTTTCTGGAACACACATTAACTGGCAGAAAATTTTTCATTTATTAGAGCACTATATAGTGTAGTTTGAAAGATATTGTATTGCTACCACTATGTTAGAAATTAGATTTCGTCTGGGATGTTTGGACATTCGATTGTTGTGCTTGCCTTTCTGATACACACATTAACTGGAAGAGAATTCCCCATTTATTAGAACACATAGTGTAGTTTGCAAGATAGCGCATTGCTCCCGCTATGTTAAGAATTAGATTCTGTCCGGGATGTTTGGACATGCGATTGTTGTGTTCTGGTACAAACATTATTCGAAGTTTGAAGCATATATTCAGCTGGGGCATATATTCAGCAGGCATTCTCAGATACAAAAAGAAGTTGACCTTAGGGTTTAAATCGATACAAAATCATATCTATACCTATATCAAACATTTATTGGAAGTGGTTTTTATTTATTATAAGTTCGAGTAATTAATATTTTATTTATATCATCGCAGTAAGGGGGCGTACCAAGTTATTTTTTCAATAGTAAAATTTGCGCAAAAAATAGTTTCATTTTTAATAAAGTACACATAAATCGAAGGCACAAAGTGCATAAAC
>CP092886.1:8084494-8108077 GCA_030710605.1 Cordylochernes scorpioides
TTAAATAAAATATTTGTTCAGGATTCCTTTAAAATATTATATATGCCGCTTTGTTTTCTTCATTCAAAATATTATTGCAGGGAAGTCCTTGCGCCAACATACGAGAGAGATTTCCATACTAAAATACACTATATATTAAAGACTTTCATATTATGCAATACTATGTCAATATATGTTGTTGTTGTCGTTGTCAATGAAGAGCCTCAGATGTCTCCATGCATCTCTATCACAGCAGTCGCAATGTCCTCTATCTTGGGTGTGTAAAGTTCCTGCTCTGGGTCCATGTCAAATACCAATAAATATATATATCATTTTATTACATAATTTTCGTATTTTTTTGGTGTCAAAAGCTAAAAAAGCAAGTAAGGGCCTACCATTTTATCGTTGATGTCCCAACAGCCAGCTTTTCGGGGGACCTTCCTGCGGGGAAGTTCACCCCACTTGGTGTCCGTACTGGAGCCTGGGAGTGCAGCCGATCCAAAGGCTTTTCTTTTGCCCAAAAGTAATTGGGTAAGAATGAGAGATGCTCCTCTTGCCTCTTTCTGCGGTTTTTCAACCAAAGCTAATTGACTATGAGCTGACCGGATAGTTCGGTGCAGGCATGTGTCACTCTGCGTGCCACGGTGACTTGGCCTTGTGGCCCTGGAGGATTTACGCTGCTTGCTCATAGCACCCCCCATAGTCAACAATGGCCGTTAGGTGCCGCCTATGCGACTGTGGAGATTGAAGTAAGAGCAAATCTCACAAAATATATGTGTGTGTTTGGGTGTGTATGTGAAAATAGAAATAAATCAGAAAAAAATAAATAAAAGAACATACCTTGACTCAAAATATCAAAGCCCCATCTATCGAAATAAACATCAATTATAAAAGTTGATTCGATTTTATTCCCGAATATATTGACCGAATACCATTCCTTGATTCATAACGACACACACTCGGACACAATTTGGACTTAAATACCTTTTTCTTGTTTCAAAAAGAAAAGACACATGCTCTCAAGAGCCAACAGTTCGAAACATATTAAAGCGATGCAGCAAAGAAGATGAAGAGAAGGTGTGGGCAAAGCCAGTAAAGGTATACAGAGGCCCCCCCTCTACAAGGAAGTGTTGATTGACAGATTCCAGAGGAGGGGGCGGCAGACAGTCTGTCCAGCTGGTGCCGTCGTGAAGGAAAGAGCCGAAATAGCGGTCGGCCTGAAGGGGGTTTGTGCGCCGAGAGGACACAGCAGTCTAGGGGAGAAGTCAGTCTGGTGACATCGAGATCTGCGGTAAGGAGAAGACGTCGGCGAGTTACCTCCGGGGCGTGTGGATGATTCTGCAAGGCGGTGCCAGGAGAGCCTGACATCGGAGCGACCTACAAGGCGGTGTAGTCCAGGCTGCATGTGTATAGTGTGGAGCGGAACACTTCACAAGAGGACATCCACGGCGCCAAGGATTCTTCTGACAGGGAGGTCGAAGGAAGGTGTCATTGATTTTATTCCTTCTGTTAAGTGAGACATAATAAAGCGTTAACTTTAGCTGCAATCCCTTCGTATTCACACCTGTATCTTTGTGGCATACAGAGTAAAGAACACAAACAACGTCTGGGTACATGTAACAATATATATACGCGACATTCCTGCTCAACAATAAGAAATATAATATTACAATATGGATTCAAGGTGTGTGAAATATGCTTAGCCTATTACAATGAAAGATGGCCATTTGGATGTGTGGTGGTTATTGAGCGAAGAACTTTCCGGTGAATATTCTCTTTACTTAGAGCTACTAAGAACGCAAGTACTGAAGCGAGTGCTATATCAGAATGTGTGACCCGAAATCCTATAACCTTATTTAAAAATAAAGTACCAAATGTATCTCCAAAATCTACCAAGAATCACAATAGTTTATTTAGCTATATTTCTCCGGGCCAGAATATATCATTTACAAGGGTACTCTTTAAATCTGAATAAAAATTATTTTGAACAATTCAAAGTTTTAGAGAGATAGTTAATTTTTGTAAGTTTTCTTAAAGTTAATCTTAGCAATCAACGGACAACTTACCTTCGTGAGGCGGCCAAGCCTGTGTGATGTAATATAAGGTGTGTGGCGTGGAGACTGATTAGAAGAAGATAAATACCGTGGCTCGCCAGCTCTAACATGGTAGCGTGGCCGAGTGGTCTAAGGCGCTGGTTTTAGGCACCAGTCTCAATGAGGCGTGGGTTCGAATCCCACCGCTGCCAGTTTTTTTTTTTGGGCTCGAAAATCATACACTTGATTAGTATCCCGTGAACCATATTCTCTCTAGTCAGCTCGAGGTCTTGATGGTAAACAGTAATTCCTGCGAACCAGGCTCAGAGTCGTAGGCGTGTGTGGCGTGGAGACTGATTAGAAGAAGATAAATACCGTGGCTCGCCAGCTCTAACATGGTAGCGTGGCCGAGTGGTCTAAGGCGCTGGTTTTAGGCACCAGTCTCAATGAGGCGTGGGTTCGAATCCCACCGCTGCCAGTTTTTTTTTTGGGGGGGCTCGAAAATCATACACTTGATTAGTATCCCGTGAACCATATTCTATCTAGTCAGCTCGAGGTCTTGATGGTAAAACAGTATTCCTGCGAACCAGGCTCAGAGTCGTAGCTTCCACAAGGAATTCATGAAATCTTCAAATTCGACTCGACAAAGAGGAGTTCAGCGATTACACACAGTGACTAAGCCAATTATATGGCCAAACAATGCCTACTCTGAACTGACAAGGGCCCGAAGCCATAGTTTCCAGGTAAGCGTTTCGAATTTTCCAAGGCCGGTGTTGTGGATTTGTCTGCTAGACTGCAGTGACGATCAGAAGATGGCGCATAGTTCTGTGTCTATTTTGACGGGAGAACTAGCCTTTATTTTTATTGATCATTATCCTTCCGGCAAAAATACCATCTAAAACATTTGCTTGATTTTTACAGTTTTTTTTTTTTTTTGTATATATTTCATCCACATATCTCTTTTTCTACTATATTATTTCTTCTAATATATTTTCGCCTTAAATTTTTGTGATAGACTCCGAGACACATCTAAGTGCCAAAAACGTGCGAGAGTTCACCGTCTTTTCAGATAACGTTCAATGAACGTGTAGACGTTTCGTTAGAAAACAACTGTCAAATCAAATTTACATCTGATGCGCGGGCGGTCTATTGATAAAAAGGGAGCTTTCTAGATAGCGCTTTTTTACGAAACAACAATATAAAATGCCTTTCCCAAAGATATCGTCTAAAAATGCCTGTGGTAGGTTGTACACGCCAATATGATAGTAGCGGTCTGAAGGTTCAACATAAAAACCGTTAGAATTGCTCACAATCCAGGCAATCAACACACAACACAAACACACAATACGCATATAATTTTTCATCAAAATAAGGCTAGAATATATTCGTTTTATTATAAAAGTATAGCTTTTATAGCGGTTCGATTTGAAATCTAAATATGTGAAAAAATGTGTGTATCAATGGATATCAAGGTAAAATGTAAAATTGAACAACATATCAATTATTCTTTAAAACATTCGGATAATAAGCTTACAAGGTGTTTGAATTTTTCCGAGAAAAAGATGAGCGAACAGGCTCGTCGAAATATTGAAATTTAATAAATATTTTGATCCAAAATATGCCTTTATTTTAGTATTTATATTTGTTTGGTGAATTAAGAGTTTTCTTCACACCCTCTATAATATACATCATAGGAAAAATGAATGGAGATTTTCTGCTTGAATTTAGATCATGTTGAGGATTATGATATGGTAATGCAGTCGTGGTTGAAATCTTTAAAGTATGATAATGAAAAATAGTTTTGATCAGTAATTTAATTGAGTAAAAGGAATATATATATAAAAAAAACATAATTTGATAAAAGTAATGCCTGGCTTAAGGCGAGTAGAATAAGGAAAACAAAAGATTATTTACATAATGTACAAAAGTTTTGAGCCGGCCAACGGGGAAGAGAGAAAATATCTTTATTTTACGGGGTTGCTAACCAAAATGAATGATTTTTGAGCCCGAGGGCCAACGGAGAACAACATCAACGAGTTTTTATATGCAAAGCGTGACCTCTGGCGGTCGATTTAGCAGAATATTTAGATCTATGAAATATAATTTTAAATAGAATAATATTTTAATATAAAATATATATATGTTGATCTCATTATGAAATTAACTATTAATTTTTTAAATCCTTATCACCCAAATTCAAATCGCAACAAGTAAAACATTTCGTATCATTTAATAACGCCCAATTAGATCTCACAACTCCATTGAAGAAATGGGAAATATTTGCGATAAAGAGCTACGAAACAGAACCAAGTAAGTGCCGTGAATTCCGTTTGTCAGTGCGACTTTTATCCATGCGGCCTAAGTGACTCATTCCTCTTTAGATCCCGGGGGATTTGTTGACTTAATTCCTTTAATAGATTATCGATCCGACCGCTTGGCGATTAGCGGAGATGTCTTCGCAATGGTCCTCAAGACCTTTGTGTATGCAGAACTCTGATGTCAGCCATTCTTGGTTTATCGTGCAAGTAGCATCAGCAGATTTTTAAATTCATACTTCGGGATGTCTTGCTGATTCTGTGATTAACTGAGGAATGAGCGTATTTCAAAAATATAATTCTCTTTTCTTCTCTATAATATATCACACGACACAGAGGGATTATTGCACTTGATAAGAAAAATAGCCTTAATTCAGAATCGAATCAATGCATTAATCAACATATCTTCAGAAGAAACTAGAGTGCACAAAGAGATTTCATTTCTAAATGGTAAATTTGAAAATGAATATTCGAATTCAATAAACTATGTTAATTCTGTTTGTTCCAAAATCACTTTATTAGGTACCGCTCAAAAAGAACAACCTAGTTTATGATAATTGCAACAATGAATAATATGTGAAGGTTATTCATATATTAAACGAATTTTAACGCGGGATTCGATCCCGGTTCATGACTGTGGGGAATCGAGGATGTTACCCACTCGTCCCTTGTTAATTCTGTATTTTATACGAATATACGTATATGTGAAAAAAATAGTACAAATGTGATATTGTACTGGGATAAGGTGCATAAATTAAGAAAAAGGCATCTCCTTATCGTGCAACTGAAAGTTGCTGATGGCTTGCATTGGCTTGCATGGGTATTTGGCCAATTCTGGAATATTTAAAAAAATCAACGAGGATAGTTTATATTTATTCCGATAGATGGCGCAAGCCATCAGCAACTTTCAGTTGCACGATAAGGAGAATATATATGTATATATTTATTTATTCTACCAGGGTGACTTTAGTTCAAATGTGCATTTGTAATGTTTTATTTATCATTATTTCATCGGTTAACTTATGTGACACTGAAACAAGCTTGAAATAATGTATGGTAAGCACTATCACTCAATAAATATGAGAAATAGGTATTTTTTTAATATTTCAATTATCATTATTTTATTGTGGTTAATATATTTGACGCTAAAAAAAGCCTAAAAGCATGAATGATAAACACTATCAGTCATAAAATATAAGAAATAGATATTCCAATGTTTTCATTTATAATCGTTTCATTGGTTAACATATCTGCCACTAAAACAAACCTGAAAGTATGCATGGTAAACACTATCATTAAATAGATACGATTGGGGCCATCTACATATGAAAATAGAAATTATATATAGTGCGATTTTATTGCAGTTAAAACATTTTCCTAATCTACTGGCTGCGATAATTGGAAGGGCCTGGCTCATTAGAGGTAGACCATCCTATAGTTTCGCCAGTTTGTCTATCAGACGACTCTAATATTGTATGGGCTCTTCTGCTCACATAGCCGGTTCAGGAAGCTATTTATAGATAGTATAGACATAATCTTTAAGGACAGAAGAAATAAATATACAAAAAAGATTATGAATATTCGAAACTATTATAGATGCGTATGATTCTTTTAAAAATTAAACAATTTCTACTGTCCTTACTGCAATGGAAAAAAGTTTTTTTAAATAATCATACGTGTCTATAATAGTTTCGAATTTTCATAACAGATAGGGCGCTAATGCATCCTAATATGAATGTTCTAAAAAAAGCTTATATATCCATAGAGTTTTTAAATACCTACACCGAGAATTCCTGCCAACCTCCGGCTATAGAAGCAGAACAGCTCAACTCAATATTAGAGCCATCTGGTAGATTAAATTGAAAAACCTGCTGGGGGTTCACCACTGATGAGCCATGCCCAATATTTTTCCATCGCGGTTTGGATGGTGAACGATTTTTAATTGAAAATAATAAAAAATAATCGCTTTGTACATTGTATGCATAGATTTTAGAGGCTATAGTATACATATATACATTGTACGTTTATATTGTTGAGGCTATAGTATGCTTATAGACTACATTGCACGAGTAGAGATTGTAGATGCTATAACTCAAATATAGATTACATTTCACGTAGATATTCTAGAGGCTATAATGTACATACAGACTTCATTTTACGTAGAGAATGTAGAGCTTTTATAGTATACACAAGGCTACATTTTTACGTAGAGATTGTAGTGGCTATAATTTACATATAGACTACATTATATTCAGAGATGGTAGACGCTCTAGTAGACATATAAACAACATTAGATTAGGCGATACTATCCTGTGATAGATAACGCTGAAAGGAGTACACTAAAAAAGAAGCATTTATTTTATTTAGTAATTGTACACTACACAACACTCATGTCTGAAAGCTTTTAATAAATTAAAAAATGGAAGCTATAGTATGCACAAGGTTGAATTTTACGTAGAGATTGTAAATCTATAATATACACAAGGCTATTACGCAGAGATTGTAGAGCCTATAGTATACACAAGACTACATTTCACGTAGAGATTGTAGAGAATATAGTATACATAAGGCTCTCTACATTTTACGTAGAGATATTAAAGGCTATAGTATACACAAGGCTATATGTTACATGTTATATAGAAATTGTAGACGATATGGTATACACAAGGCTACATATTATATAGATATTGTAGAGGATATAGTATACACAAGACTACATTTCACGTAGAGATTTTTAGAGGATATAGTATACATAAGGCTACATTTTACGTAGAGATTTTAGAGGATATAGTATACACAAGGCTCTATATGTTACATGTTATATAGAAATTGTAGACGATATAGTATACACAAGGCTACATATTATATAGATATTGTAGAGCCTATAGTATACACAAGACTACATTTCACGTAGAGATTGTAGAGCCTATAGTATACACAAGACTACATTTCACGTAGAGATTGTAGAGGATATAGTATACATAAGGCTCTACATTTTACGTAGAGATATTAAAGGCTATAGTATACACAAGGCTATATGTTACATGTTATATAGATATTGTAGAGGATATAGTATACACAAGACTACATTTTACGTAGAGATTTTAGAGGCTATAGTATACACAAGGCTATATGTTACATGTTATATAGAAATTGTAGACGATATAGTATATATATACACAAGGATACATATTATATAGATATTGTAGAGGATATAGTATACACAAGACTACATTTCACGTAGAGATTGTAGAGGATATAGTATACACAAGACTACATTTCACGTAGAGATTGTAGAGGATATAGTATACACAAGGCTCTACATGTTATATAGAGATTGTAGAGGATATAGTGTTACCAGTTGTAAAGACCTTAATTGTAAATTCTACATATATAAACTCAATATATGGGAACAAAACTTGAGGAAGTTGTACTTTTAGCATGTATATCGGGATTCACACAATAACACAAAACTCTCCCCAAGCCCGGATGAAAAGGAGGAGGGGGAGCAGTAACAAGCTCACTAAAAAACCTGGGTTCAGCTGGCCCGGCTGATAGTACCCTGTAAGGGCTCCTAATCCAGGGATACAGGATGAGCAGCGTTTGTACTCCATATTAGGAGCGGCTGCACATGGCGTCTTTTCCAGAGGCGGTCATTTCTTTTGGAGCTAAGTCGGTCTGCCACTGAGTAGTGCTCCCAGTCTTGATGACAAAGGCAGACGCATTCTACTTCACCCAATCATGATGGTTGTCAAATCTCTTTTTCAAAAAGTATCAAGCTTTACAAGCTTGACACCCTAATATGATTGAGTAGAGATAAGAAAGAAGAAGAAGAAGACACAATAACGCTGAAAGATATTTGATACACAGTGACATTTATTGAAAACACAGAAGATAACCAAGTGTGAACAATATTACCTCTGTCTCCTTAAAAAAAAAAAAGACGACCGGCCACATCGAAAATTTTTCACTTCCTTACGTTTTGTCCATGAGTGAAAAGAATCAGTTTCATAAAATTAAAATTCCGTAAACTTGGTTAAAAATGGAAAGTTTAACTGACATTGTCAGCTTATCATTTCTCTGAATCAACGGAGCCCACTTACGGATATAGAAAAGGTATAAACCTTGTTCAATCTAGATACACGTTTCCCCAAGAAACCTAATTATTTCATGGTGTGAAAATGTAATTGAATTAAACCGACATACATCGATAGTATACACAAATCGCGTCTCTGTTTTAATAAGAACAAATTAGAGAGAATTGAATTGTGGGAAATGAATAGAATAAATATGATAATTCAATGCAAATAGATAAATAAAACATTTTAAAACTGCATTCATGGAGACAAAGCTTAAAGAAGGTGTACCTTTTATCGGGATTCAGACAATAACTCTGGAAGATTTTTGATATACAGTGACCTTTATTGAAGACATACGAGATAACCAAGTGTGAAAAAAATTGTCTCTATCTCCTTAAAAAAAAAGCAGACGACCGGCGACATCAAAGATTTTCCACTTCTTTAAATTCCGTCTCCATGAGTGTATTTCATTATTATATATATATTTGTGGGAAAAAATAAAATAAAGTTCAGGTGTTGGTATTTAAAAAAAAAAAGCTCATCATCTAAAAGGCTCATGTGAGCGTGATTGACTTTTCTTGATTTATCAAAAAATTGGGTTGGCTAAATATCACGGAACAAGTTAAATAAACGTTTAGTTTATTTTTGTTCCACTAGATGGCGGTCTGCCATCTAGAAATCTCATGTGAGCCTGGTCAGGATATGCCTCTTTTATTTTCAATATCAACACCTGACCTTTTTATATTTTTATTTTTCATTGTTTTTTCATATATATATATATTAAAAATAAAGAAAGCATATCCTGACCAGGAGCACATGTGCTTTACAGAAGGCAGAGCGCCATCTGGTGGAACAGAAATCAACTAAACATTGATTTAGCCTGTTCCCTGTTACGCCAGATTGCGCTCTGCCTTCTGTAAAGCACATGTGCTCTTGGTCAGGATATGCTTTCTCTATTTTTAATATCAACACCTGACCCACTTATTTTATTTTTCTATTGTTTTTTCATATATATACAAGTACATATACATAATATATATATATTATGAAAAAGGCATCTCCTTATCTCCTTGCGCCATCTATCGGAATAAATATAAACTATTCTCGTTGATTTCTAATTATTCCAGAATTGGCCCATTTTTCATATATATATATCGGGTAGTTGACTATGAATACGCTCCAGTAACCTGGGTTACCTTTATGTTACGACTATATTTAGTTTACTTTTATAGAAATGAATTACAAGCTGATGATTATATAGTCCGCATTTTGTCCAGTAGATGGCGCACCCAGAGGATACATAAAAAAATGAAGGAAATAAAGCCATGACAAAACTTTTAAAACCTACCATTTAGAAAGCAAACCCGTAATGAAATATCAAGTTTGGTTGTCACTTGTGATTGTGCAACTTTTGTAGTCCATGAAGTACCTTCATATGGACGTTAGGTAATAATGTTTTCAAAATATAGTCTTACTAGAGTTTGACTTATTTATTTCTAGTTTACGATATCGTCCCCAAACAGATTGACACGAGAAACAAATGAAATAAAATATAGAAAAATAAAAGAATTTGACCATTTTCGAGAGACGTTATTTAGACCACGGTGTGCGTACCACCTTTAGTCAAAAATGGATTCGTTGCCAGATTGGTTTATTTGGGAGGAGGCCGAGTCTTTCCTGGCGAACTCATTGCCCCGTACTGTGATTAATGGAGCTGGGATACTCGTTAAAAGGTTTTCCTAATCACGCGAGAGCGTTCGATAGCATTAGAGCGTCTAGCATCTTCTTTCTTTCCTATTATTCTTTGTAGGTTTTTAATTCCCTCCTACCTTTTCTCTAAATGTTTGCGGCAAGATCAATAGAGAGAGACACGTCTTCTAGACATTGCCGTAACTTCTTTTGATTTTAAAACTTTCAATAGAGATTAGAGTAGATTTTTAAAAGTTTTATTGACATCTGCCAAAGGTAAATGATACACATAAAGTTATGAGATATAGAGTTAGGAAGAGAGTGTAAACATGTATATTTACAATTATATACAGGCGAGAAGGCTTCCACAACCCAGAAGAGTCCTAGGGGGTCGGTGGAAGGATGCTCTAAACCGTTGGTTTTTGACCGCTACGACCCGGGTTCGATTCCCGCATTGGACCCCCGATTCTTGCAAAAGTCCAACCCCACCTGCGAGTGCAAGTAACCAAATGGGGCTCTGGCACATTTGTAAGTGTAAAGTCGAACTGTTTTTCACATGTATAGACATGTGGTGCACTTACAGTAAAAGCAGTCGCCTACCTCTACCTACCATGATTATCATGGCCTGTACCACGTGTACTAGGGATAAGCAAAAAAAAAAAAAAGAGTCCTTCTATAGATAATCAGTGGCGTCTACGTTATCTCCCCTCACCTCAAGACTCAGGAAGAACTTGTAGATGGATATGGCCTTTGTTGACGCGTGAATTGAATGGACATCGTCATCCATCCCTTGTCCGGAAGAACAAGCCGCTGGATCATGTTCAATATATCTGATAGAGATGACTTTATAAGCTTCGTACAACGATACCACGTCTCGCACGTTGAAGGATAAACTGCATGAGATTCGTACAACGATACCATGTCTCCCACGTTGAAGGATAAACTGCATGAGATTCGTACAGCGATACCATGTCTCGCACGTTGAAGGATAAACTCCATGAGATTCGTACTGCCAACTGTCGCGTAGGTCTTTTCACTTTCCTTCAACTGAAATACAAAAAAAAATTATTAGAAGATCCCTTTTTCAAGAAACCGTTGAGAAAGTTCATTACACCGATAGAAAACAAGTTCGTTCATTACTTTTTTTATTGTTTAGGAAGGTACACAAGAGCAATCTATATTTGATAGAATTGAAATTTTCCTTTCTTGAGAACTTCTCCGAGTGTTCTTAAAATTCCAATTTGTTTGAAGAATTTCTTTATAAGATTCTATAATAATTGTACAGAACCCCCAGTTAAGGTCACTTAACCGCGCCGATTATGATTTAATAAAGATTTATGAATACATTCATCAACAAAACTTGAGGAAGTGGAAAATCTATGATATCTCCGATCGTCTGTTTATTTGAAGGAGACAGAGGCATTTTTTTCACACTTAGTTATCTCGTGTGACTTCAATAAAGGTCACTGTGTATCAAATATATTTCAGAGTTATTGTCTGAATCCCGATATACATGCTTAACGGTAGAACCTCCTTAAGTTTTGTCCATGAGTGTAGTCGTATGTCTGCTTGTGGGAGGATGTTGCCTTGCCAGTCATCTGGCCTAGTATCAAGGTTAACTTAACCACTTCAAGATATCTAATAGTAAAAAAAATTACAGGTGTTTTAAAAAATTACTTTACCAAGGTTTCCCAGAAAGTCCTAAAACTTTGAAAAAGTGTGAATTTACCTTTTCACATTTATCAAATAAAGCACTCTCTATAAACAGTACATATATATAATATGGTTAACTTAACCACTTCAAAATTTTAATTAGTAAAAAAAATTACAGGGGTTTTAAAAAATACTTTTCTAAAGTTTCCCAGAAAGTTATAGAACTTTGAAAAGTGTGAGTTTACCTTTTCACATTTATCAAATAAAGCACTCTCTATAAACAGTACATATAATGCCCTTTTAATGCGGATTCCAAGAGACAAAAAAAGTTCAATTTTATTCAAACTATAGCGGCGGCTCACTCCTTAATTTCATCAGTATTTCGAGGAGAAAAGAGATTTATAAATTGATAGGTGAAATATAACCACAGATTACATTATTTAATATCTAAAAACCTAGAATTCCATCAACCCGAAGACCCATCTATCTACAAACCGTTCAGGGAACTACCAGAAAAATATCGTATGCGAATGGGTAAATATTCAAATAATAAATCTATTTATAACCTTCGCTGTGTATTGTAGATACATTTGTTACCCTTGTGATCATGTTGTCCCGAAAATAAACATCCAAATTATTGGTTTGTCGTTTTTGTCGACTTATTGAAAATTAGGCTGTGAATCTGAATAGAAATCCCAGACCAACGCGATAGATGACGTCGTCAAAGCTGAAAATACGATAAGAAATTGAAAATTTTTACTTCATATATAACTTCACACCATTCAAATGAGAATTTTCAGATGGTAGAGCGTTATCTAGTGAGATAAACATCAGCTAAACGTTGATATTGGTTGATATTTGTATAATGGTTATTTATTTTATAATATTGTGGCGAAGAAATAATTTATTATTTAATTTAATATTATTCAATGAAAATATTACAACAGATTATAAAAATATATATTACTCTGTATTTGTAAAATCATCTTTAAAATATTTCTTTGCTTGTTTGTTCAAGACTCCCTAGCTGTAGATAGTTTGGTTGAGTTGTTAATATTTGTCGACTCGTTGCCGTGACGTCATCAATAAATAATTTCACACCTTCAAACATACAAAGACTTGATTTCTACGCTACAATATATGGTCAGAATCTACAATATTTGCAAGCTCTGGGTCACAGCTCCATTAGAGAAGGAACTATGTATCAAAGTATTCATTATTTTATGTACAAATTATCAATTTTGATATTTACATTTTTTGCTACTCTGTCTTAAATAAATTTCCCTGTCGTTCTGAAGTTTTTCTTTCCTAATTTTCTATGTGACAATATTGGTGAACCCATTCTTTATTCTTGATTTTCCAAGAAAATGGACTGGCCGCTACTATGGAACAAACCTAAATCAACATTAAAATTTCAAATTGGCGAAACCGCTGAGAGGGTTCACCACTAATGAGCCAAGCCCTCCCAATATTTTTTCATCGCAGTAAGGACAGTAGAAGTTTGATTTGTTTGTGAAAAGAAACATTCGCGTTTTGGTGTTTTCATTTGAGTTATTATATATGGATGGCTTATTAGATAATATTTACAAAGCCATTTTAGAAAGCTGGAATATTGTCTCTAGTACATAGCTGATCAGAATGTGAAGCTCTAAAAGGTGACTTTGTAGAGAAATAAATGTTTTAATTCATCTGTTGTTTTCACTATTTTCTTGGTGTTGGTGGTGTCTTGTCCATGGAGCAGATCAAATCGGTCCATGCACCCTGATCACAATACCGGCCAACTGAGGTGCCTTGCTCGTATGGATGTCCTCTTCTGGATTGATGTCTGCCATATACACTATTTTCTTTGTTTTACTTATACTTTTCAACCCGACATTGTAGCTATAAAACATGTACTCTAGAAATAGTAATATAGATTGACGATAAAATTGGATGCTTTTCGCAAAATGACGATATTGTATCACACTTTTTTGGCCCTGTACAA
The DNA here is from genome assembly GCA_030710605.1 of Cordylochernes scorpioides. Lineage (NCBI taxonomy): Eukaryota > Metazoa > Arthropoda > Arachnida > Pseudoscorpiones > Chernetidae > Cordylochernes > Cordylochernes scorpioides. Next base: position 8,098,227 of record CP092886.1, read on the forward strand.
GTTTTACACGGCTGCGCAAGAGGAGCAACATTGAGAAAAGAGAGCTGTATGTAAATGGATATGTAAATGAACGATCACCTATAAATAATTAACTCATCTTTTCTGAGCAATTATGCACCTAGGCCAGGGGTCGCAAACTGAGGCTCGTCAACTACATGCGGCTCTTTGGATGTGAAGCTGCGGCTCTTTAGTTCCATACGCAAATACTTATTTATGCGAGAATATACTATTTATTAGTAAATTAAATTTAATTGCCATCTATCGTTAAAACTTTACACAAATAAATTTACTGGCAATGCGTTTCTTTTAAATATCATCAAATATTATCTCTACAGACCTTACTGCAATGATATGATATAATTTGGCGAAACCGCTGAGAGGGTTCACTACTGATGAGCCAAGCCCTCTCATTCAATAACTCATATCATTGTAGTAAGGTCTGTAGAGATAATATTTGATGATATTTAAAATAAACGCATTGCCAATAAATTTATTTGTGTAAAATTTTAATAATATTTATTGTTGACAATAAAAACATTTTCTGGCTCTTTAAAAAAAATGAAATTTTGTAAATTGTAATTTTTGACTATCCGACTTAAAGATTGCCGACCTAGGCGAATCCTATGTAGGGCATAGTCCCCCAATAAAAGGATTGTTGTTGATATTGTATCTCACTTTTATGGGACGTTATTGTCCTATAATTCATATATAGGTATATAACACAAACCGAATTTCTCTCGCTTCCCAGCGTCCAGTCGTATATATATGAAAGAAGCCTGGTGACTGGAGCCAAGGTAGGTTTGCATCCAAGCGGCTGAAATATGTTCCAGCGCGGTCGAGCTGTTTACAAGTTGTACGTCAGCGCCAGAGTGGGGGTTATTAATGTTCTTCCCTCCCTCCGCCTTCCTTCCAATTTCCGGCGGCCGAATGTTGGCAAGACAAATCGCCCGCTGCTGCCGCAGGAACAAAGAACTATAATTGTCCCTACTAATCGGATTCTCTTCTTAGATATTATTCTTTCGATTTCTAGAAATATTATGCCATAGGTCCTTTTAATAGTTCTTTTCCTCCCCTCCGTAATACGATTATTTCATTTTTTCCATTGTTGGCCCTCTATCGTTAGGTTTGAGAAATCCATTTCACGATCTATCTAGTTTTAATTTAACAGATGATTTGATGGTTAAATTTAGTTTGGGGGATTTCTTGAAAACATTATTTAAAAGATAATTTCTGCACATTCTCTCAAAATGTAATAACAATATTATGTTTTGGACATTTGTGCGTATGAAATCGTATATTTATTTGCAAATACTATTAATTATTAATGTATTTTACTCTCATTAATATATATCGCATTAAGGCGTTATATATATTTTAAAATAAAAAAGACATATCCTGACCAGTCTCACATGAGCATTTCTAGATGGCAGAGCGCCATATTTATTTTTATTATATATATATACTATATAATCTAAAATGCAATTATTTTATTTTTTAAAAAACATATATTTTATTTTCATTCATTGACTGATCTACATTTTTTGACCGTAGATTTACAAGATACCACTTTGAATATTGTTGTAAATATGTATAGTTAAGCTACCTATTTTTTTTTAATTCACAAATATAGAATTCATTTTATAAATTCTATATTACTGTGGAAAATGGTTTATGTGTGGTTTGCTTCAAGTAATTCAAAATAAAAACTACTTGATGGGCAAATAATTATCTTTCCTATTTTCACGACTGCACCTTCAATTCTCTATCTTTTTCAACAACAATACAAAATAATCATAATATAAATACGTATATATTTTTTCACCCCCATATATATATATGTGCTTGAAAATAGAGCAATCCATATATTACAATATTTAAAAATGCCTATTTTGGATCATAAAGTTTTTATTTCCGATATTTCGTGAGGCAACTCGCCAAATGCCCACCCCAACCTACCATTGTCTATACCAAAGGAAGCCCTCATAGACTTACTCAAACTATGCCTATCATTCAGCTACTTTAACTACAAGAATCAATACTTCAAACAGATCAAAGGCCTCCCGATGGGCAACCCAATATCTTCAGCTCTGGCAAACATTTTCATGAATAATATTGACCAATCAATAATAGACAATAAGCAGCTAAAAATAACATTCTGGAAGAGATATATTGACGATATTCTTTGCATAACCGAAAACAACAATACAACAAGCATTCTGAATTTCTTGAACAATATAAAACCATTTCTCACATTTACACATGAAATAGAAGAAAAAAAACTCTTTATCATTCTTAGATATAATTCTCACCAGAAACAGCTCTAAAATAGAAACAGGCATTACCGTAAGAAAACTCACACAGGTGGTTACTTAAATTTCAGCTCATTCGGTCCTATTAACCATAAAATATCTGTTATAAAACCCTCTCAAAAAGAATATCTACTCATTGCTCCAATAATCTAGAAAAGTCACAACAAGAAAGAACAATACTAATGAATGAATTACAAAGCAATAGTTATCCCACAGAATTTATCAAAAGACAATTCCACAGATCAACATTCATCCCTCCTTCCAATAGCCAATCTCATAAATTATACTGCACACTTCCGTACAGCTACGGCATTGAAAGAATCAGCAGAACCCTCAAGAAATATAACATCAAGACCATATACCAGACACCATCCAACTTGAAAACACTTCTCCGCCATCCAGATACCAAACATAACACAAACAACAGTCAAAAATCCAACCTCATCTACAGAATCCCGTGCCGATCTTGCCCAGCTACATACATAGGAGAGACAGGAAAAACTCTGGAAGAAAGAACCAATCAACACCGGACAGCCCTTAAAAACTATAGCCCTCTTTCCCTTTTAGTAGACCACGCACTGAAACAGGACCACATACCAAATTTCGACTCAACAGAAATAGTATATCAAAATATCAAGGATAAACATTCAAGACTTTTTCTAGAAAGCTGGAGCTCAATAGAAGATAAAAACAGTATCAACCGAAAAATAGACATTCCTCAACTATACTTACAATTTAAAACCACATAGCCCACTACTATACACGTATATATGTATATATATGGCAAATTGCTGATTTTCAATTCGTTTATTTTAAATGTATATATTTACTTAATTCTCTATATATTAATGTTTTACATATTATATTATTATTAATTATTATATTCATAGAGGCATGCATATTGTAGATTCTAGATATTTAAATTTTATAGCGGTTGTATATACTCGCGAAATGATACGCGAGCTTCTCTAAAGCGATTTTGTTCCCAGAGGAAGTTTGGCGAGTTGCCTCACGAAATATCGGAAATAAAAACTTTATGATCCAAAATAGGCATTTTTAAATATATATATGTAGACGATTTTTTTTTAATTTAGCGGTTTCTTTTTCGAATAAAACGATCTCTTACTCTCTGTGTTAAATGATATATATACATTTTTTTATACTGTTCAATGCTAAATATTTTCTGTTCACAATGATATAAATTTATATAAACTGTTCAATTATAAATATATTTTCTGATTTATGATGAATATATACAGGTCAATTATTGATAATCTATTCAATGAGAGATAAGTTCAAATATATACTGTTCAATTATAAATATAATTATATTTAATGATGAATATATACTGTTCAATGGTAAATATTAACTGTTCAATGATAAATTCATATATATATACTATTTAATTATAAATATATTTCTGTTCAAAATATATGATGAATATATATCATTCAATTATAAGTAGAATTAAATATAATTTATATGAAAAACAGTTGTAAATTAATGATGATTAAAACAAATTATTAAATATTATTATTTGGGTATTTCGATACTCACTCCTCACTTTCTTACTGCTACTCTTTTTGTGTTGATTTCTTGCTTCCCTCTTTCTTATTCTTATTTTTTTTTCTTTTTTCTTTTCTTGTTTTTTTTCTTTTTACTCTGTATATATCGTTATTTCCTTTGTCTCACTGCTTTGTTCTTATGCATACCTCTGGTGAATCCTGTATAGGGTCAGTGACCCTAAATAAAGGCTTTTTTGTTGTTTTTTTGTTGTTTGGGTATTTCATTCAATTATAATATATATTTCTGTTTAATGATGGATATATACTGTTCAATTATAAATATATTTTCTTTGTTTAATGCTGAATATATACGGTTCATAATGTTATAAATATTTACTGTTCAATGATAAATTTATGTACTGTTCACACACACACAATTATAAACATATTTCCCGTTTTTATATATAATGATGAATATATACTATTCGATGAGTAACATACTAAAGAGACAAAGGTCGCCTCTCCCGTCAAAATAGACGTCAAAACTAGACGCCATCTAGTGTAATCTACATACTGTTAAATGATTAATATATTTTTCAATGTTAAAGATTTACTGTTCAATGATAAATTCAAATTGTAAATATATTTTCCGTGTAATGATGAATATATACTGTTTAATAATGAAATTTATCCGATTGAGGACAATGCTAATTTCAAGCATACATCAAATAGTAATACTACGCAGAACCAGTTCAGATACAGAGGTAATACATAAGGTACAGTAACAAGAGTAATTGAGAACAATACAAAAACTAAACGTAGTTGTTTTTAAGAAAAAAAGGCATTTCCTGATCGTGCAACTGAAAGTTGCTGATGGTTTGCGCCATCTATCGGAATAAATACCAACTAATCGTTGATTTTTAATTATTCCAGAATTGGCTAAATACCGTTTCTTGATTAATCAAGAAAAGCTAACCACGTACGCGTTTCGGGCTGTTGGCCCTCGTCAGTGTGGTGCAAGCTGTACCTCAACGACCAAAAAGGCTGGTGTTTGGGGCATCCCGAAAAACCATGAAACAGGTATTTAGGCCGGAAGGGTCGGAAGTACAAATTCACTTTTGTACTATTTTCCACGTAGTTGTTTTTGGTTGTGGAGAAGTCCACATACGGCTAAAGATAGAAATTGCATAAGTTCAATTATAAAATGCTATTTTTGTCATAAAATTGGACATTTTGAAAAATACTGTTTTTCTAAAAAGAAGGTACACCTAATTGGGATTATGTAAAATATAAATGATAAAAAATAAGTTCCAGATTACAGAAATGATATACAAATCACCTGTAATAAGTACTCGAAGTTAGTTAATTTCTTAATTTGTACAGGGAGCGAAGCCTCTCTATTGCCAGAGAATAGATCTTAATTTGACCACTTTGATAGAACGAATTTACAACCATCTACCTTCTCGTTGAGTTCTTCTGGGTGAAATGCTTTGTGAAATTACATATGGAGATACAAAAGTTAATTCAAGTCTGTTAGTTGTGAAAGCAGATTCAGGCCAATCCTGGAAAAATATTTGATAAAAAAATAAAAATTACGATTAAAATTGAAGTTGTTAAAAATACATTTAGAGTTGGAAAGAAAAATATTGGCTGAGTCAACGATTTTTTATATCATATGGATGTCAATCCAGATGCAGTACCGGTGCGTCAGAAACTAAGGAGGCTCTCTGTTCTAGATGATATACCCAGAGAGAAATACAGAATCTCTTGGATAATGGCATCATTGAGAGAAGTCAGCAGAGGAAGTACGTAAACCAGCCTACCCGGAAAACGAAACCCTTTGAAGTCAGCGACTGGGTTAAAGTGCCAGGAAGAAGGCAAGTAGTTTTTCAAGACGTTTACATGTCCATAAGAAAGTACGGCACGGCCCCATACGCTTATATTATGAATGATAAGAAAATGTGGAATCATGCTAGGCTAGCCACAAGTAAAATCATCAATTATCTAGAGACTCCCACCACTGCGCCCCGTATAGTACATGTGACAGTTTGTATATCAGCACTGTCCTGTCCAGTGATGTCAGCTCCTGGGTCCCATGTCCCTTCAGTACAGCTTCCCCTTCAATACCGAACTCAAACCTAAGAGTCCTGAGGTCCGAGAGAACTTTCTGAAAGGAGGAGATAGATGTAATAAATCACCTTTAGCCGGCGCCACCTGCCCCTTCTGAACCTGTGTAAATAGAGATATGCACATAAATAAACAGTGACCGCTGGACGTCACAGTTGTGCCTCTGCGTTGTCTCATCCTCACAAGGATATTTTACATTACAATTACAGTACGTTACACATGGTATATACGTTGTTTTTTATTTGAATTCGCTAGAACTGGTGTTGTGGCTCATTCTTTATCATCGCCATTGTTTTGTACTGGGGTGATAATCCAAATGCATTGATTTAATGCATTTTAAGAAGGGAGAGGTGCCACCTTTGATACATGGATAACATATAAATATATATTTACCAAAAATCACCTCTCCATTTAAAATGATTTAAACTTTTTTATAATATAAATTTTCAAATATAAGTTTAAATTCCTAGGGAAATTTGGATATAATTTGTTTTTTTTTTTGTTTTAATCCAGAGGAAACCTTATGGTTCAACCGGGATGGAAAAATATTTGTACTAGGCTGGGTCTTATCAAAAATAAACCTGGCGATATTTTTTCGATCCTCTCTAATATTTGACTATGATATAATTTATATGATGTCGCCTTTCGACAAAAATATTTTATCCTAGTAAGGAAAAAAGAAAATTAAAGCATTTGGCAAGGCGTTATAAATATATCTACCTTGTATCAGACAAATTGAAGTATAAAAAGAAAGAAGAAAAAAAATGTGTTGGGGGGGGTGGGGGGGTCGGGGTGGAATTCAGGACTCAGTGTGTATGTGTGTACTCCTGATCATACTGGCATCACAATCGTCTAACCGTTATGTTAAGAGTGTAATCGTCAGAATACCCTCTGCACATGTAAAAACCTTGGTGTATCTCCAACACAAACAAGCTCTAAATAAATATTTCAACGTACTGTTCTCAGTAATGTACATTTACAATGCACAATTAATATGATTTACATATGGGCAAGCACATCCGCACCATGCGCGCACTCATTATCATGGTCTTCTAAATGATCATGCGTTGGAAATCGAAAAAGAAACAAAAATATCATCAAATAACAATAATAAATACCTTTTCAATATTGGGAAATGTGGTAAATGACGCTATTAATTTATTTTACAATCCAGATTCTTTGGATGAAATCACTGGCCATGTCTCAATTTACGACTAGACTGCCAATGAAAAATGATATAGACCGACATTGATGCAAGAACAAAATATGTTTGAAATATTGTCTAAAAGTATTTTATATAAATATTTGCACCAGCTTTATAGCCTTACAAAACCAATTTTATATTATAGATGTTTAACATACTTTTTTTCTAGTATTTATGCCTGGATTGTCCTATTGCTGGCCACTTTATTTGTAAACAGGAACATTGTGCGACAGGTGCTGGATGGAAGGCGGTGGGGATAACGAGTCCCGGGCCCGAGGGACCGCCTTAATCTGGCGAGATGACGTCCCCGGGGGACGCAGCATTATGGACTATTGCCACTTGTTAGGGCCTCCTGCTGCGATTTGTCTTGATTCTAAACCAGACAGCTTATTGTAAAGAGGTTTTCCCAAATCCCAATCAACGTCACTTCGTTTCTAAAAAAATATTATTTTCCCTTATTTTTTTACAACTGCACTTCAATTACTTTATAAAGCGGACTTAGTCTTAGCTTCTCTTTGGGAAAAAGTTTGAGGGCAATTGCTCCGCTGATTACGCCATTATATTCTCACTGTATACTAGGGACACTTTTGAATTAGAGCCACTTTGATCTTAGTTTTCCATAGTAATTTTCATTTAGAATACTTGGTCTCCTAAACTTTGTTAAATAAATATTTAGCTCGGACTGTCTTTCTTTTTAGTGATCCTTAAGTTCTTCAATGTTTATGTATAAGAATATTTATAGAGGAAAATAGTTGGAGGGATTTTCAGAATGAATTACAAGTTACAACTTCTTCACCCGACATTCAAACTTTCAGGGTCTATTGCCGAAGGTGTGATTATGCCTTTTTATATATTAAAAAAAAACTTATTTATGTATTTTATCTTCCTGATTCAAGCTAGCACCGATTTCAAACTTATCTATGCCTTAATGGAAATCCTGAGTTATAATGAAAGAAGTGGATGTGATGATGTGTTCGAATTTTCTGGAGAGAACATCCGCCTAATGAGAAGATTCAGTCTGCAGTTTCTCTTGGTGCTCAGGAAGTAAGAGATCCTCACAAACTTATTCTTCAATGATATATCTCTTCCAATGAATGAAGATTCTTATAAGTCCAAGAAGCTGGAGTATCTCAAATATTTTAGTCGATTCTTTCTACACACTATATATAATATACAATCATGGACAAAACATAAGGAAGTTGTACCTTAGTATATCGGGATTCAGACAATAACTCTGAAAGATATTTGATACACAGTGACCTCTATTGAAGACACACGAGATAACCAAGTGTGAACAAAATTGATAGGACTAGAAGGTCATCCCTATTTGGTCAATTAGTCGGAGTCAAAGCAAGCAAGAACAAAATTGATTCTGTCTCCTTTATAAAAACAGACGACCGGCGACCTTAAAGATTTTCACTTCCTTAAGTTTTGTCCATGAGTGTATAATTATTTTATTATTTTGAAGTTACTTTAAATATCCAATCCACATACTATTTATTTGCCTTTTTACAAATTATCTTGAGAAAACCTTTAAAAATATAGAAGAAACTCAAGCCCTGTCGAAGCATTATTTATTCTATCAAATTTCATTTCAATTGTGTTTTCAAATCAAAATATATCTGGATTATAATTTTAATTATGAAATGCTTTTTTTTTTACCAATATCACTTGTATTTGAGTGTTTCATCTTGTTGAAAATATGGAAGCCGACACCGGAGTGACCATTGCTTCAGACTGACGATGGCTCTGGCGGCCATCTGCACGTTCATCCTTGATAGAAGAACGAATCCCAGCCCCTGGACAGATGTCCTCACGTTGGTTTGTGTCGGGCCACAGTAAGTCGATGGCAACGAGCGAGCGGAGAGAGCTGCAAGGAATGTCGCTGATTCTGAATTTGATTACTCATATTTCATTCTATCTCGAAGTCATAGTCGAACCCTCTCTCGTTGCATTGCTCTAAGGTCTTGCACTGTAGTGTTTACCAAGGATTATTCGACCAGATCGCTTGAACGAATATTTTAATCTAATCCAAACTGTTTTCTCTCTCATTTATTCCTGAAATCCGCCATGAAATGGTCTCGATCACCATATTCACAGGATACGGCCATGTTTTGAAAGATCTTCCGCTTGAGCATCCTGATACAAATCCAACCTGCTCTTAATCTCTAGAAGAATCACAGATAACGGATCACCTCATTTTCAGGTGCTCTGCTTTCCTGAGACACAGGATGCTAACGGTTTACTGCTTGGACAAGTTCATCTTGATCCTGCATCATTGGCCCACGTCCAAGACTCTCTGTCAGTCTGGAACGTCCTAGTCAACTCTTGTTCATCTCTGTAACTTCAGGCTGTGACTAGAACTTTACACTAGACTGATGGACGGCCAATGTAGTTGACGCCTTGAACTCCAGGAGCCCGGGTTGTGTTTATACTCTCTTTGATTGTTCACAATATAAAATAAAAATATCGAAGGAATAATTATGCGCTTTCTATAGACTGCACAAACTGGCACGTTGATAACGTGATTGGACACATGATGGGGCATTTGATGAAATAGTGTATTTGAGTCCTATAATTATCAAACTAATATTAAGGTTAGTACATATTATTGTATTGCATTTAAGCAGTGAATTATTTAGTATTGAATTTCACCAATAATTAAACTTGAATTTATAAGATTGTTAGTTATTAATTATGAAACT
>CP092886.1:8108177-8210061 GCA_030710605.1 Cordylochernes scorpioides
TACCAATCTCTGTAGACTTTACTACAGGAATTATCTTCTTCGAAATTTACCCTTGTAAGATCAGTTCGTTAGTTTGTCGGCTGCCTAATAAGTAGATTTGTTTGAGGGCATTGGGCGGCAAATTTAACACAATTTTGATTCATTTATCGTTATAAATTTGAAAGAGCAATATATCTATCGTGTGGCATATATATATTTCCATCTCAATATGTGACCTATATTCTGAAACTTCTCACTATTGTTTAAGATAGTCGTAAAACATTCATGCTTTTGTTAATCGCAATGTAAAAATTCGAAGATATTTTAAAGTATACACATCCATATATATTATGTTATAAACTTAAAATTATACAAATATTATTCTTAACAAAGTTTCGAAAGATGATTTCCGTTCAAAAACACCAATGAACGGAGGAAACCATCATTCGAAACTTTGTTAAGAATAATATTTGTATAATTTTAAGTTTATAACATAATATACGTATATGGATGTGTATACTTTAAAATATCTTCGAATTTTTACATTGCGATTAACAAAAGCATGAATCTGTTTTACGACTAACTTAAACAATAGTGAGAAGTCACATAATATAGGTCACATATTGAGATTGAAATATGACTTGTTTAATAGGAGAGAGAATGAAAAATTAATAATTTTGTAAAAAGCTTTTTTATTTAAATGCACTAAAAAGTGAGAGAGAAATATAATATATAATCATTAAAAAATTAATTTAAAAATATAACTTTACGCCTTTGAACAATTAGATCTATATGACTCGAAATATAAAAGCGGCGCGTGACGATCATCGTATGTTGAAAGAAGAGGTAAAATATTTAGCGAAAGATAAAAACTTCCTAATTCTTTGCTTTATATTATATCATATTAAGTTCGATATTCTTTATCGTCTACCACCGTTTAAACCGAAAGGTTTATCATATATTACAATATTCGAAACTATTTCAAAGGCGTAAGATTCTTTTTGAAAATAAACAATTTCTACTGCCCTTACTGCAATGGAAAAATTAATGGGAGGGCCTGGCTCATCAGTGGTGAACCCTCCCAGCGGTTTCGCCAGTTTAATCTACCATACCGCTGTTATATTGCATTTTTGGAACTTCCTTTTATAGTGATACTGTTGGTAGACTCTTGGATAAGGGCAGTAAGGGCAGTAGAAATTGTTTATTTTCAAAAAGAATCTTACGCCTTTAAAATATTTTCGAATTTTGATAACAGATGGCGCGCTAGTGCATCATATATTACAACATTAGAAGAAAACAATTTCTTATTACAAATTTAATAGAAAGTGTCTTCCATTTTGGTCCAATTCATTCAAGCCGTGTGAGATGAATGGCCTCACTCTTGAGTTACAAACGTCCTCTACCGAATTTCAATCGGCAGCTAAGTCGCGGGAGAGATTAAGTGGCAGACCACTTGACTGGCGGGCGTTTTTGTCAACTGGATTTGAGAACTGTTTTTCCTATTTTCTGAATGTGGGAAGTTGAATTCAGCGACGTATAAAATTTTTCTAGGAATTTAAAGTGTTTTATATGAATAAAAATATATTTTTCTAAGCCAAAATTTTTGAACTTCTTTGTATGTGGAATTATTATTCTGCTACATTTTTCGTTTTGCTTTCTAGAATATTGATTGTCTTTTTCGTAAGCCTGAATCCATTTGTTCAGGATGCCAATTTGTTACCCATTTATTTTCAAGTCGCACTTAACTTTCTTTATATCTTCTCTATAAACTCCAGCTTTGATATACCTATCTGGCTTTCTTCCACCTGTTTCCTGTGAATGCCAGGATTGTGTGAATTAAAATTAAGGTGATAATTTACAATCAAGGTACAATCTGATAATTCACTAAAAACACTGCTTTCATAACAAACATTACATATATTTTGTATTTTTGATGACAAAAATTGTGCATGCACACACACACAAATTATCTTGTTCAATTTATCAAAACTGAAAGTACGAAAAATATGGGAAAGTTTTATTGAGGTTCCTCGGGAGTGATTGGAAATATTATCCAAAACATGTAATAAAAATCCACGCGATTGATAACTGTTTAATCGTGATAGATTCAAAGTACACACAGCAAAGCGGATAATCTAATTAGATAAATAGTGGCTAATATAAACTTACAATACATAAACTTTCTCGTAAGGTTTATTATATGATACAATAATGGAATTACTCAAAGAAATCGTAAAAGTCGCGATAGAAAGACAATAGGTGTGAGCGAAGTGGAGGCGAGAGGCACGTGGCCCATAACTCAGCGGTGCTAAATGGCGGTGGGAGATAAGATTTTGATGAGGCTCGATGTCCCGCTGGGGAAGGAAGGACATCTTAATCCGCCCCATAGCCCATCCATCGCTGCCTGCCAGATCCAACGGAGATTTTGTTTGGCGGTCGTTATCTGTTTTATGTCTCCTTTGTGTGAAGGCTTCTTCTGTATCAATTGTAGATTCCACTTATTTATTACAAACAGGGATTCCTCCTGTTGATATTTCACAGGGATAATTCTTATCTTAAAGATAGAGGCTGCCTGGCCGGCATTCATAGTTCTTTATTTTGAAAATAGAGAAATCCATAAATAAATCTTTAATTAAAAAAGTATATATTGGATCAAATTATTAATTTTACCAATATTTTGATCCAATATATGCCTTTTTAATTATAGTTCTTCATATTAAGTGTTTTTAATTTGAAGAATAATCTCTCATCTATGAAATATATAACATTTCTATTTGTCTAAACCTGATTCTTGGAGCCTGTGGATGTCGCCAACTACCTAGTTGCAGAATTTTTAATGTGACACATTTGATATCTTTCAATTAAAAAAGTCATTAATGCCATATATATACATACACATGTGTATGCCATTTTATAGGACATTAATCTGTGGGCATACTTATCATCCACCACGCCACCACGCACGTATATTTAAAAAAAATTAAACAGAAATAATGTAATATAGTTTTCTCTCAATATATAATAAGTATTTAACATATGTACATATATAATAATGTGTATATAAAAATTGTATTTATTATTAAGTTTTAACATGATAATTCTGTTGAAGGACTGACAAGTCCGAAAGCTTGAAAATAAAAAGTTGCACAAGAAACAACCCTGGAAGCTTCATTTATTTTATAATACTTGTATTCGTTCACGTCTTTGTATAACCAATAATCGTTTTAATTTTGACGTTGCTAATTGTGATGCTGCTCGTCTCGATATCTGTAATTTAAAAACCCATTGTCGATTTGGTGTACGAATTATGCAGCTATTCATAGATTTAGTCGAATTTGTATTCACATTAGTAATGTAGTTTACATATTTTTGGTTAGTTTGACAATATTTGACGTTTTAACAGCACTCAAATTGATATTTTGATATAGAATAACTAAATATTTTGCGTAGTGTAAAACAATGTCGAAAAATTCAGTGTAAAAATTTTAAAAGCTTTTAATTTAGGCATTCTTTCATTCATTTAATAGGTGTTTTTGATCAAAATATCTCGTTCGAATTTGAAATTTTAACAACACTAGGGATCATCGCATCATTTAAAATTCAGTTTCCTTGAATATTTCCCCTCAAGTGATTAGAAAATTCCCGTTCCAAAACTAATCCGATTTTTTAGGTTCAGCTGTCTCCAAGATATAATATCTCGGGGATTATAATCATTTTTAACATTTTTAAGCGATGTTCTTAAAAACAGTTATATGTTTCATGCGAAAATTTGTGACTTTTAAAAATAGGTAATCAAAAATTGTAAAAAACACTAAATATTAATCAAAAATTTTATTCAAAAACTTATGCAAATTTCAAAGTACCCAATTTCTAGATTATATTTACATAAATTATTTTTCAAATATGGAGTCTATTCATTTTATCATATTAAAAATGTCTACACACAAGTATTTTATACTAAACAATTTTAATAAACTCGCTAAATCTATACTTGTTCACTTAATAGATATGAATACATTTATTATGAAGATAGAAGAAAAAAAATATGATCAGAGAAAAGGCTTAAAAAGACTCACTATTGCAAGACTTAAAAGCAAATTACTAATACACCTAATTTAATAGTCGCAGCTTTACTTTAAAAAAAATTATCCAATATATACACCTTTGGTACACCAATATGTTACATTTCACACATCGTATAACTGCGAATTGTCTAAAATCTCCAAGATAGTAACCAGCTAGAAGAAGCCTGGTTCGTATATAAGGTACAAGAATAAAACTTGCCAATTTTCTTAAGATTCAATATTTTTAACGCGCATGTATATTTTATATAAAAATTATAAATGCCAAGGAGATTTCTAAGATTTTCTATTAAAAAATGAATAAAATATGGCTATATAAACAAATTACTGATATTTAGAAATCAATAGTTTCGGAGCGAAGATTTAGCTAGGTTCTGGGTCAATCGGGGCAGCTTCAAAATTGAGCACAGAGTTATCTCGGATTCCCTGTTCGTATAAGGTCTTCTTGGGATCCAGTTCTTCACCATTGCAGGTAAAGGTTCCAGTTGCTTTATCTGGAGGACGATCAGACAGAATGGATGCTGAGAGCATTTCACCAGTCGTACTTTCTGTTATAAGGATTGGGAGAGAGGTGTCAACAAATATTCCATTAACTTTAACAGTCATATTTATTGACGGTTTATTAATTTGTAGTTTATTCATATTGAGAGAAAAGTACAAAGTAACTCGACAATTTTTCAAACCTCTAAAATAAAGCGAAGTGAAAATTGCTTCTTATATAGAACTATAAAAAGATAAAATTTGCATAATGATAACAAAATGTGTTTACTGATTATTTATAAAATAATTTCAAAATTCAATATCCACTATTAAATTTTGCATAGTCGTAGTGAATATTTTTCATGTGCGTGTATGTAAAATGCAATAATTTAAATATTATTTATACATGAGACAGCAAGAAAAAAAGGAAAAAATATCAGGTGATGATATATAACAAATGAAAAATTGAATAATATTTTTTTTAAAAGCGCTTAGTTGATTTTATAGCGCTTTGTCATCTAAAATTCCAATAAGAGTAGAAATCTACTCAAAATTTTTGAATTTCAATTATATAACTCTTTTAAAAACAAACTTTACAAATAAAAGGCTTTCCTATGGGAAATTTATCTAGCTCTTTCATTGCTAACTCAATTTTACATATGAATACGAATTCTACATTAAGATAACAAACTTGAATTATTTTTTAGAGAGAGAATATGGTTTTACGGACTACTGACCAAAGTGTAGCATTATTTGTTAGATATGTGGAAGACAATTTATAATCAAATATCTCTTAGATTTTAAGAAATTTACTAACAACATTGATCAAAAATATATTTTTCTTCTTTCTTATCTTCACTTAATCATATTAGGGTATCAAGTTGTGACCCTTGATGGTGTCTGTTTGACAACCATCATGATTGGGTGAAGTAGAATGCGTCTGCTTTTGTCATTAAGACTGGGAGCACTACTCAGTGGAAGGCCGACTTAGCACGAAAAGAAATGGCCGCCTCTGACATGAGGAACAGACGCCATGTGCAGCTGCTCCTAACATGGAATACAAACATCAAAAATATCCTAATCTTATCAGCAAAGAAAACAACACAATAAAACTATTAATTTCTCAGATCTCACAAACAAATTACTCTTTACGACAAAATCAAATCCTTTAACTATAAAATCAATAATAATTTGTTATTTCTAATCCAACATTATGAATTGAGCTCG
Source organism: Cordylochernes scorpioides (assembly GCA_030710605.1). Taxonomy (NCBI): domain Eukaryota; kingdom Metazoa; phylum Arthropoda; class Arachnida; order Pseudoscorpiones; family Chernetidae; genus Cordylochernes; species Cordylochernes scorpioides. Next base: position 8,113,946 of record CP092886.1, read on the forward strand.
AATCACCTAGGTAAAAGACATACCTTAAGAATATACAGAAGCATTTATCAAAAATGGGCATATTGTGAATAAATTTCATTGCTTTAAGGTTGCGGCATTTATTTGAGAAAACACAATATAGGTGCCACACTTTTCTGTGTGTTATAGTAATATAGTTTTTTTTCTGTTGCAGGTAGACATGGCAGAACCTACTTTTACGGAAGAAATGAAGAGGAATGCAGTTATTGTCTCTTTGGCTGCAGGGCACACCGATTCTTAAACTGCTGCATTCTTGAAATTTAACCGATCATTTGTTTTCAAAGTTTGGAAAGAATTGGGATCTGAAAAGGGTGATGTGGCGGGTTTCCCAAAGGAAACGACATTGTCGACGTTCTGACAGTATCAGGACGCCAGACCTTATAAGCCGTGTCCAAGCTGCCATCGATGAGGACCCCGGGAAGTCGATGAGGACGTACGCCAGAGAGCTACAGGCTGATGAGGCTACCATCCGACGTGTGTTTCATGAGGACCTCTGTTACAAAACATACGTGATTCGGAGAGGACAGTTCATGTCCGTAAGCACCAGGGTGAACCGCTTGACCAGAGCCAAGCGCCTTCTGAACAAGATCAAACATCCCGAGGAGCCAGGAAAGATCTGCTTTTTCTCAGACGAGAATTACTTTGTTCAGGACCAGAAGGTGAACCTCATAAATGATCGGTAGCTGTGTAATAGCCCTTATGAGGTACCTACGGTCATGCATACCAAATTCCCATCATCACTGATGGTTCTTGGTGTTGTTAGTAGCGAAGGTGATGTGATGCCTCAATTTTTTTTACTCCAGATGCCAGAGTCAAAGCCGTTGTTTTACACCGAGGTGTTGGCCACGGTTATCAAGCCTTGGATCGCTACTGTAGCACGTGGGCGGCCGTATGTTTTTCAACAAGACTCAACACCATCTCATACAGCCAGAACAACTCAAGAATGGATGGCCAAGGATCTTCACGACCATGTCACACCTAAAGTTAGCCCCCCCCCCCGTAACAATCCCGTCTAAAATTTTAAGAGGTAAAATAGTAAGGTAGGAAGTTGTGTGTGTGTGCTAGTGATTTGGATACAATATATTTATATATATATAAACCCAGGACAAAAAAGGTTTGGGCTCCAAACACATTTATGGGGTTAGCACCCCCTTTTGGGCTAATTATATCGCTAAAAATAAAAAATGCCAAAGTAATAAATTAAAATTATTTCCTTTAAAAACGAACCTTGATATCTTTCTATCACCTACTTGTGTGAGAGAGAGAGAGAGAGAGAAAAAATGCTGCTTCTAAACCTACTTGCAAACTCTCCAACCAAAAGATAATATAAGCCAAACTAGCTCTCCTCTAAACATCAGAATCAACCTTCATCGTAATCAATCAATTAAACATATTGGTATTAATCAACATACGATAAGCCGATATAGAGTGCCTTCTTTCAATAATGTCAGTAGAAATTATTAACCTATTTCCTGAATACAAAAACAGACTTCTAATTGAAAATAGAGGCATTCTTGAGAACAAAACTTTATATCCTTATGGTCTAAATGATGAAAGGAACCATTTATTTAACGAAGATACATCAAAACTCAATCTATCTGTCATCAGTACAGGGGCGGCTTCGATTTCACAACATCCTGCGAGAGGAGTTACGAAATCATTCGAATCAGCCGAAAAGATGTTTCAACTGGTGATTTAGTAGAGCTGATCCAAGTACAGAACTGGAAGGATAAGCAAAATGCATTGTTTTGGGGGATTTATAAACTGGAGAGAGGTGTTCTATATTTGGACACACACACGAATATATAGTCCTCCTGCAAAATTATAACATAACATATTAATTATGAAAAACAATAGAAAAAAATAAAAGATAAATGGGTCAGGTGTTGATATTAAAAATAAAGAAGACATATCCTGACTACGAGCACATGTGCTTTTTAGATGGCAGAGCCCCATCTAGTGGACCAAAAATAAACTAAACGTTTATTTAGCTTGCTCCGTGATATTTGGCCAACCCAATTTCTTGATAAATCAAGAAAAACCATCCACGAACGCGTTTCGCGTTGTTGGCGCTCGTCAGCGTGGAGTAGGCTGTAACCACTGCGACCAAAAATATTTTTGGTCCCAGAGGTTTCTTGATAAATCAAGAAATGGGTATTTTAGGCCAAATTTGCATAAAGACGCTTAACACATGAATAACAATATAAAAAAATGGGTTGGCCAAATATCACGGCGCAAGCTAAATAAACGTTTAGTTTATTTTTGCTCCACTAGATGGCGCTCTGCCATCTAAAAAGCACATGTGCTCGTGGTCAGGAGATGCCTTCTTTATTTTTAATATTAATTATATAATATATTTGTTATAATAAAAGACACAAATTGATATTTGCTGAAGAGCGATTGCTCGAAGCATATTATATATTTATAATTATATGTAATTCTGCTGTCCTCAAAGTTTATGTCCATTGTTCATTTAAAATACTCATTCCCAGATTCTAGCATCAGTATCACTATAAAAGGAAAATCGAAAAATGCAATATAACAGCGGTATGGTAGATTAAACTGGCGAAACCGCTAGGATGGTTCACCACTGATGAGCCAGGCCTTCCCATTAATTTTTCCATTGCAGTAAGGGCAGTAGAAGTTGTTTATTTTTAAAAAATAATCATGCGCGTCTATAATAGCTTCGTATTTTGATAACAGATGGCGCGCTAATGCATCATAATACATCTTTGCATGAAGCTTTTAGAAGTGAATCAATACGATAGACGTATCTTTAATTTTTTGTATTGCCAAATATGTTCGATATATCTTCAAAGAAGTGCTAATATTATTCTTTTATGATTTACATTAGGACTTTCACCAACTTGATACTCTTCATATGAGCAATAAAAGTGAAACACACCGCGCTATAAAGAGAGGGTGCGTGAAGTGTGTGTAGTCTAAATAGACCTTTTAAAAAAAGAACACTTGAATGTGCGGACGCCGACAAATCAATCGCGCATGTGGAGAGCAAGCTACTTGAATAGCGCGCAACCTATGCATATTCTAAAGAATCTTGGAAATATTCTTGTGGACTCTCAAAGAGAAGACCATTAGCGAGGCATCATTAATTTCTCGGAGCCGTTTCACCCAAATATTCGCTGCTTTTAAATAGATCTGCCCCAATTTGATTAATCGAACTGTACAGGACGCCATCTCGCGGAGAGGAATACAGTAATTAGCTGACCTTTGTTTATAGAGTCGTATGGGTACCGCACGGTCCGACCACCGGACAGCTAAAGACACGTCATTCAGGCTGAGAGAAAGTCTCGGCTTTTACCATTCACGGTGATAGAATTCGGTCCGAAATTCTTTCATAAGGTTATATTTAGATAGAAATTCTTAAATTATTCCGAAAGTTGTGTTTCTTGTTGTTCATATAGGTTACTCAGTAAATTCCACTTTTTTTTCAAAATTTTGTTTTACAAACAGAAATAATGTAATATATTTTTCTCTCAATATATAATAAGTATTTAAAATATGCATATAATAATGTGTATATAAAATAGTATTTAATATTAAGTTGTTAATGTGATAATCCTGTTGAAGGACTGACAGGTCCGAAATCTTGAAAATAAAAAGTTGCATAAGAAACTTATCCCCGGAAGCTTCATTTATTTTACAAACACACAAAAACCTTTATTAAGACACACAAGTCTTACAGAGAATTCTCCTTGGGGTTACAAGATGGAGAAACCCATGAAAGTGGAAAATAGCTTCATTTATTTTATAATATTCCACTTTGTAAAACACTCAAAACGGTATTTGATGCGGCTCTATAAATGTACCTAAACGTTTAGATCATTATTGGTGCGCTGAAAACGTACAGTCCGCACCACGCTGACGAGGGGCAATAGCCTGAGACGCGTATACGTTTTTTAAAAATAAATAAAGAATGGATTTGGCTAATACTCAGGAATAAATTAGATCAACTTTTAATTAATATTGATTTCGATGCCTTTTTAGTCATTTAATACCTGACCCTCTCTATTTTTACCTCTTTTGCTTATATGTGAAAATGATAATCACATATATATGATACAAGTACTTGTATGTACCAAAAGTGACACCTCTCCCTTTAAATATTCATTTGATTTGTCACCCTAGCACAAAAACGTAAAGGTGGTGATAAATAATAATAGAAGTGCCAATTTTGGTACATGTATACTATTTTCCTTTAATATATATTTTCACCACTGATGAGCCAGGACATCCCATTATTTTATCATTGCAGTAAGGGCAGTAGAAAATTGCTTTATTTTAAAAAGAAATATATATGTCAAAAATAGAATCAATCCAATATTCCATTCAATAGAAAAGATGCCATATATTCCATATCATGTAATAACTGTAGTTCTAAATATGTAGGGGAGACTGGGAGAAAAGTCCATAATAAAATAACCGAACATAATAGGAATATTAGCAATAGAGAGAGTGATCCAAGATCTTTAATAGTTCAACACATAAAAGAAACAGGCCATACATTTAACTTATCTCAACCCATAGTGTATTATGACAATATCCATAGTAAATACCAAAGACCCTTAATAGAATCTATGATAACTAAACGACAAAAAAGCATAAACAGATGCATAGAAATATCAGAAACATATGAAACAATATTGACAAATACTACCCCATAGATGTAAGCAATCTTCTATATATAACACAATAGTTCACGAATTTATTGGGTTTAATTTGAGATCTCGAGATATCATTCGACCAGCAGCACGTAGCCTCCACCCATGCACGTATATTTACAAAAATTGTTTATAACACACAAAGAAGGTAATATTTATATTTTCTCCCCCTTTCAATATCATTAATATTTAAAATATGTAAAAATTAATTTGTATATAAAAATAGTATATATATATCATCAATTTATTATTGTGATACTCCTGTAGAAGGACTGACACAGGAGCGAAAGCTTGAAAATAAAAATTTGAACAAGAAACTTAACCCTGGAAGCTTTATTTACTTTATAAAAATAGTTTATATTCCTTATAAAAGATGGCGCGCGCTATTGCATCGTACTAATTTTTATATATGTTTTATGTTATTATTTTATATATAGAGAGATACGCTAAACGTTTTCGGTTTGATAGAGATTGTTTGCCCATTGGATACATGTATATTTGCCATTGTTGTGATCTTCTTGAAAATATATAATAAAAAACAACACTAGATCAATATTTATTTATTTTTAAATTGAACTGAGAGTAATTCACATATAAGAAACACAAATTATTAATAAATAATAATATTAAGGAGAATATTGACAATAAATGACCTGGCTCTGAACATCGCCTGTTTCTGCCGAGTCGTCGTACATTCCTGTATCTTCCTGTAATCAGTGTACAAGTCACAAGTTATTATTATTAATAGGGAATTAATTAAATAGGATTTCATTCAAGCTATATATGTCAATTTGGAATTTTCAAACGAGAGAAATAAATAACGATAAAGACATCGAATTAAACTTGATAAAATAATTACACTCATGAACAAAACTTAAGGAAGTTGTACATTTTAACCTGTATATCGGGATTCAGACAATAACTCTGAAAGATATTTGATACATTTTGACCTTTATTGAGAACACATGAGATAACCAAGTGTGAACAAAATTGCCTCTGACTCCTTAAAAAAAAAACGACCGGCGATATAAAATACTTTTTATTTCCTTAAGTTTTTCCATGAGTGTATGTATTTGTGAAAGAGGGTAAAATAATGTGAGGGTTTATTTTTATGTTTCTTTCTCTCTTTCTCTCTAAAAAGACCAAAAGGTTCTTAAAGATAGTTGAATACATTTTTTTAAATCTAGAGTTCTATCAATATTTTCCGTAGGTTATTTGGGATATGAACATGTTACTTGTCCCAAAAATATTTTATTAGGTACCGCTCAAAGAGAGCAACCTAGTTTATGATATTTACAACAATGAATAATATTCGAAACTATTATAGACGCGTATGATTCTTTTAAAAAATAAACAATTCTACTGTCCTTACTGCAAAGGGTTCACCACTGATGAGTCAGGTCCTCCCATTAATTTTTCCATTGCAGTAAGGGCAGTAGAAATTGTTTATTTTTAAAAATAATCATACGCGTCTATAATAGTTTCGAATTTTGATAACAGATGGCGCGCTAATGCATCATAATGAATAAAATGTGAGGGTTATTCACATATATGGATTTGATCCCTGTTCACGGCTGTCGGGAATCGAGGGTTTAACCCACTCGTCTTCAAAAAAAAATGTATTCAACTATCTCTAAGAAACCTTTGTTCTTTTTAGAGAGAAAGAGACAAAAAAATAAACCCTCACATTATTTTACCCTCTTTCACACAAATACATACACTCATGGAAAAACTTAAGGAAATGGAAAGTCTTTTATATCGCCGATCTTTTTTTTTTTAAGGAACAAAGGCAATTTTGTTCACACTTGGTTATCTCATGTGTCATTTTGTTGAAGTTATTGAATAAAAAAACTCAGATGAAACGGTTCTTCAAATAGATCGAGAGAACCGTTTGCATAATTTTGTTGAAATTAATAATCTCTACCGACTTTTTTTTTATGAACATGCATTATCACATGAAGTGTAAATGCTAAAACTTGTAGCTTTCTTAGAATCCCTGGAAGAAGTGAAGGAACGAACAGAAGATTACCGGCACGCTGCCCCGGCGGATCAATGGCTCCCCCAAATTCTTCGAATTTCACTGAACGCTTCTTGGAACCACCGAACCTGAAATAGATTTTTTAACCTTACTATAACAAAGGGAGAGAATGGATTTAAAATTTATGAGTTTCGAGTATTTTGTGTTTGGCTTTTAAATATTGAAAATATATTCGGTAGCCTAAATATTTATGTTCAGATTAAACATTTACTCGCCTTATAAGAACAATCAAAACCTTTCATCTTTCGACAAATCTAAATATTTATAAATAAAAAAGTTTTTTATTCAGCATATATATGTTTTATTATCTAGAAATGCTTGTATATACAGGGGGTACTAACTCTTTGATAGCCCACAAAACAAATATAAATATTTTTTCTTTATTTCCATCCCCATAGCCATACTCATGTAAAATGTAACAATGCAGTGTATCGATGAACAATAATCGAGAATGCGAAAATGTGCAACCATCATCGTTTCTCTGTGAGCCGCAAGGAGCCCAAAAGAGATATAGTGAATTTTCTAAATAGTACACAAAAGTGAAATTGTACTGGGATCTGTCTCAGGTGGATACATTTTAAAAATGCACTGATCGTGCAACTTAAAGTTGCTGTCCTAATTCCGACAGAAGGCGCAAGCCATCAGCAACCCTTAGTTGCACAATCAGGATATGCCTTTTTATTAAATATTTATCGAGTCAAAAAGCAGCTTTGTGGTAGCCGGCAGTGACAAAGTTGATGCGTCTGCAAGGGAGAAGCACTCGCGCATATCGTCTAGTGGCTCACCTGGGGCACGAGACCTGCTGCGTGCTTCACGGCAAAACACCTCGTAAAAGATGGAAGACTGATCCATCGAAATATCGGATTAATAAATAATCGTATTAAAATCCAAAATAGGCCTTATTTTTAAAATATCGTATAGAGTAAGAGACAATAATTTTTCTCAAATGTTAAGGACAAGTTTGATGGAGACTCTGGAAAGATAACGAGGGCCATAGCCAAGGACAATTGACAGCGACAATTGTCTGAACTATCCATATAAAGTCCAATGCCCTTCGAAAAAGAAAGTCGCTGACTGAATTTATAAAGAAAACAGAAAAGGAAAGGCTGCTGCTTCCTTTACAACCTGAAACATGACTCTTGTGGCATGCTCAGTCATTCGCTGATGAAAGAAACTCTAAACACGAACATAAGGTGAATACCAGAAATGATCGTTTGATCTGTAAATATCCCTTAGAAGTAATGAGATTTCCTACTTCCGTGGTGGTCCTTGGCATCGTCAGCAGCGAAGGTTATGTCATGCCTCCTTACTTTTTTTAGCAGGACCTCTTGTGAACGCTAACACCTACATCAATGTCCTAGAGACCGTCGTTCTGTATGGACACGGTGATCGCAGAAAGAAATTATGTCGTCCAACAGGACTTGACTTCAGCCCTTAAGACAAAGAAGACACAGGCAAGGATGACATTTAACGTTCCCAGCCACTGGAATTATCATAATTGGCCTTCTAACTCTCAGGGCTATAACCCTACAGTCCTGATTCTATTCTTTATAGTTATGATCTGTTTCAATAAATCGATGACTTTCTCTTTGTGATGGCGCAAATTTGAATCATTGAATGAGATCCAGCAGGATATATATTGCTGTAGTTATTGAATACAAAACTCAGATAAAACGGTTCTTCAAGTAGATCCGAGAATCGTTTGCAGAAAATCGTTGAAATTAATAATCTCTATTTCGAAGATTGTTACCAACCTTATCTTTTACCAAAAATTTCTTTATTATTTTCAAATTAAAAAAGGCGACTCAAAACGCATGCGCTTATACCTTTTCAATATTCCATACAATCACCTTCAGAAGCAGAACAATTATTGGGCATTGTTGGATGTAGATATAGCGTTACCTTTTCCCCGGGAAATTAAACATTTTAATTAAACATTCCGTTTCAAGTCATTAAACCCATCACTTGACGATTAAATACGAATTTTAAAATTTGTATTCGATATATCTTTCTATATTTTTTGAAAGTGTATCAATCATACACAATTAGAAAAATGGGTGTTTCATGAAGAGATATTTCTGCCACTTCAGAGGTGATGAAGGAGGCGTTGACCAGCCGCGGGTCATGTCGATTAAATGTTGGGCACAAAATAATAAAAACTCCTCCACCGCCGCCATCCCAAAACTAAAACTTTCCAGAAAAATGTTCCTTCGCCAAAAATTAAAAAAGTACGAAGAAACTTTCAACTTTTAAACCCGGGACACTTCCATTAATTACCTCCAACCGCCTTCCTTCTTATATAATTTCATTTTTCCCCTTTCCTCCGGCACGAATTTAAAATATAAATATAAAAATGGGTAAGAAATTTAAAAGATATTTTAAGGGGTTTGTGGAAAATGGGAAGATATTTTAATTATAAATGGGGAAAATCCCACCTAATTACCATCATCTAAATATAAAATTGATTCACCATTTTCACTATAATAAGGTCATTAATTAATACTAATGACCTTTCATTATCGCATCGTTAAAGATCCCCTTCTCTTCCTTTTTACCCCCCTCCCCCCTTTAATTTGGGCACATTATTAGATAACTGGCAGAAACTCCCATATATTAAAGCTCTATATAGTATAGTTTGCCAGCTAGTATGTTGTTCCCACTTCCTCACGTACCAGATTCAGTCTTGGGATGTTTGGACATGCGAACGCTTTGATTTTTCTTTCTGATACACACATTAACTGACAGAGAATTCCCCATTTATTAGAGCACTATATAGTGTAGTTTTCAAGATAGTGTATTACTCCCACTATGTGTGTTAGGAATTACATAGATTCCGTCTGAGATGTTTGGACATGCGATTGTTGTGCTTGTCTTTCTGAAACACACATTAACTGGCAGAGAATTTCCCATTTATTAGAGCACTATATAGTCTAGTTTGAAAGATAGTGTATTGCTCCCACTATGCTAGGAATTACATAGATTCCGTCTGAGATGTTTGGACATGCGATTGTTGTGCTTGTCTTTCTGGTACACACATTAACTGGAAAAGAATTCCCCATTTATTAGAGCACTATATAGTGTAGTTTACAAGATAGTGCATTGCTCCCGCTATGTTAAGAATTAGATTCCGTCTGGGATGTTTGGACATGCATTATTTGAAGTTTGAGGCATATATTCAGCTGGGACATATATTCAGCAGGCATTCTCAGATGCAAAAGGAAGTTGACCTTATGGTTTAAATCTATACAAAATCATATCTATACCTATATCAAACATTTATTGGGAATGATTTTTATTTATTATAAGTTCGAGTAATTAATATTTTATTTATATCGCAGTAAGGGCAGTACCAAGTTATTTTTTTCAATAGTAAAATTTGCGCAAAAAATAGTTTCATTTTTTATAAAGTACACATAAATAGAAGGCACAAATTGCATAAACAGTTTCATAATTAATAACTAACGATCTTATAAATTCAAGTTTAATTGTTGGTGAAATTCAATACTAAATACTTCACTGCTTAAATGCAATACAGTAATATCTACTAACCTTAATATTAGTTTGATAATTATAGGACTCAAATACACGATCGATTTATCATATGCAAAAAAGTTTTAGTATCATTATTAATAGTTATTACAAATATATATATATATTATAAGAAGTGTTATTATATTGACGAGTTTTTTTATTGCCACTATAACTATTATATACTACACTGTGTGTGATATATAATAATAATTATATATATATTTGTGTTAATACAACATTATAAAAAAAAAAAAAGAGTCGGTAGACGAGTAGGTAACACCCTCGATTCCCGACAGCCATGAACCGGGATTGAATCCCGCGTTAACATTTTTTTAATATGTGAATAACCATCACATATTATTCATTATTATAATTACCATAAACTATGTTGATCTTTTTGAGCGGTACCTAATAAAGTGATTTTGAAATGCAACATTGTATGGGAAAACATTCATTTGATATGTCAGATTTTGTTGTCTCAAACCAGTTGTTTATTCTTACGCGGCACTGTTTCTCTTAAGATAAAAGCATATATCTAAAGAACAGCTTTATTAAATACATATATATTGACTATTAGAAATAAATTTATTTTCAAAATACCTTTTTTTTTCTAAAAACACGAGGGAGTCTACAATTACTATTTGAGAATCATTTAACAACACACACATATATATTAGTCTTTTAATCATTATCAAATTCACTGTCCTCAACTTAAGTTTATATATTAAAATTTGTGTGTTATATAATCGATTTTTCATATTGCAAAAAAAAAAAAACAATAATTCTTGTTCTAATATGATTCTATACTTCATACAGTACTAATATTTTAAACACAGAGATAATCTTGCGCTATTTCATCAAGTGCCCCATCATGCGTCCAATCACGTTATCATCGTGCCATCTTGTGCAGTCTATAGAAAGCCCATAATTATTTATTCGATATTTTATATTGTAAATAATCAAAGAGAAAAATAGATACAACCCGGGCTTCTGGAGTTCCAAGAGTCAATTACCTTGGCCGTCCATCAGTCTATTGTAAAGTTCTAGTCACAGCCTGAAGTTACAGAGATGAACAAGAGTTGACTAGGGAGTTCCAGACTGACAGAGAGTCTTGGACGTGGGCCAATGATGCAGGATCAAGGTAAACTTGTCCAAGCAGTAAACCGTTAGCATCCTGTGTCTCAGGAAAGCAGAGCACCTGAAAATGAGGTGATCCGTTATCTGTGATTCTTCTAGAGATTAAGAGCAGGTTGGATTTGCATCAGGATGCTCGAGCGGAAGATCTTCCAAAACATGCCCATGTCCTGTGAAGATGGTGATCGAGACCATTTCGTGGCGGATTTCAGAAATAAATGAGAGAGAAAACAGTTTGGATTAGATTAAAATATTCGTTCAAGCGATCTGGTCGAATAGTCTTTGGTAAACACTTCAGTGCAAGACCTTAGAGCAATGCAACGAGAGAGGGTTCGACTATGACTTCGAGATAGAATAAAATATGAGTAATCAAATTCAGAATCAGCGACATTCCTTGCAGCTCTCTCCGCTCACTCGTTGCCATCGACTTACTGTGGCCCGACACAAACCAACGTGAGGACATCTGTCAGGGGCTGGGATTCGTTCTTCTATCAAGGATGAACGTGCAGATGGCCGCCAGAGCCATCGTCAGTCTGACGCAATTGTCACTCCAGTGTCGGCTTTCATATTTTCAACAAGATGAAACACTCAAATACAAGTGAGATTTGTAAAAAAAAAAGCATTTCATAATTAAAATTATAATCCGGATATATTTTGATTTGAAAACATTATTGAAATTGAATTTGATAGAATAAATAATGCTTCGACAGGACTGCGTTTCTACTATATTTTTTTATTTTCTCAAGATAATTTGTAAAAAGGCAAATAAATAGTATGTGGATTGGATATTTAAAGTAACTTCAAAATAATAAAATAATTATTCCATCATGGACAAAACTTAAGGAAGTGAAAATCTTTAAGGTCGCCGGTCGTCTGTTTTTATAAAGGAGACAGAATCAATTTTGTTCTTGCTTGCTTTGACTCCGACTAATTGACCAAATAGGGATGGCCTTCTAGTCCTATCAATTTTGTTCACACTTGGTTATCTCGTGTGTCTTCAATAGAGGTCACTGTGTATCAAATATCTTTCAGAGTTATTGTCTGAATCCCGATATACATGCTAAAAGGTAAAACTTCCTTATGTTTTGTCCATGATTTTATATTATTTAAAGTGAGTAGAAAGAATCGACTAAAATATTTGAGATACTCCAGTTTCTTGGACTTATAAGAATCTTCATTCATTGGAGAGAGAGATCATTGAAGAATAAGTTTGTGAGGATCTCTTACTTCCTGAGCACCAAGAGAAACAGCAGACTGAATCTTCTCATTAGGCGGATGTTCTCTCCAGAAAATTCGAACACATCATCACATCCACTTCTTTCATTATAACTCAGGATTTCCATTAAGGCATAGATAAGTTTGAAATCGTTCCTTGCTTGAATCAGGAAGATAAAATACATAAATAAGTTTTTTTTTAATATATAAAAAGGCATAATCACACCTTCGGCAATAGACCCTGAAAGTTTGAATGTCGGGTGAAGAAGTTGTAACTTGTAATTCATTCTGAAAATCCCTCCATCCATTTTCCTCTATAAATATTCTTATACATAAACATTGAAGAACTTAAGGATCACTAAAAAGAAAGACAGTCCGAGCTAAATATTTATTTAACAAAGTTCAGGAGACCAAGTATTCTAAATGAAAATTACTATGGAAAACTAAGATCAAAGTGGCTCTAATTCAAAAGTGTCCCTAGTATACAGTGAGAATATAATGGCGTAATCAGCGGAGCAATTGCCCTCAAACTTTTTCCCAAAGAGAAGCTAAGACTAAGTCCGCTTTATAAAGTAATTGAAGTGCAGTTGTAAAAAAATAAGGGAAAATAATATTTTTTTAGAAACGAAGTGACGTTGATTGGGATTTGGGAAAACCTCTTTACAATAAGCTGTCTGGTTTAGAATCAAGACAAATCGCAGCAGGAGGCCGTAACAAGTGGCAATAGTCCATAATGCTGCGTCCCCCGGGGACGTCATCTCGCCAGATTAAGGCGGTCCCTCGGGCCCGGGACTCGTTATCCCCACCGCCTTCCATCCAGCACCTGTCGCACAATGTTCCTGTTTACAAATAAAGTGGCCAGCAATAGGACAATCCAGGCATAAATACTAGAAAAAAAGTATGTTAAACATCTATAATATAAAATTGGTTTTGTAAGGCTATACAGCTGGTGCAAATATTTATATAAAATACTTTTAGACAATATTTCAAACATATTTTGTTCTTGCATCAATGTCGGTCTATATCATTTTTCATTGGCAGTCTAGTCGTAAATTGAGACATGGCCAGTGATTTCATCCAAAGAATCTGGATTGTAAAATAAATTAATAGCGTCATTTACCACATTTCCCAATATTGAAAAGGTATTTATTATTGTTATTTGATGATATTTTTGTTTCTTTTTCGATTTCCAACGCATGATCATTTAGAAGACCATGATAATGAGTGCGCACATGTGCGGATGTGCTTGCCCATATGTAAATCATATTAATTGTGCATTGTAAATGTACATCACTGAGAACAGTACGTTGATATATTTATTTAGAGCTTGTTTGTGTTGGAGATACACCAAGGTTTTTACATGTGCAGAGGGTATTCTGACGATTACACTCTTAACATAACGGTTAGACGATTGTGATGCCAGTATGATCAGGATTACACACATACACACTGAGTCCTGAATTCCACCCCGACCCCCCCAACACATTTTTTTTCTTCTTTCTTTTTATACTTCAATTTGTCGGATACAAGGTAGATATATTTATAACGCCTTGCCAAATGCTTTAAATTTCATTTTTTCCTTACGAGGATAAAATATTTTTTTTCGAAACGAGACATCATATAAATTATATCATAGTCAAATATTAGAGAGGATCGAAAATATATCGCCAGGTTTATTTTTGATAAGACCCAGCCTGGTACAAATATCTTTCCATCCCGGTTGAACCATTAGGGTTTCCTCTGGATTAAAACAAAAATAAATTATTTCCAAATTTCCCTAGGAATTTAAACTTATATTGGAAAATTTATATTATAAAAAAGTTTAATTCATTTTTAAATGGAGAGGTGACTTTTTGGTACATATATATAAAAAGCACATGTGCTCGTGGTCAGGAGATGCCTTCTTTATTGACGTGACAACGTCTTAAATTAGGTTGCGGCTGGGAGTCACTTATGAAAAAGTGTAACGCCCGGTAACGTTACGATGAGTCACCGAACGAGAGTGCTGCGCGCGCAGCTGCGCGCGCAGCGCTAGAGAATTAGGCGCATTGAATCGGCGCATGCTTGTCTCTGTCTTTGTCTTTCTCGAACGTTCTTGGCGTTGGAAAAACAAGAAAGCGTCATAATACAAGTTCACACGTGTGGTTAAAGTATCGTCAGCTGTGTCTGTAGTGAAAATGTGGAGTGCTTAGATTCGTCATTTACAACAACTACAACAATAAAGGTAAATAATTGTACACTGATATTTCATTATCGTAAACTATGATTGATTGATTAATTGTTAGATTGACACAAAAGTTGAGAAACTGAGTTTATAGGTTATATGTCATACTATTGATAAATGTTGATAGTGTTAAGTAAATTATTAGTTTAAAATTAATTAATTAATTAATTATTATTTTACAAATTTTAAATAGTTTCAAATTTATTTAGCAAAAATTTGAACCTTCGATCTGAATAAATGTTTTGATTTTCGAATTGATTCTTTAAAATTACAAATATTAAGAAAAAGTGGCAGATATAAGAAAACTTTATTTAAACTGTGTTGAGCAAGAATTTTAACATCTAATTTAAGTAAATGTTTTAATTTTCAACTTCATCATTTACAATTACAAATTTTATTTAATTTCAAATTTATTTAGCAAAAATTTGAACCTTCGATCTGAATAAGTGTTTTGATTTTCAAATACCAACGCGGCTGGTGGAGTGGCGATCTATCGTAAATTATCATCGACATCTACGGCGGAAGTGTTCCAAGTTGCGATTACAGACGTAACTCGTGTCATTAAAACCAAGGGTGACATGTGCATGACTGAAGTTACTTGCTTCGCCGCTAATACTAGCTTCAAGTTTATACTCGGTGCTGTATATATTCATCCAGGAGCTAGTATGCAGGATATTGGAATGTTACTATGGCAAGGACTCGGTCCGTACATTCACAACAGCCAGTACGTGCCACCGTTCGTGCAAGTTGATTCTAGTATACCGATTCTTCTGTGTGGTGATTTTAACAAAAACGTAAAGCCTGACAACTCGTTTCTTAATTTCATGAAAAATACGTATAATCTTGATTGCGTATCAAACGTTTCTAAGTCAACTACGTTAAAAGGAACAACTATCGACTTGACTTTCGCAAGACACATTACAGCAGAAACACTTCCTTTCATTTCATATTTCTCCTATCATCGTCCTATCCTCAACAAAATCACTCAAATAGGAATTAGTTAAGTTTAAGTTTACATGTACAATGTTTTAGTAAACAAAATATATTTCTATAGTTAAAATTTGTGCAATTCTTATTTTCATTCAATTCCTTGTTCCTATTGTGCAATTTAATTATATTCATATAAAAAATATTCTACCGTTGTCACGTAAAATCTTCGCCCGTAAAACCGACTTTACAGGCAACCATTTTTTTAAATATATATATATGAAGTAAACGAAAAAATTGCGCTACAAATTTTAAAAATAAAACTACAACCTTTCTCAATGAGTTTCTTTTATTATGATATGTCATAATAAAAGAAACTCATTGCGAAAGGTTGTAGTTTTATTTTTAATATATATATATGCTATCCATGTATCAAAGGTGGCACCTCTCCCTTCTTAAAATCCATTAAATCAATGCATTTGGTTTATCACCCCAGTACAAAACAATGGCGATGATAAAGAATGAGCCACAACACCAGTTTTGGCGAATTAAGACAAAACCAACGTATATACCTTGTGTAACGTACTGTAATTGTAATGTAAAATATCCTTGTGAGGATCAGACAACGCAGAGGTACAACTGTGACGTCCAGCTGTCCGCCTATCACTGTTTATTTATGTGCATATCTCTATTTACACAGGTTCAGTAGGGGCTGGCTGGTGGCGCCGGCTAAAGGTGATTTATTACATCTATCTCCTCCTTTTCAGAAAGTTCTCCCGGACCCCAGGACTCTTAGGTTTGAGTTCGGTATTAAAGGAGAAGCTGTACTGATGGGACATGGGACCCAGGAGCTGACATCACTGGACAGGACAGTGCTGAGATACAAACTGTCACATGTACTATACAGGGCGTAGTGGTGGGAGTCTCTAGATAATTGATGATTTTACTTGTGGCTAGCCTGGCATGATTTCACATTTTCTTATCATTCATAATATAAGCGTATGGGGCCGTGCCGTACTTTCTTATGGACGTGTAAAGGTATTGAAAAACTACTTGCCATCTCCCTGTCAGTTTAACCCAGTCGCTGACTTCAAAGGGTTTCGTTTTCCGGGTAGGCTGGTTTACGTACTTCCTCTGCTGATTTCTCTCAATGATGCCATTATCCAAGAGATTCTGTATTTCTCTCTGGGTATATCATCTAGAACAGAGAGCCTCCTTAGTTTCTGACACACAGGTACTGCATCTGGATTGACGTCCATATGATATAAAAAGTCGTTGACCCAGCCAATATTTTTCTTTCGAACTCTAAATGTATTCTTGGCAACTCCATTTTGAATCGTAATTTTAATTATTTTATAAAATATTTTTCCAGGATTAGTGTGAATCTGCTTTTACAACTAACAGACTTAAGTTACCTTTTGTATCTCCATATGTAATTTCACAAAGCATTTCAACCAGAAGAACTCAACACACAGGTAGATGGTTGTAAATTCGTTCGATCAAAGTGGTCAAATTTAGATATATTCTCTTGCAACAGAAAGGTTTCGCTTCCTGTACAAATTAAGAAATTAACGGACTTCGAGTAGTTATTACAGATACATGATTTGTATATCATTTCTGTAACCTGGATTACAGAACAATCCTAATTAGGTGTACCTTCTTTTTTTGCAGAACAGTATTTTTAAAAATATCCAATATTATGACAAAAATTGCATTTTATAATTAAACCTCTGTAATTTCTATCTTTAGCCTTAAGTGGACTTCTCCACAACAAAAACAACTAAGTTTAGTGTTTTCATTGTTCTCAAGTACTCTTGTTACTGTACCTTATGTATTACCTCTGTATCTGAACTGGTTCTGCGTAGTATTACTATTTGATGTATGCTTGAAATTAGACTTGTCTTCAATCAGATAAATTTTATTCATTATTGAACAGTATATATTCATCATTAACCGGAAAATATATTTACAATTTGAACTTTATATGAATTTATCATTGAACAGTAAATATTTAACATTGAACAGTATATTAATTATTTAACAGTATGTTACTCATTGAATAGTATATATTCATCATTATATATATAAACGGGAAATAAATTGATAATTGTGTGTGTGTGAACAGTATATATTCATCATTAAATAGAAATACATGTTGTTGTTGTTGTTTCTTATCCCCTTGTGTAAAGATTACACGAATTCCATGAGTTCATGCTCCTCGAGCTGTTTTATGATGAGCAGCGGCCTCTCCCAAAGGTCCTGTTTAGTGCATCTAATGCAAGCCAAAATGTGTTCTGGAGCTGCAGGTGACAAGCTACATTTTGGGCAAGTGGGGTAGATTTTGTTATTATTTTCTATCTTCAATGGCTTGAGATGGCCTGTTCTAAATCTTGTTAGTGTTGTTTGATGCTGTCTATTTCTGATGTTTAGAGCTCCTCCTGGGTTCACTCCACTGTACCAACTGTGCTTAGATGGGATCCTCCAGTTCTTATTTATTTTTGTTTTGGCTACTGTTTCTATTTCTTTAAAAGTAAGTTTATTTTTCTGTGGCAAGGGTTCTTTTGTGCCTTTTTTCGCTAGAACATCAGCAGCTTCATTGCCTTCAATTCCAACATGTGAGGGTATCCATTGAAGGTGAATTTTTGAGGTTTTTGAGAGTTTTTGGAGATAACCAATTATGTTCCTGCTTACTTTGTCTCTGAGTTCCCCTGTGTGACTCAAGTGTTGTATGGCACTTCTACTATCAGTAAGAATCCAGATATCTTGATAATTAGTATTTCTGATGGATTTTAAGGCTTCATAGATGGCTATAAGTTCTGATCTGAAGACTGAGCAAAAATCTGGGTTTCTTCTGTTCATTTTCTCAATGCCATTTGTAGTTTTGATGAGACAGCCACTGCCAGTGTGTCCCAACTCGTCTCTGCTACCATCGGTATAAATAGTTATTGCATTTTTAGGAATGTTATTAATTATTTCTAATGATAATTGTTTTAAGTATTCTGGATTTTGGTATTGTTTGTTGGTGGGTTCATTTAAAGTGTCATTAAAAATAACATTTTGTAGTGGTTCGCAAGGAGAAATTTTTTCTGCTTAATAATTTTTTTCTACTTTATATTTTAAAAATCCATTTCTTTTGGCCAGGTGGAGAGGACCTTCTTTTTTGAGTCTTAGATTGGATTCCCAATTAAGTATGTAATTGGAAGTTCTGTGTTTGTTTCCATAACTCTTGATTTTGTTTATATATTTTGGCAGATTGTAGCTTCTTCTATCCTTTAAGGGCATAATGTCTGCCTCGTAAAGTACAATATCGTTAGGGCAGGTATTTCGAAGACCTGTAATAATTCTAGCTGCACTTAGTTGTATCCTTTCCAGTGATTTTAGATTTGTTTCAGATGCTGTACCATAGATTTGATATCCATATTCCAGGATAGGTCTAATTAGAGACGTGTAAGTTAATTTTAGTGTGGTTGCATCGGCTCCCCACTCTCTTCCTGAAATATATTTCAGGATTTTTAGTCGGTCTCTTCCTTTTCTAATAACTTCTTCAATATGTTTACTGGAGTTAATTTCTGGATCCAGGGTGTAGCCAAGATATTTAGGATGTTTATTATATTGTAATTGTTGTTCTTTCAGAATAATTTTTGGCCTTATTTTGTATAGTTTCTTATCGGTAGTAAAAAGACAGGTTTCAGATTTTTGGGGGTTAAATTCTAATTTATGTTTATTAGCAAATTTTTCTAGGTGGAGAAGAGTCTTGTTCAAATCCCTTTCAGCTTTTTTCCAGTTAGTGTTACTGCTCCATAGAATAATGTCATCAGCGAAAAGTCCAATATTGGTTTTATGTGAAATTTTTTCTTCTATGCCTGCAATAAATAGGGTGAAGAGAGTTGGGCTAAGGACTGATCCTTGTGGTAATCCTTGGTACAATTTGAAGGTTTTAGATAGAGTTCCATTATATTTGACCCTGATGTATCTATTTTTAAGGAAATCATTTATCCAAGTGATAGCTTTTCCATCAATTTTGAAATGCTTGTATAATTTTGTAATCAACTTGTTTTTCCATACTTTATCAAAAGCTTGTGTAAGGTCTAAAAAAGCAGCTATGGTGTGGCTAGTTGGTTTTCTGTTTTGTGCATCTTTTACCTTTTGTGTGAAAAATAAGAGTTGGTCTATTGTCCTATGTCCTTTCCTAAATCCATATTGTTCTTCTGGTAAGAGATTTCTTGTGTCGGGGTGGTAGGTGAGTCGTCTGAGTATATATTTTTTCCATTAATTTGCAGCAAATACTTGTGAGGGAGATAGGTCGGTAGTTTTTTGGGTCATCAGCAGATTTGTCAAGTTTTTTAATAGGAATTATTGTTGCAGTTTTCCAGTCTTGAGGCAATTTTCCAGTTTTCCAGGAGTTATTGAAAATATCAAGAAGTATTTCTTTGCCATTTTTGCCCAAGTTTGATATCATTTGGCCATGGATTCCATCTGGCCCAGGAGTCTTGTTTAGGTCAGTGTTTTCTAATGCATAATCTAGCTCTTTCATATTGATTTTTTCATGGAAAATATTATGAGTGCTGGTGAAATTTTTACAGTCATGAATAATCTTTCGGGCCTTTTTTTCAACTTTCTTATCTTTTATTTCGAATTTGATTTTACTACTTATTTGATATGAATTACCTAAAAGATTAGCAGCATTTTTGTCATTAGTTGCTGGGGTACCATCCGTATTCTTAATCATATTTGTGTTTTCAGTTTGTGGCTGGGCTCTGTCAATTTGTTTTGCCAAATGCCAAAGTTTTGTATTCGGGTTTCTTGGGTTCAGGTTTTCACAAGTTTGTTTCCATTTTTCCCTTTTCATATTTACGTATAACCTTTTTATTTTTGCATTCACAATGTTCAGTTCAGTTCTACAATTTGTTTGGTTTTGGGTGCACTTTTTTGTAGTTCATTTCTTTTAGTTATAAGTGTTTGAATATCTTTTGCCTGGTGTGTATAATTTGGAATCCATTTCTTAATATTACCTCTTGGTATTGAAACTTTGGCTGCTTTAATAATGGTGTTTTTGAAAGATATCCAATTTTGTTCCAGATATTTTATTCTAGTGGGTGCTTTTCTAAAGTCTTCATTGGTGTTTTTCTGGTAAAGATTCCAATTAGCCTTTTTGAAGTTCCAGAATTTTTCTTTAATTGAGCTGGTTTTGGTCTTGGTGCTAATTTCTATCAAAATAGGCAAATGATCACTTCCAATACTTTTTAATATTTGCCATTTGCATTTGTGGAAAATGTCAGGACTGGAGAAACTTATATCAAGTGCTTGTGCAGTATTATAGCTGTAGGAATGGTGGGTGGGATTCCCATCATTTAAGCACATGAAGGCATTGTCGTCAAATATGTTTGAAAGTATTTTGCCTCTTGGGTTTGGCATGGAACATCCCCATAGTTGATGTTTGGCATTAAGGTCACCTACAATAATTGTGTTGTCTGTAAGAAATTGAGCCATTGTTCCATCGTCAATAAGTTTATTGTTTGGTGGGTGATACATATTGAATATGTTGATGGTTTTGTTTTGACTGAGGTAGACTTTGATACCTTGGGCTTCGAGGTCTGATGTGTTTGGAATATTAATGGCTATGTCTTCATAGTACAAATTCTTGATTAAAATTGCAAGGCCACCCCCTTCTTTATTTCTGTCTTTTCTGAGGATATTATAGTTTTTATATTTGAGATTGTACTTTTCATTTAATTTGGTTTTCTGTAAGGCTATAATTTGTATCTTTTGTTTTTCAGCTATTTCCATTATTTCTTCTAATTTTATTTTTGTTGCTGTTGAGCACAATCCATTTATGTTGCACTGCAAAATTCTCAATTGCTTGGAAGCTGCAAAGTTAGAAGTTTGTGGAGACTGTATTATACTTATCGGACAGAACCCTCTACCTAAGTCCTGACCGCGCCCCTGTTTATTCTGCGCGACGGGCGATGCAGCATGCAAATCAACATCTGATCTCATGGAATGGGGTATAGGGGTGCAGCTTTCGTTGATCATGGCATTATGATCCAGGCACACTTTGGTGAAAGTCTGACTTTGCCTGTAGTTTGAGGCCGTTCCTAACATGGAAGCAGACGCCTTTGCTGCCGACTCTAACATGAGTACAGACGCAGCTCCTCCGTATCCCTGGAGTGGGACCCTTGCTGAGGTCTATCAACTGGGTCAGTTGAAGTCAGGATTTTTAAAGAGGTCTACTCCTCTTCTAACAATGCTGCTGTTGGTCCGCGACTGCTTATTCGTCAGAGTTATTCTGCTTGTTTCGCAGCTGGCCTTCATATCTGAAGGTCGTTCCCCTATCCGCCACCTGGGGACGCGCCCTATAGCAGTCAGCTCTGCCAAGAAATACATATATATTATAATTGAATGATATATATTCATAATATATATTGAACAGAAAATATATTTATAATTGAACAGTATATATATGAACTAATCATTGAACAGTATATATCTATATCACTAAGCAGAAATATCTATATATATAAAATTGAATGTCTGTCTGTTTGTCTGTCTGTCTGTACTCTATAGATTCAAAAACCATACATCCAATCGCCGTGAAATTTTGGGATATTATTAGCTATATCCCCGGGAAGGTTTTTGAAAAATAATTTCTTGAATATCTTGAATATCCTTAGAGTTATTTGCAGATTTGTAGATTTAACTCGAAAGCAGCGCCCCCATTGCGACGATGATAACAAGTTTTTTTATCTATTAATTTTCTTATCACTAAGTTTATTATCTTAAAGATTATTTATCAAAAGTAAGATTTTCTACCTATTAATTGCGCAAAAGTCAAAGTTAGTTTTATCATTTATCTACAACATATATATTGGGAGAATAGATAAAATGATGATTTTGTAATGTAGAAAATTAGGAAAGACAAAATTCAGGATATCGCGGCAATTTATTTGAGACAAGAATAATGATACAATTCCAAGGCAAAGATACTATTCCTTTAACTTCCAATTACCGAGGGAACCAATTA
This sequence comes from Cordylochernes scorpioides, assembly GCA_030710605.1. NCBI lineage: Eukaryota > Metazoa > Arthropoda > Arachnida > Pseudoscorpiones > Chernetidae > Cordylochernes > Cordylochernes scorpioides. Next base: position 8,136,736 of record CP092886.1, read on the forward strand.
ATATTGATTTTATTCAACTTATCAAGTATTTTTCAAGGGACCGGGAAAAAATGTTCACTAGATAAAACGATGATTTTGTAATGAAGAAAATTAGGAAAGACAAAATTCAGGATGACACGGCAATTTATTTGAGACAAGAATGATGATACAATTCCAAGGCAAGATACTATTCCTTTAACTTCCAATTACCGAGGGAACCAATTAATATTGATTTTATTCAACTTATCGAGTATTTTTCAAGGGACCGGGATAAAATGTTCACTTTATCGAGAGATTCAAATTTACGAGTTTCAAATTATCAAAATATATCTTTTTTTTTTTTTATATAAGTTTATAGAGAATTGTTTTAACAAATGTTCGTTAGACAAACCTTTACTCGGGTAAAACCCGGGCGAAGCCGGGTACATCCGCTAGTATATTATAATTGAATGATATATATTCATAATATATATTGAACAGAAAATATATTTATAATTGAACAGTATATATATGAATTTATCATTGAAGAGTTAATATTTAACATTGAACAGTATATATTCATCATTAAATAGAATTATATTTATAATTGAACAGTATATATATGAATTTATCTCTTATTGAACAGAATATTAATCATTGACCAGTATATATTAATCATTAAGAAGAAAATATATATTCATAATTGAACAGTTTATATAAATTTCTATCATTGTGAACAGAAAATATTTAGCATTGAACAGTATAGAGAGAGATTTATATATATCATTTAACACAGAGAGTAAGAGATTGTTTTATTCGAAAAATAAACCGCTAAATTAAAAAAAAGTCCACTACATATATATATGTGGGTGAAAAAATATATACGTATTTATATTATGATTATTTTGTTTTGTTGTTGAAAAAGATAGAGAATTGAAGGTGCAGTCGTGAAAATAGGAAAGATATTTATTTGCCCATCAAGTAGTTTTTATTTTGAATTACTTAAAGAAAACTACACATAAACCATTTTCCACAGTAATATAGAATTTATAAAATGAATTCAATATTTGTGAATTAAAAAAAAAATAGGTAGGTTAACTATACATATTTACAACAATATTCAAAGTGGTATCTTGTCAATCTACGGTCAAAAAATGTAGATCAGTCAATGAATGAAAATAAAAAATATGTTTTTAAAAAATAAAATAATTGCATTTTAGATTATATAATATATATATAATAAAAATAAATATGGCGCTCTGCCATCTAGAAATGCTCATGTGAGCCTGGTCAGGATATGTCTTTTTTATTTTAAATATATATAACGCCTTAATGCGATATATATTAATGAGAGTAATATACATTAATAATTAATAGTATTTGCAAATAAATATACGAGTTTCATACGCACAAATGTCCAAAACATAATATTGTTATTACATTTTGAGAGAATGTGCAGAAATTATCTTTTAAATAATGTTTTCAAGAAATCCCCCAAACTAAATTTAACCATCAAATCATCTGTTAAATTAAAACTAGATAGATCGTGAAATGGATTTCTCAAACCTAACGATAGAGGGCCAACAATGGAAAAATGAAATAATCGTATTACGGAGGGGAGGAAAAGAACTATTAAAAGGACCTATGGCATAATATTTCTAGAAATCGAAAGAATAATATCTAAGAAGAGAATCCGATTAGTAGGGACAATTATAGTTCTTTGTTCCTGCGGCAGCAGCGGGCGATTTGTCTTGCCAACATTCGGCCGCCGGAAATTGGAAGGAAGGCGGAGGGAGGGAAGAACATTAATAACCCCCACTCTGGCGCTGACGTACAACTTGTAAACAGCTCGACCGCGCTGGAACATATTTCAGCCGCTTGGATGCAAACCTACCTTGGCTCCAGTCACCAGGCTTCTTTCATATATATACGACTGGACGCTGGGAAGCGAGAGAAATTCGGTTTGTGTTATATACCTATATATGAATTATAGGACAATAACGTCCCATAAAAGTGAGATACAATATCAACAACAATACTTTTATTGGGGGACTATGCCCTACATAGGATTCGCCTAGATCGGCAATCTTTTAAGTCGGATAGTCAAAAATTACAATTTACAAAATTTCATTTTTTTTAAAGAGCCAGAAAATGTTTTTATTGTCAACAATAAATATTATTAAAATTTTACACAAATAAATTTATTGGCAATGCGTTTATTTTAAATATCATCAAATATTATCTCTACAGACCTTACTACAATGATATGAGTTATTGAATGAGAGGGCTTGGCTCATCAGTAGTGAACCCTCTCAGCGGTTTCGCCAAATTATATCATATCATTGCAGTAAGGTCTGTAGAGATAATATTTGATGATATTTAAAAGAAACGCATTGCCAGTAAATTTATTTGTGTAAAGTTTTAACGATAGATGGCAATTAAATTTAATTTACTAATAAATAGTATATTCTCGCATAAATAAGTATTTGCGTATGGAACTAAAGAGCCGCAGCTTCACATCCAAAGAGCCGCATGTAGTTGACGAGCCTCAGTTTGCGACCCCTGGCCTAGGTGCATAATTGCTCAGAAAAGATGAGTTAATTATTTATAGGTGATCGTTCATTTACATATCCATTTACATACAGCTCTCTTTTCTCAATGTTGCTCCTCTTGCGCAGCCGTGTAAAACTTGTACAGGGCCAAAAAAGTGTGATACAATATCGTCATTTTGCGAAAAGCATCCAATTTTATCGTCAATCTATATTACTATTTCTAGAGTACATGTTTTATAGCTACAATGTCGGGTTGAAAAGTATAAGTAAAACAAAGGAAATAGTGTATATGGCAGACATCAATCCAGAAGAGGACATCCATACGAACAAGGCACCTCGGTTTGCTGGCATTGTGATCAGGGTGCATGGACCGATTTGATCTGCTCCATGGACAAGACACCACCAACACCAAGAAAATAGTGAAAACAACAGATGAATTAAAACATTTATTTCTCTACAAAGTCACCTCTTAGAGCTTCACATTCTGATCAGCTATGTACTAGAGACAATATTCCAACTTTCTAAAATGGCTTTGTAAATATTATCTAATAAGCCATCCATATATAATAACTCAAATGAAAACACCAAAACGCGAATGTTTCTTTTCACAAACAAATCAAACTTCTGCCGGCCTTACTGCGATGAAAAAATATTGGGAGGGTTTGGCTCATTAGTGATGAACCCTCTCAGCGGTTTCGCCAATTTTAAATTTTAATGTTTATTTAGGTTTGTTCCATAGTAGCGGCCAGTCCATTTTCTTGACAAATCAAGAAACAAGAATGGGTTGACCAATATTGTCACATAGAAAATTAGGAAAGAAAAAGCTCAGAACGACAGGGAAATTTATTTAATACAAAAGAACCAAAAAATATATAAAAGACAAGAGAAGCATTGAGAGAAGTTTACAGAGTAGCAAAAAATGTAAATATCAAAATTGATAATTATAAATAAAATAATAAATATTTTTCTACATAGTTCCTTCCGTAATGGAGCTGTGACCCAGAGCTTGCAAATATTGTAGATTCTGACAATATATTGTAGCGTAGAAATCAAGTCTTTGTATGTTTGAAGGTATGAAATTATTTATTGATGACGTCACGGCAACGAGTCGACAAATATTAACAACTCAACCAAACTATCTACAGCTAGGGAGTCTTGAACAAACAAGCAAAGAAATATTTTAAAGATGATTTTACAAATACAGAGTAATATATATTTTTATAATCTGTTGTAATATTTTCATTGAATAATATTAAATTAAATAATAAATTATTTCTTCCCACAATATTATAAAATAAATAACCATTATACACAAATATCAACCAATATCAACGTTTAGTTGATGTTTATCCCACTAGATAACGCTCTACCATCTGAAAATTCTCATTTGAATGGTGTGAAGTTATATATGAAGTAATAATTTTCAATTTCTTATCGTATTTTCAGCTTTGACGACACCATCTATCGCGTTGGTCTGGGATTTCTATTCAGATTCACAGCCTAATTTTCAATAAGTCGACAAAAACGACAAACCAATAATTTGGATGTTTATTTTCGGGACAACATGATCACAAGGGTAACAAATGTATCTACAATACACAGCGAAGGTTATAAATATATTTATTATTTGAATATTTACCCATTCGCATACGATATTTTTCTGGTAGTTCCCTGAACGGTTTGGAGATAGATGGGTCTTCGGGTTGATGGAATTCTAGGTTTTTAGATATTAAATAATGTAATCTGTGGTTATATTTCACCTATCAATTTATAAATCTCTTTTCTCCTCGAAATACTGATGAAATTAAGGCGTGAGCCGCCGCTATAGTTTGAATAAAATTGAACTTTTTTTTTTGTCTTTTGGAATCCGCATTAAAAGGGCATTATATGTACTGTTTATAGAGAGTGCCTTATTTGATAAATGTGAAAAGGTAAACTCACACTTTTCAAAATTCTATAACTTTCTGGGAAACTTTAGAAAAGTATTTTTCAAAACCCCTGTAATTTTTTTTACTAATTAAAATCTTGAAGTGGTTAAGTTAACCATATTATATATATGTACTGTTTATAAAGAGTGCTTTATTTGATAAATGTGAAAAGGTAAATTCACACTTTTTAAAAGTTTTATGACTTTCTGGGAAACCTTGGTAAAGTAATTTTTTAAAACACCTGTAATTTTTTTTACTATTAGATATCTTGAAGTGATTAAGTTAACCTTGATACTAGGCCAGATGACTGGCAAGGCAACATCCTCCCACAAGCAGACATACGACTATACTAATGGGCACAACTTAAGGAGGTTCTACCGTTAAGCATGTATATCGGGATTCAGAAAATAACTCTGAAATATATTTGATACACAGTGACCTTTATTGAAGTCACAAGAGATAACTAAGTGTGAAAAAAATGCCTCTGTCTCCTTCAAATAAACAGACGATCAGAGATATCATAGATTTTCAACTTCCTCAAGTTTTGTTCATGAATGTATTCATAAATCTTTATTAAATCATAATCGGCGCGGTTAAGTGACCTTAACTGGGGGTTCTGTACAATTATTATAGAATCTTATAAAGAAATTCTTCAAACAAATTGGAATTTTAAGAACACTCGGAGAAGTTCTCAAGAAAGGAAAATTTCAATTCTATCAAATATAGATTGCTCTTGTGTACCTTCCTAAACAATTAAAAAGTATGGAACGAACTTGTTTTCTATCGGTGTAATGAACTTTCTCAACGGTTTCTTGAAAAAGGGATCTTCTAATAATTTTTTTTTTTGTATTTCAGTTGAAGGAAAGTGAAAAGACCTACGCGACAGTTGGCATTTGCTTATCCCTAGTACACGTGGTACAGGCCATGATAATCATGGTAGGTAGAGGTAGGCGACTGCTTTTACTGTAAGTGCACCACATGTCTATACATGTGAAAAACAGTTCGACTTTGCACTTACAAATGTGCCAGAGCCCCATTTGGTTACTTGCACTCGCAGGTGGGGTTGGACTTTTGCAAGAATCGGGGGTCCAATGCGGGAATCGAACCCGGGTCGTAGCGGTCAAAAACCAACGGTTTAGAGCATCCTTCCACCGACCCCCTAGGACTCTTCTGGGTTGTGGAAGCCTTCTCGCCTGTATATAATTGTAAATATGCATGTTTATACTCTCTTCGTAACTCTCACAACTTTATGCGTATCATTTACCTTTGGCAGATGTCAATAAAACTTTTAAAAATCTACTCTAATCTCTATTGAAAGTTTTAAAATCAAAAGAAGTTACGGCAATGTCTAGAAGACGTGTCTCTCTCTATTGATCTTGCCGCAAACATTTAGATAAAAGGTAGGAGGGAATTAAAAACCTACAAAGAATAATAGGAAAGAAAGAAGATGCTAGACGCTCTAATGCTATCGAACGCTCTCGCGTGATTAGGAAAACCTTTTAACGAGTATCCCAGCTCCATTAATCACAGTACGGGGCAATGAGTTCGCCAGGAAAGACTCGGCCTCCTCCCAAATAAACCAATCTGGCAACGAATCCATTTTTGACTAAAGGTGGTACGCACACCGTGGTCTAAATAACGTCTCTCGAAAATGGTCAAATTCTTTTATTTTTCTATATTTTATTTCATTTGTTTCTCGTGTCAATCTGTTTGGGGACGATATCGTAAACTAGAAATAAATAAGTCAAACTCTAGTAAGACTATATTTTGAAAACATTATTACCTAACGTCTATATGAAGGTAGGTACTTCATGGACTACAAAAGTTGCACAATCATAAGTGACAACCAAACTTGATATTTCATTACGGGTTTACTTTCTAAATGGTAGGTTTTAAAAGTTTTGTCATGGCTTTATTTCCTTCAATTTTTGATGTATCCTCTGGGTGCGCCATCTACTGGACAAGGCGGACTATATAATCATCAACTTGTAATTCAGTTCTATAAAAGTAAAATAAATATAGTCGTAACATAAAGGTAACCCAGGTTACTGGAGCGTATCCATAGTCAACTACCCGATATATGTATATGAAAAATGGGCCAATTCTGGAATAATTAGAAATCAACGAGAATAGTTGATATTTATTCCGATAGATGGCGCAAGCCATCAGCAACTTTTAGTTGCACGATAAGGAGATGCCTTTTTAATAATATATATATATATATGAAAAAAACAATAGAAAAAAAAAATAATAAGTGGGTCAGGTGTTGATATTAAAAATAGAGAAAGCATATCCTGACCAGGAGCACATGTGCTTTACAGAAGGCAGAGCGCCATCTGGCGTAACAGGGAACAGGCTAAATCAATGTTTAGTTGATTTCTGTTCCACCAGATGGCGCTCTGCCTTCGGTAAAGCACATGTGCTCCTGGTCAGGATATGCTTTCTTTATTTTTAATATATATATATATATATGAAAAAACAATGAAAAATAAAAATATAAAAAGGTTAGGTGTTGATATTGAAAATAAAAGAGGAATATCCTGACCAGGCTCACATGAGATTTCTAGATGGCAGAGCGCCATCTAGTAAAACAAAAATAAACTAAACGTTTATTTAACTTGTTCCGTGATATTTAGCCAACCCAATTTTTTGATAAATCAAGAAAAGTCAATCACGCTCACATGAGCCTTTTAGATGATGAGCTTTTTTTTTTTTTAAATACCAACACCTGAACTTTATTTTATTTTTTCCCACAAATATATATATAATAATGAAATACACTCATGGAGACGGAATTTAAAGAAGTGGAAAATCTTTGATGTCGCCGGTCGTCTGCTTTTTTTTTTTAAGGAGACAGAGACAATTTTTTTCACACTTGGTTATCTCGTATGTCTTCAATAAAGGTCACTGTATATCAAATATCTTCCAGAGTTATTGTCTGAATCCCGATAAAAGGTACAACTTCTTTAAGTTTTGTCTCCATGAATGCAGTTTTAAAATGTTTTATTTATCTATTTGCATTGAATTATCATATTTATTCTATTCATTTCCCACAATTCAATTCTCTCTAATTTGTTCTTATTAAAACAGAGACGCGATTTGTGTATACTATCGATGTATGTCGGTTTAATTCAATAACATTTTCACACCATGGAATAATTAGGTTTCTTGGGGAAACGTGTATCTAGATTGAACAAGGTTTATTCCTTTTCTATCTCCGTAAGTGGGCTCCGTTGATTCAGAGAAATGATAAGCTGACAATGTCAGTTAAACTTTCCATTTTTAACTAAGTTTACGGAATTTTAATTTTATGAAACTGATTCTTTTCACTCATGGACAAAACGTAAGGAAGTGAAAAATTTTCGATGTCGCCGGTCGTCTTTTTTTTTTTTAAGGAGACAGAGGTAATATTGTTCACACTTGGTTATCTTCTGTGTTTTCAATAAATGTCACTGTGTATCAAATATCTTTCAGCGTTATTGTGTCTTCTTCTTCTTTCTTATCTCTACTCAATCATATTAGGGTGTCAAGCTTGTAAAGCTTGATACTTTTTGAAAAAGAGATTTGACAACCATCATGATTGGGTGAAGTAGAATGCGTCTGCCTTTGTCATCAAGACTGGGAGCACTACTCAGTGGCAGACCGACTTAGCTCCAAAAGAAATGACCGCCTCTGGAAAAGACGCCATGTGCAGCCGCTCCTAATATGGAGTACAAACGCTGCTCATCCTGTATCCCTGGATTAGGAGCCCTTACAGAGTACTATCAGCCGGGCCAGCTGAGCCCAGGTTTTTTAGTGAGCTTGTTACTGCTCCCTCTCCTCCTTTTCATCCGGGCTTGGGACCGGCAAAGGCAGAGTTTTGTGTTATTGTGTGAATCCCGATATACATGCTAAAAGTACAACTTCCTCAAGTTTTGTTCCCTTATTGAGTTTATATATGTAGAACTTACAATTAAGGTCTTTACAACTGGTAACACTATATCCTCTACAATCTCTATATAAGATGTAGAGCCTTGCGTAATATATATCCTCTACAATCTCTTCGTAAAATGTAGCCTTGTGTATACTATATCCTCTACAATCTCTACGTGAAATGTAGTCTTGTGTATACTATATCGTCTACAATATCTATATAATATGTATCCTTGTGTATACTATATCGTCTACAATTTCTATATAACATGTAACATATAGCCTTGTGTATACTATAGCCTTTAATATCTCTACGTAAAATGTAGAGCCTTATGTATACTATATCCTCTACAATCTCTACGTGAAATGTAGTCTTGTGTATACTATATCCTATACAATATCTATATAATATGTAGCCTTGTGTATATACTATATCGTCTACAATTTCTATATAACATGTAACATATAGCCTTGTGTATACTATAGCCTTTAATATCTCTACGTAAAATGTAGAGCCTTATGTATACTATATCCTCTACAATCTCTACGTGAAATGTAGTCTTGTGTATACTATAGGCTCTACAATATCTATATAATATGTAGCCTTGTGTATACTATATCGTCTACAATTTCTATATAACATGTAACATATAGCCTTGTGTATACTATAGCCTCTAAAATCTCTACGTAAAATGTAGCCTTATGTATACTATATCCTCTAAAAATCTCTACGTGAAATGTACTCTTGTGTATACTATATCCTCTAAAAATCTCTACGTGAAATGTACTCTTGTGTATACTATATCCTCTAAAAATCTCTACGTGAAATGTACTCTTGTGTATACTATATCCTCTACAATATCTATATAATATGTAGCCTTGTGTATACTATATCGTCTACAATTTCTATATAACATGTAACATATAGCCTTGTGTATACAATAGCCTTTAATATCTCTACGTAAAATGTAGCCTTATGTATACTATATCCTTTAAAAATCTCTACGTGAAATGTAGTCTTGTGTATACTATATCCTCTACAATATCTATATAATATGTATCCTTGTGTATACTATATCGTCTACAATTTCTATATAACATGTAACATATAGCCTTGTGTATACTATAGCCTCTAAAATCTCTACGTAAAATGTAGCCTTGTGTATACTATAGGCTCTACAATCTCTGCGTAATAGCCTTGTGTATATTATAGATTTACAATCTCTACGTAAAATTCAACCTTGTGCATACTATAGCTTCCATTTTTTCATTTATTAAAAGCTTTCAGACATGAGTGTTGTGTAGTGTACAATTACTAAATAAAATAAATGCTTCTTTTTAGTGTACTCCTTTCAGCGTTACCTATCACAGGATAGTATCGCCTAATCTAATGTTGTTTATATGTCTACTAGAGAGTCTACCATCTCTGAATATAATGTAGTCTATATGTAAATTATAGCCACTACAATCTCTACGTAAAAATGTAGCCTTGTGTATACTATAAAAGCTCTATATTCTCTACGTAAAATGAAGTCTGTATGTACATTATAGCCTCTAGAATATCTACGTGAAATGTAATCTATATTTGAGTTATAGCATCTACAATCTCTACTCGTGCAATGTAGTCTATAAGCATACTATAGCCTCAACAATATAAACGTACAATGTATATATGTATACTATAGCCTCTAAAATCTATGCATACAATGTACAAAGCGATTATTTTTTATTATTTTCAATTAAAAATCGTTCACCATCCAAACCGCGATGGAAAAATATTGGGCATGGCTCATCAGTGGTGAACCCCCAGCAGGTTTTTCAATTTAATCTACCAGATGGCTCTAATATTGAGTTGTGCTGTTCTGCTTCTATAGCCGGAGATTGGCAGAAATTCTCGGTGTAGGTATTTAAAAACTCTATAGATATATAAGCTTTTTTTAGAACATTAATATTATGATGCATTAGCGCCCTATCTGTTATGAAAATTCGAAACTATTATAGACGCGTATGATTATTTTAAAAAACTTTTTTTCCATTGCAGTAAGGACAGTAGAAATTGTTTAATTTTTAAAAGAATCATACGCGTCTATAATAGTTTCGAATATTCATAAGCTTTTTTGTGTATATATTTCTTCTGTCCCTGAAGCTTATGTCTGTACTCTCTGTAAATAGCTTCCTGAACCAGCTATGCAAGCAGAAGAACTCCATACAATATTAGAGTCGTCTGGTAGACAAACTGGCGAAACTGACAGGATGGTCCACCTCTAATGAGCCAGGCCCTCTCAATTATTGCAGCCAGGAGATTAGAAGACTGTTTTAACTGCAATAAAATCGCACTATATATAATTTCTATTTTCATATGTAGATGGCCCCAATCGTATCTATTTAATGATAGTGGTTACCATGCATGCTTTCAGGTTTGTTTTAGTGGCAGATATGTTAACCAATGAAACGATTATAGATGAAAACATTGGAATATCTATTTCTTATATTTTATGACTGATAGTGTTTATCATGCATGCTTTTAGGCTTTTTTAGCGTCAAATATATTAACCACAATAAAATAATGATAATTGAAATATTAAAAAAATACATATTTCTCATATTTATTGAGTGATAGTGCTTACCATACATTATTTCAAGCTTGTTTCAGTGTCACATAAGTTAACCGATGAAATAATGATAAATAAAACATTACAAATACACATTTGAACTAAAGTCACTCTGTTAGAATAAATAAATATGTACATATATATTCTCCTTATCGTGCAACTGAAAGTTGCTGATGGCTTGCGCCATCTATCGGAATAAATATCAACTATTCTCGTTGATTTTTTAAATATTCCAGAATTGGCCAAATACCCATGCAAGCCAATGCAAGCCATCAGCAACTTTCAGTTGCACGATAAGGAGATGCCTTTTTCTTAATTTATGCACCTTATCCCAGTACAATATCACATTTGTACTATTTTTTCACATATACGTATATTCGTATAAAATACAGAATTAACAAGGGACGAGTGGGTAACATCCTCGATTCCCCACAGTCATGAACCGGGATCGAATCCCGCGTTAAAATTTGTTTAATATGTGAATAACCTTCACATATTATTCATTGTTGCAATTATCATAAACTAGGTTGTTCTTTTTGAGCGGTACCTAATAAAGTGATTTTGGAACAAACAGAATTAACATAGTTTATTGAATTCGAATATTCAGTTTCAAATTTACCATTTAGAAATGAAATCTCTTTGTGCACTCTAGTTTCTTCTGAAGATATGTTGATTAATGCATTGATTCGATTATGAATTAAGACTCTTTTTCTTATCAAGTGCAATAATCCCTGTGTGTCGTTTGAGATATTATAGAGAAGAAACGGGAATTATATTTTTGAAATTTCTCATTTCTCAGTTAATCACAGAATCAGCAAGACATCCCGAAATATATTTTAAAATCTTCTGATGTTACTTGCACATTAAGCAAAGAAAGGCTGACATCAGTGTTCTGCATACACAAAGGTATTGAGGACCATTGCGAAGACATCTCCGCTAATCGCCAAGCGGTCGGATCGATAATCTATTAAAGGAATTAAGTCAACAAATCCCCCGGGATCTAAAGAGGAATGAGTCACTTAGGCCGCATGGATAAAAGTCGCACTGACAAACGGAATTCACGGCACTTACTTGGTTCTGTTTCGCAGCTCTTTATCGCAAATATTTCCCATTGCTTCAATGGAGTTGTGAGATCTGATTGGGCGTTATTAAATGATACGAAATGTTTTACTTGTTGCGATTTGAATTTGGGTGATAAGGATTTTAAAAATTAATAGTTAATTTCTTAATGAGATCAACAATTTATATACACTGCGTGACATTGAAAATGGAACACCAAGAAATAGTGGCCAGAAAGTGATGAAACTCGGCAGACAGAGAGAGACAGGGACGAACAATAAGCGATCTTTATTTCAAAATGATAGTCATAATACAGAGCGAGAACGGCGTCGGCTTAGTAGCAAGTAGGATCACCGCGGACGGCGATGCACGCAGCAACACGTCTAGGTAGAGAGTCAATCAGAGTACGGATGGCGTCCTGAGGGATGGCTCTCCATTCCCTCTCAACCATTTGCCACAGTTCGTCTTCTGAACGCGGCTGTGGCAAGGCATGCAAACGGCGTCCAATGATGTCCCAGACGTGCTCGATTGGTGAGAGATCAGGAGAGTACGGTGGCCAGGGAAGCATCTGTACATCTTGCAGAGCTTGTTGGCTAATGCGAGCAGTGTGCGGTCGGGCGTTATCCTGCTGATAAAGGGCATTGGGTACCCCCTGAAGGTAGGGGAGTGTCACCGGTCGCAGCACATCATCAACGTATCGTTGGGCCGTCATAGTGCCCTGAATACGAAGTAAAGGTGACCTGGAATCATACGCCATTGCGCCCCAAACCATGATTCCACGTTGTCGCACGGTGGGGCGTTCCACAATTGCTGCCGGATTGGACCTTTCTCCACGTCGACGCCACACGCGTACACGGCGACTATCACTGGACAAGCAGAAACGCGACTCATCTGAGAACACGACCCTGTGCCATTCCGTCATCCACGTCGATCTAGCCCGGCACCATTCCAAACGTTGGCGCCTATTCGGTGGGGTCAATGGCAGTCTTCTTAGCGGACGGCATGAGTGCAAGCCATTAGCAACCAATCGACGTGAAATGGTTCTGGTCGAGATGGAATGATCTAGGGTGTCTTGCACATGTTGCAGGATGGCGGTACAAGTGGCTTGTGGGGCCGCCACTGCTTGTCGAAGGATACGCCGATCCACACGTGCTGACGTCACTCTGGTTGCACCGACATTCCTATAAATTGCCACCTTTCCTTGTTCCAACCATCTTCTCCACAGTCGGTGCACCGTGGACGCACCAAGGTGTGTATCAGCTGCGATTTGACGTATGGACCAACCTGCCCTTTTCAGTCCGATCACCATGCCCCTCGTAAAAGCGTCTGTCTGCTTGAACTGCCTCCGTTTACGATGACCTGGCATTCTCTGTTATTACACGTGTCTTTTGACACAAGAACAAAATTTATACAATGATTTTCCTTGAAGAAATAACGACACGAATACTGTCCTTTCTGCAAGTTCCTTCCCTTATATCTTACTCCATGTGCGCACGAGAGCTGCGCATTTTACATCATTTGCATAACTCGGTTAGGCGCGTCTACCCTGAAATTTGCATAATTTTCTGGCCACTATTTCTTGGTGTTCCATTTTCAATGTCACGCAGTGTATATCTTCCTATGATGTATATTATAGAGGGTGTGAACAAAACTCTTAATTCACCAAACATATATAAATATTAAAATAAAGGCATATTTTGGATCAATATATTTATTAAATTTCAATATTTCGACGAGGCTTATCTTCTTCTCGGAAAATTTCAAACGCCTTGTAAGCTTATTATCCGAATGTTTTAAAGAATAATTGATATGTTGATCAATTTTACATTTTACCTTGATATCCATTGATACACACATTTTTTCACATATTTAGATTTCAAATCGAACCGCTATAAAAGCTATACTTTTATAATAAAACGAATATATTCTAGCCTTATTTTAATGAAAAATTATATGTGTATTGTGTGTTTGTGTTGTGTGTTGATTGCCTGGATTGTGAGCAATTCTAACGGTTTTTATGTTGAACCTTCAGACCGCTACTATCATATTGGCGTGTACAACCTACCACAGGCATTTTTAGACGATATCTTTGGGAAAGGCATTTTATATTGTTGTTTCGTAAAAAAGCGCTATCTAGAAAGCTCCCTTTTTATCAATAGACCGCCCGCGCGCCAGATGTAAATTTGATTTGACAGTTGTTTTCTAACGAAACGTCTACACGTTCATTGAACGTTATCTGAAAAGACGGTAAACTCTCGCACGTTTTTGGCACTTAGATGTGTCTCGGAGTCTATCACAAAAATTTAAGGCGAAAATATATTAGAAGAAATAATATAGTAGAAAAAAGAGATATGTGGATGAAATATATACAAAAAAAAACTGTAAAAATCAAGCAAATGTTTTAGATGGTATTTTTGCCGGAAGGATAATGATCAATAAAATAAAGGCTAGTTCTCCCGTCAAAATAGACACAGAACTATGCGCCATCTTCTGATCGTCACTGCAGTCTAGCAGACAAATCCACAACACCGGCCTTGGAAAATTCAAAACGCTTACCTGGAAACTATGGCTTCGGGCCCTTGTCAGTTCAGAGTAGGCATTGTTTGGCCATATAATTGGCTTAGTCACTGTGTGTAATCGCTGAACTCCTCTTTGTCGAGTCGAATTTGAAGATTTCATGAATTCCTTGTGGAAGCTACGACTCTGAGCCTGGTTCGCAGGAATACTGTTTACCATCAAGACCTCGAGCTGACTAGATAGAATATGGTTCACGGGATACTAATCAAGTGTATGATTTTCGAGCCCAAAAAAAAAAAAAAACTGGCAGCGGTGGGATTCGAACCCACGCCTCATTGAAACTGGTGCCTAAAACCAGCGCCTTAGACCACTCGGCCACGCTACCATGTTAGAGCTGGCGAGCCACGGTATTTATCTTCTTCTAATCAGTCTCCACGCCACACACCTTTTTATTTATTCTTTATGATACAAGGCAAAGTAAATATTACATCACACAGGCTTGGCCGCCTCACGAAGGTAAGTTGTCCGTTGATTGCTAAGATTAACTTTAAGAAAACTTACAAAAATTAACTATCTCTCTAAAACTGTGAATTGGCCAAAATCATTTTTATTCAGATTTAAAGAGTACCCTTGTAAATGATATATTCTGGCCCGGAGCAATATAGCTAAATAAACTATTGTGATTCTTGGTAGATTTTGGAGATACATTTGGTACTTTATTTTTAAATAAGGTTATAGGATTTCGGGTCACACATTCTGATATAGCACTCGCTTCAGTACTTGCGTTCTTAGTAGCTCTAAGAGAATATTCACCGGAAAGTTCTTCGCTCAATAACCACCACACATCCAAATGGCCATCTTTCATTGTAATAGGCTAAGCATATTTCACGCACCTTGTATCCATATTGTAATATTATATTTCTTATTGTTGAGCAGGAATGTCGCGTATATATATTGTTACATGTACCCAGACGTTGTTTGCGTTCTTTACTCTGTATGCCACAAAGATACACGTGTGAATACGAAGGGATTGCAGCTAAAGTTAACGCTTTATTATGTCTCACTTAACAGAAGGAATAAAATCAATGACACTTTCCTTCGACCTCCCTGTCAGAAGAATCCTTGGCGCCGTGAATATCCTCTTGTGAAGTGTTCCGCTCCACACTATACACATGCAGCCTGGACTACACCGCCTTGTAGGTCGTTCCGATGTCAGGCTCTCCTGGCACCGCCTTGCAGAATCATCCACACGCCCCGGAGGTAACTCGCCGACGTCTTCTCCTTACCGCAGATCTCGATGTCACCAGACTGACTTCTCCCCTAGACTGCTGTGTCCTCTCGGCGCACAAACCCCCTTCAGGCCGACCGCTATTTCGGCTCTTTCCTTCACGACGGCACCAGCTGGACAGACTGTCTGCCGCCCCCTCCTCTGGAATCTGTCAATCAACACTTCCTTGTAGAGGGGGGGCCTCTGTATACCTTTACTGGCTTTGCCCACACCTTCTCTTCATCTTCTTTGCTGCATCGCTTTAATATGTTTCGAACTGTTGGCTCTTGAGAGCATGTGTCTTTTCTTTTTGAAACAAGAAAAAGGTATTTAAGTCCAAATTGTGTCCGAGTGCGTGTCGTTATGAATCAAGGAATGGTATTCGGTCAATATATTCGGGAATAAAATCGAATCAACTTTTATAATTGATGTTTATTTCGATAGATGGGGCTTTGATATTTTGAGTCAAGGTATGTTCTTTTATTTTTATTTTTTCTGATTTATTTCTATTTTCACATACACACCCAAACACACACATATATTTTGTGAGATTTGCTCTTACTTCAATCTCCACAGTCGCATAGGCGGCACCTAACGGCCATTGTTGACTATGGGGGGTGCCATGAGCAAGCAGCGTAAATCCTCCAGGGCCACAAGGCCAAGTCACCGTGGCACGCAGAGTGACACATGCCTGCACCGAACTATCCGGTCAGCTCATAGTCAATTAACTTTGGTTGAAAAACCGCAGAAAGAGGCAAGAGGAGCATCTCTCATTCTTACCCAATTACTTTTGGGCAAAAGAAAAGCCTTTGGATCGGCTGCACTCCCAGGCTCCAGTACGGACACCAAGTGGGGTGAACCGCAGGAACGTCCTCCGAAAAGCTGGCTGTTGGGACATCAACGATAAAATGGTAGGCCCTTACTTGTTTTTTTAGCTTTTGACACCAAAAAAATACGAAAATTATGTAATAAAATTATTTATATATATATTGGTATTTGACATGGATCCAGAACAGGAACTTTACACACCCAAGATAGAGGACATTGCGACTGCTGTGATAGAGATGCATGGACACATCTGAGGCTCTTCATTGACAACGACAACAACAACATATATTGACATAGTATTGCATAATATGAAAGCCTTTAATATATAGTGTACTAGACGGGTGACCCGGGCTTCGCCCCGGGATTGACCCGTGTGCATATCTACCCGAGTGATATATATTTAGATAATATTTTTTTTATAATTGTTTGTTATTAGCATTATCTATTTGTTTGCATCAGCATAATTTAATCTAATCTTTGATAGAGGGCGCTGTTCGTGAGCTAAGTAGAATAATTTGAATATATAGTTTTAATAATTGATTTATCTATATATATAAAAATGGATGTTTGTTGGTCCGTCCGTCCGTCCGTCCGTTTGTCAGTGATAATCTTCTACATCGCTCAACCAATCGTGTTGAAACTTTGGGAAGATGTTTAGTATACTACCGGGATGGTTTATGGCTAATTACTCTTTAGAAATAACCTTTCGTTGCATTTTTATTTACAATAAAACGTAAATTCACTCGCAATCTGCACCCCTCTCGCGGCAGACGGGGGATGGCGGCGCGCGACGATTGGCTGCCGCCGCAGCACGTGACCTCCCTGCCTCCCCCCGCCGAGTAAATGAGATCTCCCGGCCGACGGCCGAGCAGCGCCCTCTAGAACGCGTTACGATTTTGACGGCGCGGGGCGCTCCCGGTTGGACAGTTGCGCGGGGTCAGAGTGACCTCGCGGGTGCCCTCCGGGAACTACGTCCATCTTCCATATGTAATATACATTTAATCGTGTAAACCCGGGCGTTGCCCGGGTCATTCGTCTACAAATTCGCAGTAGTTCACTAATTCAAACCAAAATATCCATACATAGGTAAAATAATACTGGGAAGACTGACATTTATTAATGCAGTGATTATAATCAATGATTACAATGAAGGGCTATATTGTCTATATATATAAAAATCACTTTCAAATATTAACGTAACGTTCCATTCTCAATCCCGTTGGGCTTTAGATCGGCTAAAACATTTATTTTCTTTATTAGTGAATATTAACTTTACTGTACTGAATAGTTTAGTATAATGTTAATTCAACATATTACAATTTAGCCACTGCAACGCGTGGCCGGGTTCGCTGTGTAGTATACTATCAGGACGATTTCTGGCGAATTATTTTAGAATAATATTTATAGCACTAAATATAGCGCAATTAAGACGTAGTGATTATATTCTGTGTTTGTGCATATATAAATATTTTACAGAAAATGTGAGAACGTTCTATTAGAATATCTCGAAAACAAAAAACAATACATATAATAACATATACAATATACAATACATATATATTTTAACTTTATAAGTGAATATTGACTTTACTGTACTGAATAGTTTAGTATAATGTTAATTTAACATATTACAATTTAGCCACAGCAAGGCGTGGCCGGGTCCGCTAGTATATATATATTTAAAATAGCCTATCGTCTTCCCCGTATTTGTTTACCTATGTATGGAAATTTTGGTTTGAATTAGTGAACTACTGCGAATTTGTATACCGGACATACAAACAAACAAACAAACATTGGTTTTTATATATATAGAAGATAAGATTTTAGTATGGAAATCTCACTCATATGTTGACGCAAGGACTTCCCTGCAAGCGCAATAAACATTAATATTTTGAATGAAGAAAACAAAGCGGCATATATAATATTTTAAAGGAATTCTGAACAAATATTTTATTCAAACAGAAAATAAATTAAAAACAAAAACTAAATGTTGGTTACTGCTATCTATCGGAATATATATCAAATAAACCTTTTCTGTAATACTTGATTAGAAGAGTCAATAAAATTGTTTAAATTGTTAACTAAACCTTTTTAAAAATTATTTCTGAATACAAACACTGGCAAAATTTTTTTTGATTTGCTGTATTTATTTATAAATCACTAGCCGAATGACCCGGGCAACGCCCAGGTTTTACCCGATGAAATGTTTTTATTCAAATACTATTCGTTACAATTATAAATTGGCGCCGTGGATGTCACTCTTGTGAAACGTCCCGCTCCAAATTTGTGTCTGAGAAGCGATATTTTTATAAAGAGATGATCTGGCTTTGTGTCTTCTGCTCGAATGAATGTTTTCTGTTAGAATTTTGTTCCTGCACACTAAAAATGAACTGGCTTCACCCGTGGTCTCAGCTTTATGGAATTTTTCCCGATATAATTTTGTATCTGATAATCAAACATGATACAGCAATATTGTCATCATCATTTTCTGACTAAAAAAACAACTATTTTTGCCCAGAACCTGTCAATTTTATTTTTTATTGGCTAAAAATCCGATATATATCCTTTCCAGATTTTTCTCTATGTCCTGTCAAAGCACGTTTTACATGTGCATTAGGTCAGCTGATATTACCTCCCATCTTCACCGCTAGAGGCGCTGCTTGCGAGCGAAAAGGCAAATTTGCAACGCAATTTGCAAATAATTCGAAGAATATTCGGGATAGAGACCTGAAATTTTCACTATAAGTTTTTCCAGATTCTACTCAATATACTGTTAAAATTTCAGTCAGATTAGTCACGTATTGTGGACGTGTATAGCCGAAATAGATACCCACATACATACATACATACATACACTGACTTTTATATATATAGGGATAAAACCCCAAGGAAGTGTTTCCTCCCGTACAATATTCCTTTGGACGATTCTCCTCGCAAACAATAAGTACAAGTGTGAAAAAATAGTACAAATGTGATATTTTACTGGGATAAGGTGCATAAATTATTAAAAAGGCATCTCCTTATCGTGCAACTGAAAGTTGCTGGTGGCTCGCGCCATCTATCGGAATAAATATAAACTATTCTCGTTGATTTCTAATTATTCCAGAATTGGCCAAATACCCATTCTTGATTAATCAAGAAAAGCTAACCACGTACGCGTTTCGGGCTGTTGGCCCTCATCAGCGTGGTGCAAGCTGTACCTCAACGACAAAAAAAAAAAAAAAGCTGGTCCTTCAGGCATCTTGAAAAATCATGAAACGGGTAGTTAAGGCCAGAATTGCGTGAGACCGCGACACATTGTGATTCCATCCATCATTGCAGTATATATAAGCAGAATCGTCCTATACAATATTAGAGCTGTAAGAAGCGGTCTGTTCGATTAAATTGGCGAAACCGCTGGGAAGGATCACCACTGATGAGCCAAGCCCACCCAATATATTTCTCATCGCAATAAGGACAGTAGAAGTTTGTTTTATATTTAAAAATAAACATTCGAGCTTCCCATTTCTCACAAAAGCAATGGTTGGTCTGATGGAATACAATTCGTTTAGAATTACAGATATATTCTTGTTTTCAGGAAGAATAACATGCATCAGTAGTGTATATATATATATATATATATAGTGTAGAAACTATATAACAAAATTATAACAGTGATTCTAATTTTAAAAACTTAAGGAGCAAACTGAATGTCTGAATGACGTGTAAAAGCCGAAGTAATAGACGTTACTTTGTTAATTTTTTTTATTGTTATTAATTATAAATATATAATTAACTTGAGGATGTAATAGAAGTAAAGGTTTTTTTTTTTTTTTTTCTCTCTCTATCTACAAATTAATAACATTTTACAAATTTTATAATTTGTATTTAAATGATCATAATATTGAAGATAATCTGAATACAAAACTGGACTATAAAATTAAATAACTATTTATTGTTATATATATATATATATAGGAATATTGTACGGGAGGAAACACTTCCTTGGGGTTTCATGATTTATAAATAATAACAGCAAATCAAAAGAGTTTTGACCAGTGTTTGTATTCAGAAATTAAAAAAAAAAAAAGGTTTAGTTAACAATTTAAACAATCTTATTGACTCTTCTAATCAATTGTGTGAAAAAACTATTTCATAAAATAAATACAAGGCCAGTTAGGCTTAATCAATTATAAGGCGATGTCATCTATATATAAGAAATGGAAGCATTAAAGCACGAATTTTTCTTATCAAATATAAAACAAACTTCTACTGTCCTTACTGCGATGAAATAATATAATCGCTTTTGTGTTTCAGGCGCCGGGATGGAATGGAAAATCCCGTTGGTCCCGCTCCCAGTCTTAAAATGCGGATAATCCTCCCTCATTCCCTCTCCTAGAGTATAAAACTAATAAATAGATTTCATTTTTTTTACACCTAAGTATATATATAAACATTGTAAACTTCACCAACAGACGAATTAGACTCTCTCAATATATTTCACTATTATGGAGTATATTCAATATACAAGTATACTTGTATAATAAGCAAAACGGCTTCCAAGAATGAGTTTCTTTCAAAGATGAGTCTCTGAGTTTATATTCTTCTCAAGTTTTCGGGTATCAAAACCCTTCTACAGGAGTATATGATATACTCGTGTATATATATCTCGGAAGCCGTTTTATTTATATATCCATATATACCTTAAATACTTTAAAGAGACAAGGGTCGCCTCTCCCGTCAAAATAGACGTCTAAAACCAGACGCCATCTATTGACCGTCGCCGCAACTAGCGGCCTCGGGTCGGTGAAAAAGCTGGTGTTGTGGCTTTGTCACCGACCCGAGGCCGCTAGTTGCGGCGACGGTCAATAGATGGCGTCTGGTTTTAGACGTCTATTTTGACGGGAAAGGCGACCCTTTTCTCTTTAGATCAATTTTCTCCCGGCAAAATTTCCATCTTAAATACTTTAACCAACTTTAATGTAGGAAGGTATCAATTGGGAGTGTCTGTTATCCATAGGAGCGGCTACAAAAGGCGTCTGCACTCCATGTCAGGAGACCAAAAGAAATAAAGTCACACTGAGTGATACTTCCAGGTCTTCAGACCAACAGCACCCCTCTTTCCTTCTCCATGATGTCTACATCTGTCTCAGTTTATGCTGCATCGTCCATCGCACCCCACGATTATAATAGAAAAGCTAAGACAATGGGACCTAATGGAGATCGTTTAAACGACTTGAGGAAAAGGCAACAACAACAACACTTTAACCAACAATTCTCTCTATAAAGTGCCGGATGTATAAGCAGAACACCTTAATGCAATAGTAGAGCGATCTAGTACATTAAACTGGCGATACTTCTGGGAAGGTCACCACTGATGAGCCAGACCCTTCCAATAATTTTCTTGTTCCAATAGGAGAAGTTGGATATTTATTTCAAATTTCAAAGTAAAAATATAATTTTATTTCCTCTGATTTTGATTTTTAAAGATTTTTTTTTTAAATCTCTAGAAGATCATATTCAGAGCAGACGAGACACCAATGTAGCAACACCTTCTCAGTATGAAATTTATAAGTCGCACAAATATACATTAATGGATAAAACTTAAGGTTTTTGATGTCGCCGGTCGTCAGTTTTTTTTCTTTTTTTTTTTTTGAAGGAGACAACGGTAATTTTGTTCACACTTGGTTATCTCGTGTGTTTTCAATAAAGATCACTGTGTATCAAATATCTTTCAGCGTTATTGTTTGAATCCCGATATACATGTTTAAAGGTACATCTTCCTTAAGTTTTATCTATGAGTGTATATTTTGTGCGATCCCCTTATAAATTTGATACTGAAAAAGTGTTGCCACATTGCTGTCTTGACTGCTCCGAATCTGATCTTCTATAGAGATAAAAAATATATATTTATGTGATAAGATCCTGTCGACTTTCAATGTGACAATATAATAATAATGTGGGGAAAGAGAAATAATCACACCACAATTTGGAAGATGAACCCAGACAACCAGAGAGAGAGATGGGGGACAGCCGGCCTGCCCGCCGCTGAGCGGCCGGCCATTCGTATCGCACACAAAAAATCCTCAACTGTCTTAATTAGTCCTGAGGTTCCAAGTAACGCCCCTGTGGTCGCCCCCTGGAATGTCGCTGGTGTCTCAAATGACTGGACTTTAGCTGCCTATCTCTCTCTGGGTTGACTGTAGGTTTGTTTTATTATTCCTGGAAGAGCATATATTATGACATATATATATATATATATATAACATCCGTAAAATAGGAGAAAATTAATTAATTTACCAATTTAAAAAACTTAAATAAAAATCTAGATTAAAATATATAACACTATATCAATAATAAAATTAATAAAAATCGCGCCGATCCAAAACTGAGCTAAAATGTTTTTCATTTTTTATCAAGCGCTTCCGAAATTCTCCTTATTTAAAAATATAAAATTCTATCTATAAAGGGCGATTTTTTAAAGGAGATTTCCGAAGGCTTAAATGTGAACATTTTTAGCGCTGAGAGATTTTCTATCTCTTCATTATTTTTATTAATAATATTATCAGTATTTTAGTATATTAATATATACCTGCAAGAATTTTATTACTTCGAGGGATAATTCTCAAGAACCATTTCATAATATAACCTAATACTTATCAGAAAACACCACCTTCCAAGTTGCTACACGACCCTCTACAATCCCATCGGTTTAAGATAAATTACCGGTGAATTTAATTCGTAGTCGGGAAATCCTTCAAAATCAAAGCGAATCCTACAAAACGGCTAAAACACAAAAGAGAAAGAAAAATCGGTTTACACTATTTTGTGTTTCATCCTTAGCAGAAGAAAAATTGGCGGGGGAGTAAAATTTGAGTGTGGAGTGGAACGGAAAAGTAATTTCAACTCTCGCTCATAAATAAGTCTCGTGGGGGAGTGAATAATCTGGTCGCGCGGACCGAGTTCGCTTCCGAAGACCACGTGCAGGAGTCACGTGGTCAAGTTTGTCCAATTAGAGAGCCGAAAAAATTTATGGCCCGGGGAGCCCGTTAGAGCATCTTCGCCCCATAAACATAATATTTAGCGCCCTACCCATAGCGATAAATCAGTCGCTCCTCCATATTCTCCCTTCACAGCCGTGGGAAAATCCTGCGCGCCATGAAAAAGTAGTCGTCTTTTGTTTTGTTATTTTTATTGGGGCATTATTTGGTGGTTTTCCTCATATTTTTTACCCGATATATTTTATCTCCTCTTTTTTTTTAGCTCTTCGTTGAGAGATATGCTTGTGTTCTTTACCGATATTATTTTGGATGTCTTAGTTTTCTGTTTGCACTTATATTGGAAACTAATGATAGCCATGTGTCTTTTCAGCCTTTTCCGTGGTAAATTAAGACGGTATTTATACACACAGCACTTTCACTACATCTTAAACTATTCCTATTAGGTATCGAGTTTAATATTTTCTTTTATTCATTTATACATTTTTGTATTATTTTGACCTAATAATTTTTTTTAGTCAAAAGGCGATCCATTAATTAAGATTATATAAAAGGGCGTACTTGGATCTGTAAAGAAAAAAAAACAATTTTTTCTTAAAATATTTCGAGAGATTGCTCCCTCTTTATCAATGCACTGTGCAATAAATTGATAAAGAGGGAGCAATCTCTCGAAATATTTTAAGAAAAAAAAAAAATAATTTATTTATTTATTTATTTATTTTTTACAGATCCAGAGGTACGCCCTTTTATATAATAAATTTTATTTGATTTCACTGTACTCCAATACACAAAAAACATGGCAAATAAAAAGCTCACCTATTCCCTGTAAAAGTGTGATTACTGTCTGAAAATTTCTTTCTTTTCATCTCTAATAAGTTCCTACCTCCTAATATAGTTTAACAGAATAGTATGATATTTTAGGTACTTTTCTGATTCTTGAAAAGTATTTGAATCAAAAGCGATGTAGGCTTGGATTTGTAGGCGGGGTTTTCTCAGTCAAGCATAGCAAGTCGTAGTTAGGAAAGCATTGTCTTTTATAAATAGGTCATTTTCCCTTTAAAATATAAGCTCGTTGAAGGGAGATTGTGCTTGAAATAGTATTTTTTGTTGTCTGTTGGGTTTAAATAATTTTTTTCTTCTTAATTTTAAATTCTTCACAAAGAAAAAGTCCATCACACGTGCATTTCTCCACGCCAGAATCACGAGATCCCTCACGCGGAGAGATCGTCCTTATCTCCCCCCAAGAATTTGTTCGGCCACAAAGAAGTGTCGCCCTGGAGTTGTTATCTACCCCCGAGGCAATATTTATCACCATTTTTCTCCAATCTTAACTCGCGTGTCTACAACTCAGATTTTGGGAAGAAAATTTATGTCACTTTGACAACTTTCAAAGATTGTCTTCTTCCACAATGGATGAGCGATTTATCTAGATAGATTTCACCTCCGCCAGGTGGCATGATATAGTAGTTTCGATATTGTGCTTGAAATACAACGCAAATATTTTAAGATTCAATTGGGAAGATATCTATATGTTTTATCAAAACACACAATTAAACTAGAATTCCAGAAGAAAAAAGGTTTCCAAACCATTTGTAATCGTGTCTACCTTCAACATTCATATGTAGGTAACAAAAAGAGTAATTTTTATAATACTTTCATTCAAACCTCCCCCTAAATAACAACATTTCTAGATTATTATATTGTCACGTAGAAAATTAGAAAAGACAAACTTTAGGTTGACATGGAAATTTATTCAAAGCTAAAACAAATTAACATTTATAAAATACCAGAAAGGTAATGAGGGAATTTTACAGAGTACAAAAATATATAAATATCAAAATTAATAATCTGTTAATAAAATAGTAAATGTTTTACGCTACACCATATATATATATATATATATATATATATATATATATATTGTGTATATATGTGGTAACCGAGAGGGTCAAACCTGTAGTAACCGAGAGGGACAGCCAGGGTGTGGAACGTTTTCCAGTACCTCTCTGCACTTTAACAGTTCTCACAGAGTGCAGGCAGTCATAGTCGAGGCAGAACGGAAGACTTGGGATTGTCCACACACAAAAACGAAGGGACACAGTTGTACTAGGAAAGTTCCGTGAGCGGGTAGAATTGAGCTAAGCAGCAAAAGATGGTTAAGAAGAGTTTTTACTGTTCTACGGTGGCATTCTGGAACCTGGAGGACCACTGACGAGGGCTTCCGCGGATGGTGAAGTGACTATACATTTCCGGCCTGGCGGAGGTTTATATACTTTGTCGATGAGGAAGTACTGGGCCTTTAGTGGATGCAATAGGGGCGTGGATCACGGAAGAGATGTCATTGTACTTTCTTAACGACTTCCTGGAAACCTCCTGACATCTTCTAAGCCTCGTTCTTAAACGTTGTTGGACTTCTTATACTCCAAGCCCTGCTATTTAGCTCAACTCTTAATCTATTACACCGTTTCATTTTATTATCCTCATTTTGTACAGTGTACATTACATATGGTGATGCAATAGTCTATGTCAATCATGTGTATAATTATTTACAGAGGTGTTTATTATTAAACACAACAATATTGTTATATTTACCAATATAGGGGGTTGTTGGTTCATATATATATATATATATAAATAAAGCACATGTGCTCCTGGTCAGGATATGCCATTTTTAATATATATATATATGTGTGGGTGAAATGTTCATTTTTTCCTAACACACACACACTTCAGAAACGCCTTTTTTTAAGCTTTTTTTTTTGCTTTGGATGCCCAAGTCTTCGGGACCACACAGTCCGTAAGAAGAGTTTCACTGACTTCTTGAGTCTTAACATTGCTTTCTACCAGCACCTTCTACTACATTTAATCTTTCAACTTTAACCAATATAATATCCAAAATTATAAATATTCCTGAACTTCATTATCCTTGTATAGCTCGTTAATCATTTTGGATTTACTTGATCATTAGTGAATATATTTGTACATTAATTTTTCCATACGCAATTCAAAAATGTAGCATTTATATATATCGTTAAAAATATATATATATATTTTTAATTAAAATAAATACATAATTAAAAAAACACGAAACCAGAATAAAATTTACTTCGACGCGCATATTTACAATCACATACTATCACATTATACAGGGAATTTCTTTTAGCTTCATTCAATCAGGGGCTAGTTAAAAAACAAGACAGAGTTATTTTAAAAATCTGTAAAAAAGGAATAAGGACAAAAAGTGTCTACCCGCCCCCACAAAATGTAATAAGGTAGATAATAATAAGCACGTTGGTAAATAGATTTATACGAAAATGAAATCGGGAGGGAATAAATTGAGGAGGGCGCTTGTTTACAAACCGATATCGCGGCGCTGGTGATCAATGGAGTGCGAGGTTGGTGCCAGCTGGTCCGTTCCCATGGACTTGATACCGCCGCATTCAGCCATGGGGACACAATATTGTGCTACGCCCGAGTTCTGTCCGAACGAATATTTTTCTAACGAATATTGTGGCGAAGAAATAATTTTATAACTTTCCTTTATTATTTATTTAATCAATGAAAATATACATAATAATATAACTCTGTATTTATAAGAATAGATTATGTAAATATATTAATAAGGTCAAAAATATATTAATTTTTTCAATGAAATGCATAAACAATATACGGTGATAAGTTTGTTGACTTTTTGTTTATTTATTTTTTGGTGATATGAAACCGGTTATGAAAATACTATATTATGAAATGTGAGTTTATAACTTTGCTCTCTCTTTTATTAATTATTTTGAATTTACTACAGCGTCAACGAGCTGTTATATAGGAAAATTTCCATTTGGGTATAGAAAATGATTTTTAAAAAACCTCACATTTCATAATAAAGTATTTTCACACCCGGTTTCATACCACCAAAAAATAAATAAACAAAAAGTCAACAAACTTATAAGAATGAATCCATATATATGTATTTATCAGAATGAATATTTTTATAACGAAAATTATAGCGAAGAAATAATTTTATAACTTTTTTTTCTTTTATTATTTATTTAATCAATGAAAATATACAGAATAATATAACTCTGTATTTATGAGATCTTCATATAACAACAACAACAACAAAAAGGCTTTTAATAGGGCCCATTGCCCTATATGGATTCGCCATACAACAACAAAATAATACAGTAATTTTTTCTCCCTTTCCCCATGTGCACCTGAGCCTTTGTTTGAAAAGGGATTTATTTACACATCTGTTCTAAAACTTTCCTCACTACCTCTTTTGTGTATGAATCTTTTTACAATTGATCTGTAGAAATTATAGAGTTCTATTGCTATATTTTTCTTTTCTGAAATAGTTCTCAGCGTCTTCAGTGGGTTTCTAAATCTCCAGAAGGTGTTTTAAAGAGTTTTTTCTCTTTCTTCACCTAAATATTTGCATTCTATGATATGAGATCTTCATATATGTTTTATAGCTTTGCTGTTAAATATTCTCTAGCTGTAAGCGCTCAACACTAGTCCACACTAGTGAGCTGGACTCCCCGGCTAGTTGACGTTCTGCACTCCAGGAACCTGGGTTATAAATATCTCTCTAGCTGTAAATAATTTGTTGGTTTTAATTGTAACCGCTTAGTCATACTGACGTCATGAATAAATACTCTTTTGCTTAATCGTTTATCTGTTTAATCATTTATTACTACGCTACAATAGTGTTTTATAACAAAGATTCATTATTATGAATATATTTGTTGGTTTTAATTGTATCCGCTTAGTCATACTGACGTCATGAATAAATACTCTTTTGCTTAATCGTTTATCTGTTTAATCATTTATTACTACGCTACAATAGTGTTTTATAACAAAGATTCATTATTATGAATATATTTGTTGGTTTTAATTGTATCCGCTTAGTCATACTGACGTCATGAATAAATACTCTTTTGCTTAATCGTTTATCTGTTTAATCATTTATTACTACGCTACAATAGTGTTTTATAACAAAGATTCATTATTATGAATATATTTGTTGGTTTTAATTGTATCCGCTTAGTCATACTGACGTCATGAATAAATACTCTTTTGCTTAATTGTTTATCTGTTTAATAATATATTACTACGCTACAATATTGTTTTATAACAAAGATTCATTATTATGAATATTGTCACTTAAAACGTTCAGTTGATTTTTGTTACACTGACAAAAATTACTTTTACGGGTTATCTCACAAAGTTGCAGATTACTAGGGCCTAAAGTAATAGTAACTAAAGACACAAAAATCGTACACTCAAGAGTACAACACACACACACAAAAAAGAGTGAATAATAACTCACAATTTGTTAAATAAAATTAAAAAAAAAAACACACAGTACTAATCTTTATTGTTGCGTTGGTAGGGATCGGATTGGGGTTATGCGAGGCATGCGAGGAGATAGCCAGACACGGATAAAGCAGAGATAAAGAACGCAGAGAGCACTTTAAGCGTCTCCACACGATAATCCACCACACTCCTTTCTCGCAATACCATAGCCCCCTTATATATACAGACATGGTCACATTCGTCCAATGAGAAGGCGGGAGAGATTGGTTCACTATCAAACGAAAACAAAATCCTTCCCACTAAAACCTGAGATAAGATTCAAAAAGTGCAAATATTTGTCAATATAATTTGATAACACGAGATGGCGCTCTTCCATCTAAAATGTTCATATGAGCGGTCAGGAAATGCCAATTTTGTATGTTTTTGAAATGAGGATTATAATTTATTTTTCCCAAGACAATTATAATCTATTCACAACGAGAGAAAAACAGAGAGGTAGAGAAAGAAATGACATGTATTATGCTAAGTAACCAAACATTGTAATTAATAATAATTTGATATATATATGCTGTATAATTTATAAGTGACCGTAGGATGGAAGAAATTTATTATTATATTTTATCCTCATAATTATTTCTGTCTTCAAAATATGCAAATTAGTTCGCTTTGTATTAACCTGAATAGGTTTTGAATAGCTCTTAAATGTTAAACTATATATATCTTTATGAAAAATAGTACAAAAGTGAATTTGTACTTGGATCAGGTAGATATATTAAGAAAAAAGGCATTTCCTGATCGTGCAACTGAAAGTTGCTGATGGTTTGCGTCATCTATCGGAAAAAATACCAACAAATCGTATATATAAAAATATATATTCATATATTTTTATATGAAACGGTATTCGACCAATTCTGAAATAATTAAAAATCAACGATTAGTTGATATTTATCCCGATAGATGGCGCAAACCATCAACAACTTTCAGTTGCACGATCAGGAAATGCCTTTTTTCTTAATATATCTTTATGCGAAAAAATATTTTTTTAAATGAAAAAGGTCAGGTGTTGGTATCAAAATCAAAAAAGACATAATCTGACCACGAGCACATGAGCTTTTAAGATGGCAGAGTTGTAGAGAGTTTGCGCGCCACGTGGCCGAGAGAGAAAGTGAGTAAACTCAAAGACCTGAAGATGATTTTTAAAAGTAGACCAATGCCAAAAAAATCTATTGGATAGATACATTAAACTCGCGTAAAACGAATATATACTTTTGGGAAAATAAGAAAATGTGTAAAATGATGGAAATGAAAAAGGAAAGTGCACTTTTTTTTCATACAAAATATCCAACGCGACTCTCTAAGCCAAATAAGACGCTCATCTATAGGTACTTCCTCGGCGCGGAACTGAGGAGTGTACAAGAAGACCCCCTTCTTGTCTGGAGGAGGACTCTCTCAAGGTGGGGAAGCCTTCCTTGCTGAAGACATTTGTATATATATTCCCCTACACTTTATATGCCCTTTTACTCTTTTATTTTTCTCCTTTGTAAAATTTGATTAAAAGAATCAATAAAATTGTTTAAATTGTCAATTGTCTAACCCAAATATTCAAAGTAGATATGTAATGATACAAATGTTCTGTGGTCCTCTGGGGTTTATAGGGTATTCCAGGATAGCCGGCTATAGTAGACTGGTGAATGTTCAGTGCCAGATCACCCTTATTGTCTGTGCGACCGGACTTTGAAGGACTGGGCAAGCTAGGCAGAATATTTATTTTATTGGAGAACTCATAATAAATTTTTTCAAGTGGGTATTAAATCGGTGTTTCTCCAGATGATGGAGCAGCCACTTCCGTGGTGTGCTGTTAAAGCCTAATACACTTGTTCCTAGAGACAGAAGAGATTTTGTTTAGTCAAAGGAATCGTTACATTACATATAAATATAACTTTTTAATATCACAGTTTTGTTGTTTAAGTATTTAGTAGTTTTTAGTATTCTAAGAAAAATCGACGCTAAAGAGTATTGCAAATTAGACAAAAATTGATTCGCAAAGACGTTTCGAGAGAACATTTAAAATATTAAATTTGGCGGCCAGAATGAGCATGTGATCTTACAACACATCTTAACTGAGCCACGGGCAGAGGGAGTATATAAAAGAGGACGAATGTCAATTCTATGTCATATAACATCTTTGAGAGTTTTATTCCGTCTACTCACATTGAGAGTAACTCCGCCTAGCAAACAAGATCGCGCACATTATACCCAGAGGAGGCGCAATTGGGTTAAAAGTAGTTGGTTGGTCTAATCGGTAATTCTCTTGCTATTTGGATAGAGCGATGCCAATATTCGACGATGCTGGCAGGAATGGCTGAACCATGAACGAACACAGCGTCAAGAAGGCAGAAGAAACAATTGAACCTGAGCGATCGTCAGAACAGCTTTCACAGCCCCAGATTCCTCATCAACAACAGTCTGACGTATAAATGATGTAGCGGTGATCATAAGGAAAGTATTAGGTTGCTCAGAAAAAGGCGGCTGTCCTCGCCGCGTTTCGTACCAACTACTTGACCTGGGCGCACCGACAAGCATATTGGTAGTGGTGTCGGACTCATTCAAACTGGGATTTGATTGACTGGAGTAGAATTGTCTTGAACATAAAGGTTGCCTGGGAGGCAGGCATTCATACCTATTAAAATAAAATACACTTTTCGTCTAGAAAAGGTTTTAAAACCTTAGTAAAACCTTTTCAGACAGTAGTTTCTCTTATTTTAGGAAACATAGGGTAGAATTGTCTTCAATAATTATTCTCACATCAAATTCAGTTCCGATGACCAGCGAGATGTGTCTGGAGACCTTATGGTCTGAGGTGCCCTTTCTCTTGATAGACGGCGGACCCCTTTGGTTGTCGTCCACGGCGGTCGGTTAGTTTCCATCTAGTTAATATTGTTTGTGTATATTTTGACGGGAGTGGTGACCGTTTTATATTTTTATAGATGAATGTCCTCCCGAAACAAATATGGACAGCCTCTCTACCAGCTAGATCTCTTTGGAGAATTCAGGAGATTCCATTAACCCCTTTTGGATCTTGAGAGATCAAAGACCTCTCTGGACTTACAAGGGTGAATAGCACTAAACGATGTTCTCCAGGCTGGCATTCTGGATTTTCAAAAGCTGGTGTTATGTTTGTTACCGATATGAATATATAGTTTGCAGAGAGAGACGACCTAGATATGGTGTAAAGTTTTGCATATATTTTTACAGAAGAGATAACCTTTCTTTTTTATGTTTATGTAAATTTAAAACAAAAAAGGTAGATCCTGACCGATCAGCTGAGCATTTTAGATGGCAGAGCACCATCTAATGGAATAATAATCAACTAAACGTTGGTTTTAATCCGCTAGATAGCGCTCTACCATCTAAAAATGCTCGTGTGAACGGTCAGGATATACATATATATTAAAAATAAAAAAGGCATCTCCTGACCACGAGCACATGTGCTTTTTAGATGGCAGAGCGCCATCTAGTGGAGCAAGAATAAACTAAACGTTTATTTTGCTTGCTCCGTGATATTTGGCCAACCCAATTTCTTGATAAATCAAGAAAAGTCATCCACGAACGCGTTTCGCGCTGTTAGCGCTCGTCAGCGTGGAGTAGACTGTAACCACTGCGACCAAAAATATTTTTGGTCCCAATGGCTTCTTGAGAAATCAAGAAATGGGTATTTAAGGCCAAATTTGCGTAAAGACGCTTAACACATGAAAAAACAATAGAAAAAAATAAAAGATAAGTGGGTCAGGTGTTGATATTAAAAATAAAGAAGGCATCTCCTGACCACGAGCACATGTGCATTTTAGATGGCAGAGCGCGTTCGTGGATGACTTTTCTTGATTTATCAAGAAATTGGGTTGGCCAAATATCACGGAGCAAGCAAAATAAACGTTTAGTTTATTCTTGCTCCACTAGATGGCGCTCTGCCATCTAAAAAGCACATGTGCTCGTGGTCAGGAGATGCCTTCTTTATTTTTAATATCAACACCTGACCCACTTATCTTTTATTTTTTCTATTGTTTTTTCATATATATATATTATTTTTAATATCAACACCTGACCTTTTTTATATTTTTCTTATTTTTTGTACACACACATATATGAAAAAATAGTACAAATGTGATACTGTACTGGGATAAGGTGCATAATTATGAAAAAAGGCATCTCCTTATCGTGCAACTGAAAGTTGCTGATGGCTTGCGCCATCTATCGGAATAAATATCAACTATTCTCGTTGATTTTTAATTATTCCAGAATTGGCCAAATACCCATTCTTGATTAATCATTAATGGGTATTTGGTCAATTCTGGAATAATTAAAAATCAACGAGAATAGTTGATATTTATTCCGATAGATGGCGCAAGCCATCAGCAACTTTCAGTTGCACGATAAGGAGATGCCTTTTTTCACACACATATATATATATTACGCATATATTTATATAATATACAAAGGTACTAAAATGGCATATTTCAAAATGAAAGCACAGCGAGGCAATGAGAAAAAGAGATGCCGAATAGCAAAATATCTCAAATAATAATATGTTAGTAAATTTTTAAAATATTCTTTATAATATAAATGACTTTTACTGCAAGTTTTAAAAAATATATTTTATTGGGAGATTTCTCTCTCGATTCTTGTGTCCCTTATCAACCCATTACATCCCGAAATTGATGAAATTTCAAATACGTATAATAATTATTATTTTATTATATATTTATTATATTAAAATTAGAAGATTTGTACACATCATGGAGAAGGAAATGCCCCAAATGCGATTCCGAACCAGCCAGTCCTGAACATCTAGTGAATCGTATCAAATCCTCCAAAAAAGACCTTTGGAAAAACCCCAGGACTATAATAGATAAGCTAAGACAATGGAACTTGATGGAGATCGTTTAAACGACCTGATAAATAAGCAACAACAACAACAAGAGATTTGTGCTCCACCGAAGTACTACAAAAATCTCATATATGTAACCCGAATAATTAAAATCAATTCTCATAGTCCATCAGACATGAATGGGGTTTATTATTGTGGAATATCTATTTTGTAGAGCAGGTCTAGAATACAAATTACATTTATGTTGTGTTGCACATGTGTGTAGCCCTAGTAAACACTAGATCGATAGAATGTATGTGGAGTAAATAGTTATTTAGCGGCAAGTCCTGACGCGTGCTGTCGTGACCAATTAATTATCTCAGAACACTCGGCGCTCCTTTGAAAGCAACATAAAAGGAATTAAAATAAAAAGAAGTGAAAAGGGATGAATGCCGAAAAAGTTCGAGGAGAATTAAAAAGGGAAAAATGCGAAGGTTGAATGCTAGGTTTCTTGGGCGTTGTAAACTTTGAACTTCATTCAATGTTAATGTGAAGATTTTTTTATATTTCCGCCTTTAGAAGAGAAGAAAGGGAAAGGAATAAAAAAGAAACAATAGACAACGAAAGAAGAAAGTTAGCTAAAGCCCAAAGGGGAAAAAAGGAAGAACCAAAGAAAAGCGAACGAAAGAGAAAAGGGGAAGAAAAAGTTTTCAAGAAAAGTAAAAGAAGAAATAAAAAAAAAAAAAAAAAAAAAAACGGGGGCAACTTTGATCTGTTTTATTTCTTAGAAGAATTTGTGTACCATTGATGGGGGAAAGAGATAATGCATGGCTTGGTGGGTGTTCGCCTCCCTACACGAAAATGCACATCTGGTGTTTTCTCAAGACGTTTTCCTCACGCCATTTCTTCCTTTCGCCTTGATTATCTATTCACCGTTTTGATTATAAGAATTGTAAAAAGGTTTCCTGACCTCCCCCGCCTGCCTCTCCGCGGGAACATGTGCCTGATCGATGCATAATTACCGCAGCCCACCACCGAGCATCTCCCCCTTTCTCTCTACCCCATTCTATTTTTTATATTTATAATTAAACCAGACTTCGTTTTTAATCTTTTTATATATAATGGATATTTAAAACTATATATATTTAAATAATGAGTAGTATTTGCGTTTAGGTTGTATATAATATGCAAAATAGGAAATATAATGTATAGTGCATATAGATATATTAGACTGATGTTATTCGACCATGTTCGGTGTTTTCCACGGCCCTGTAGATCTATCTCTTCATCACCCTCGCACACTATAACTATTCCATGCAGACGTGCGTAATGCGGAATCCGGATTATGTCGAAGTTTAGGTTCTACGGCTTCAAATACATTTTAAAAATGAACGTCAGGATTATGAACGCGAGGTTCTGCTTGAGTTATAAATGGTCATATTGAGTTATATCATGCTTTACGTTTTTTAAATATATATATATATATATATATACCACAGCAATAGATAGATAACACTTCGTCACATTATATCAACACCGCATCACGTTCTTGCTCGTGATTTGATAACGTTGCTAGTTCCAAAGAGTTAGAGGGATTTGTAATCTTAATTGCCATTCTTCATACCTTATAGCTCGTGAAGTGTGTTTTAAATGTTAATTTTTTTTTTTAACAACAAAAAAAAATATATATATATATTTGTGCAGAATTAAATATATATCGTGTCATTTAATTAAGAATTTATTACGGAGCGTGCACCAGTTTCTACTGGCTGGAAAGCTTGATGGCAGTGGTGCAGGCGTACAAGCAATATCAGCTTAGATAGCCATGCCATTCATCGATGCAGTAAGGGCAGTATATCCTGCCTGTTAGATTCTACCGTTATTTCCTATCCAAATGACGATCAGTGACAAAGAGTTAGGCGCTAGTTAGGGATACACCAAGTCGTGGTTAGACCATGTCCGCGTTGGTTGGTCTTGGGAATGGAAAAATAGAACTTTTTTCTTCTCAACCAGAATTGGTGGGCAGTACTCCTGTCAGAGCTTTATTTCCATGACTTGTCTTTTGATTATATCGTGGGGTATTCTCCGAAAATTGTAGACCATTTACACTCTATTTAAAACATATGTAGCTTTTGTCAGTGTGGACATCACATTTATTTACGATCAAAACAGACATGGATGCTTAGATAGCACACACAATTTTTACTTTTTAATTCATTCTCACTATTAAGACTGAAATTCTTGCAGGGAACATTTCGCTGAGTCACCTGAACAGGTTGTCGCCGAAAAAGGGCGTTTGTACAGCTTCAAGATCACCATACAGAAACTCTCTCTCTCACCAAAATGTTACAGAATCTTGAATAAAATCCTGAGCGATTTTGTCGCCAATGTAGAGCTGTTATGTAAGATTCGTATGAAGCCTTCAAATCTTGAAACAAGAAGATTCCCAGCCTAAAAACAATCCAGATTTCACTTCAAGTCATGTCAGAGAGAAGACAACTAGGGAAAGATATGTGGTCAACCTCTGTCCTGGGTGATGCCTACCTGAGAGCCCGTGGGCGATGCCAGCAGCGTGAGGATGATTTACATGCTTAAATAGATATTAATTTTATAAATTAACAATAAATACATTTTTTTATAAAATTATGTTTATTGCGAAAGGTGTTTTGATAATTTTATAGTAGAATATCGTAATTTTCTGTAAAATATCGAGTTTTAGAGCATCGACGCTCTTCTACTGGCTTATAAATGTTTTATGGATAAATACAGACCATTTATAAGAATATAAATAAACAGTCTATAGTTCTCCATATTCGCCAGTAGAAGAATGACTTTGCTCCAAAGCTAACATTTTCACAATAAAAATGATACGCTTTTTGATAATTTTTAAATTAATTTCTATGTAATAATTAACAATCTTAATGCTACATGTTTGTACAGCTAACAAGACACACCAAAAAGATACGACACTAGGATCAGCTAAGAATCTTCTCAACTTGTACTTTCTGTAATATTGAAAAAGCAACCCAAGACCATTTTCTCTCTCATGCATAGGAGTTACCTGACATGACTTTTGTCATAGCCCTCAAATAAAATCTATAAAAACAAAGGTCACCTCTCCCATCAAAATAGACGCTAAAACTAAGCGCCATCTATGAACCGTCTTGGCAAACTAGATGACTCAGGTCGGTGACAAAGTCACACCAGCTTTGGCAAACAAAAGCGTCCACTTGGAGACCATGGTTTCGGGCTAATGGCCCTCGTCAGTGTAGTGTGAACTTTATTTAATGAAATCCACAAGGGATCTAATGAAAACTTCACAATCTGTCAAAGAGGCGACCTTTATTTTTATTAATCAATTTCCTCCCGGCAAAAAATTTACACCTAAAATAAGTTAATACCACTTTTTTGGTAATTAAAAAAACTCGATTTATAGCATTTTATAGATGGAAAATCACTATATATGTAAAATATATAATATAAGGGGAAATGTACCAGATTAAATGGTCAAATGAAAAAAGACGTCCTGAAAAATTCTATATTTTGTTTAAGAAAAAGGCCGCACTTTAAAATATATTGAATCTAGTTTTTTTTCAATTCACTTTGATTAGTAGCCCGTAAAAACATATTCTCTCTAATTTTCAAATTACCAAATCTTTTTCCTTGATTATACAAGTTATTATGAAGGCAACACGATTTTGTTAAAATTGATTTATAAAAAAGATAAAACTATAGAATATATATATATAACTTTTTGAAAATAGCGCAATCCATAGATACATCTTTAATTAAAAAGGCATATATTGGATCAAAAAATCATTTATTTTACCAATATTTCAGTTGGCTGAACGCCAACCTTTATCAAGCCAACTGAAATATTGGTAAAATGAATGATTTTTTGATCCAATATATGCCTTTTTAATTAAAAATATATATAACTGTTTAAATTATTAAAAAGAGGTTATGCGTTATTTTAAAATATATATCGAGATATAAAAAAACTAACTTTTTAATAAAAAATATTAATATATATATATATGTTTCGAAAATAGAGCAATCCATGAATAAATCTTTAGTTAAAAAGGCATATATTGGATCAAAATATAATTTATTTTACCTTCTTGCAAGTCTTAGAGCGTCATAACTAAAACTGGTTGAAATCGTTTTGAAAACAAGGTA
Organism: Cordylochernes scorpioides; assembly: GCA_030710605.1. Classification (NCBI taxonomy): domain Eukaryota; kingdom Metazoa; phylum Arthropoda; class Arachnida; order Pseudoscorpiones; family Chernetidae; genus Cordylochernes; species Cordylochernes scorpioides. Next base: position 8,174,702 of record CP092886.1, read on the forward strand.
AAAATAGGTAAAATAAATGATATTTTGATCCAATATATGCCTTTATGTATATTGTAGCATATGTATATTGTAGCATATAAAATCAAGAAAGACAAACTTCAGGATGACATAGCAATTTATTTAAGACAAAATCAACATTTATAAGATACAAGTTAAGCAATGAGGGAAGTTTCCAGAGTAGCATAATATATATATATATATATATATAATTAATAATCTGTACATAAAATATAATAAATACTTTGCTAGAATATAATATAGAGTTTGACACACGTGTGTGACTAGGCTTAAAAATAACTATTTTACTTCTTCTTCTTTCTTATCTTCACACTGGGTGTAGTAGAATGCGTCTGCCTTTGTCATTAAGACTGGGAGCACTACTCAGTGGCAGGCCGACTTAGCTCCAAAAGAAATGGCGGTCTCTGACATGAGGAACAGACCATGTGCAGCTGCTCCTAACATGGAGTATAAACGCTGCTCATCCTGTATCCCTGGATTAGGAGCCCTTACAGGGTACTATCAGCCGGGCCAGCTGAGCCCAGGTTTTTTAGTGAGCTTGTTACTGCTCTCCCTCCTCCTTTTTCATCCGGGCTTGGGACCGGCAAAGGCGGAGTTACAATTTTACTTGAAGATAGGAAAGCTAGTATGTGCTCCAGTAATCCGGGTTATATTAATAGAGAGAGATAAGAAAGAAGAAGACCATTTTGATTGAAATCTTTACGATTTTATTGTGATATCGTAAAGATAGAGGCTGCCTGGCCGCCATTCGTATTTTTATGAAAAATAGACACTTCGGCCAGTTAGAGTTTTTTCATTTTTCTCAACGTTTCAACAAAAATCTTTTGTCTTCGTCAGGAGAAGTGATACTTATGACTTTACGCTCTTTTATAAAATCATATTTACCTTTTATCAATAATTTGAAATATCGCAATATTTTGTCACGCTTACAGAAATATTCACTTTTCCAATTTGTTATTTTAGTCAACTTTGATAAACTTGGATTTAAATCTTGTGTTAAATTCATAGATATGCCTAAGCTCAAATTTTTATTCCGTTTATATTTTGAAACGAAAAGTTTACAGAAAATGAAAGTAATTTTTTTTTTTTTAGAAAAATAAAAGAAAGAAAGACAAAGGAAATATTTACAATGGGAAAAGGAAAATTTTCTATCAATTTCCAAGTTAACAATTGATTCACCTCATTTGTCTGCATAGAGGGCTTTCTACTTGGCCCAATCTCTGAATAATTCAGCAGGGTATTGATCAGGGCGGTTTAATCATTTCTGCCAGGCCTTCGATATTGATTGGGCCGCGCACTCCCAGATTTCCACAAATAAATCTCAATGAGCGGGAGGAACCGAAAGTATTTTGATTTATAACGTGGCGAGGTTTCTTTGACCGCGGGGAGCTATTCTCCTGCCCTTTACGCCCACACCAAAACACCAATGTTTTAAAAAATATTTAAAGAAAATGTGTTTGCAAATTGCCAACATATTTCTGATAGATTACATTTATTTTTCAGAGAAATTATATCTTTTTATCATATTTTTGTTTGAGATTTATATATATTGTTTTGATGGAAAAAGAGAATATTTATTTGTTGTTTTATTTGATAATACACTTTTCGTATGAGTAGCTAGTTACATCAACAAATGTGGCATTTGAAAAATTAAGATCGTGCAACTGAAAGTTGCTGATGACTTGCGCCACCTATCGGAATAAATATCAACTAATTGTTGATATCTTTACATATATATCATAATACTAGCGGATGTGTACCCGGCTTCGCCCGGGTTTTATCCGAGTGAAAGTTTGCCTAACGAATATTATATATTATGAAGTATAATAAACAATGTTAAAGATTAGTTTTAATTATTAATCAAGATTGTGTGTGAATATGTGAGAAAGATGTAATATCGTTGTTGTTTTCTTGGCCGACTGTTTTACATATGGTGTTATCTTAAAATTGCTTGTTTTGAATATTTTTTTAGATTGAGATTATTAGCTAGTATGTAAAAAAATTAACTCTGTTGAATTTTTTTTTTGTATTTATATATAAATAAAATTAACTCTGTTGATTTTTTTTTGTATTTAATCGATAACACCGAAGTTACGCATGTTAATGTTAGGAAATATATTTTGATGTTAAGCAAAACCTGCTCCATCTCGTTTTACATAAATGTTGAAAATTTGGTTGAAATTGATGCATTGTAACGAAAGTTTTTAGCGAACAACACTTATGAAATTTGCATTTTATTAATATAGATTGGCCGAATAACTTTTTTTTTTGGTAAAATCAAGAAAAGATAATCACGTACGCGTTTCAGGATATTGGCCCTCGTCAATATGGTGCAGGCTGTACCTCAGCGACCAATAAAAAGATCAGCTTGCTCCACGCTGTCGAGGGCCAACAGCCTGACGTGGATATAAGGTTGGCGTTCCCTGACTCATCTTCAAAAGCGTAAGTGGCCAATATTAAGGAATAATTAAAGATTAGCGATTAGTTGATATTTATTCCGAAAGATGGCGCAAGCTATCAGCAACTTTCAGTTGTACACTCAGAATTTAACTACCTTTTCCTCAGATTTTTGACGTGACAACGTCTTAACAACGTCAACACTTATGAAAAAGTGTAACGCCCGGTAACGTTACGATGAGTCACCGAACGAGAGTGCTGCGCTAGAGAATTAGGCGCATTGAATCGGCGCATGCTTGTCTCTGTCTTTGTCTTTCTCGAACGTTCTTGGCGTTGGAAAAACAAGAAAGCGTCATAATACAAGTTCACACGTGTGGTTAAAGTATCGTCAGCTGTGTCTGTAGTGAAAATGTGGAGTGCTTAGATTCGTCATTTACAACAACTACAACAATAAAGGTAAATAATTGTACACTGATATTTCATTATCGTAAACTATGATTGATTGATTAATTGTTAGATTGACACAAAAGTTGAGAAACTGAGTTTATAGGTTATGTCATACTATTGATAAATGTTGATAGTGTTAAGTAAATTATTAGTTTAAAATTAATTAATTAATTAATTATTATTTTACAAATTTTAAATAGTTTCAAATTTATTTAGCAAAAATTTGAACCTTCGATCTGAATAAATGTTTTGATTTTCGAATTGATTATTTAAAATTACAAATATTAAGAAAAAGTGTGGCAGATATAAGAAAACTTTATTTAAACTGTGTTGAGCAAGAATTTTAATATCTAATATAAGTAAATGTTTTAATTTTCAACTTCATCATTTACAATTCCTTGTTCCTATTGTGCAATTTAATTATATTCATATCAATAAATATTCTACCGTTGTCACGTAAAATCTTCGCCCGTAAAACCGACTTTACAGGCAACCATTGTTTATTTCATGAAATTAAGAAACGAGTTGTCAGGCTTTACGTTTTTGTTAAAATCACCACACAGAAGAATCGGTATACTAGAATCAATTTGCACGAACGGTGGCACGCACTGGCTGTTGTGAATGTACGGACCGAGTCCTTGCCATAGTAACATTCCAATATCCTGCATACTAGCTCCTGGATGAATATATACAGCACCGAGTATAAACTTGAAGCTAGTATTAGCGGCGAAGCAAGTAACTTCAGTCATGCACATGTCACCCTTGGTTTTAATGACACGAGTTACGTCTGTAATCGTAACTTGGAACACTTCCGCCGTAGATGTCGATGATAATTTACGATAGATCGCCACTCCACCAGCCGCGTTGGTATCTGAGTTAGGTCGATTATTTTTTTCACTTTTTTTTTACCATTTTATTTTTAAAAAGTTTTCATAAAAATAACGTTAAAGGTTTTGAAGATTTTGACAGAGATATTTTATAGTTCCTTTTACAAGAAAATAAAACCTAATACAAATAATTTAATAGTGTGTGACGTTTTGTTAACAATGCTGTTATTATTGTACTTTATCATATTTCCTTTTAGTATATTAAAGAACTTTATTTTCCAATTTGAAACGCTTCACGATTTTGCTTGTCATCCTTGCGCAGGGACCATGCTAATCTTATCTGTATCGTTCCTATTTTATAGGTACCGCCGAACACGCAGAGCAATGTCGCCGCATGGCCCCCGAAGGAACAGCTACGGAATGCGACGCGCAGTGTGTATGCTAATGCGCAAGAACTGCGTGGCCGTCCCGCGCAGTACCACGGCTTCCTCCAAGCTCTCCTGGTAAACGCTCCTTGCGATTTCAGCCACTAGACGGCGGCAGAATGGACCAAGGGCGGCTGCATCGTCGTCGGTGCTTTCTGTCAGCCTGGCGGTGAGCAGGGCCCACTAGGTCGCGGACACGCACTCCTCTTCCCATTGAGGGCGCCCGAAGAGATGGCGTCGCCAGGAACCTGCAAGTACCAGCGATAGGCAGGTTCAGTGGGTGGGAGTGGGCACCACCCGGTTGTTCAGGCCCAGGGTGGAGGAGGCTGCACCCACAGATTCAGCAGCCCACGGCGACGGGACAACAGTCAGAAACCCGAGGACAAGGAGGTCATCCAAGCTCCGGACTCCGCCAGCCAAGAGTAGGCGTTCATTTCCCCTGCTCGCATGCGACCTGAACCCTCTTGAAGCAGGCGAGCTGGAGTTAGGTCCTTATATCCAGAAGCCCTAAGCTACCGACGGACACAGGGCGGGCCAATAGACTTCCTGGGAACCAGGTGTCTCGATCGAAGGACCCCCAGACGAACTGCGTCAGCCTGGCCTTTAATTTGACGATAGTGGTATCGCCGGGTAGGTAGCCGTGCAGATGGTGGAGCACTGCTTCTAGTACCAGCGAATTGGCCGCTTTCCCTCGCCCGACCAAGGAGAAGCCATTAACGTATGGGGACCCTCTCCAGGATGCTCAACAGGTGGTTTTTCTGGACCGATGTTCCTTGATCTGATGAAATTTCGCAACCCATCACCGTGATGGAAGATGCGGACCACGAGATTCTCAGCGGAGAGTCGGCGCGGTCCCTCCAGACATACTCCTGACGCAGGCCGGAATTCGTCAAAGATGGTCTTGAGTTTCTCGAACTGCCAATCCTCGCGGATCAGCAGGAGAATATCATTGGCGTACGCCAGGACGTTCCCTCTTCCAAGAACTTTCTCTAGATGGCTCAGGAAAGAACTGGTGATAATGGAGAAAAGATGACAGTTTCCACTTTACTCAAGGAGATATCTGCTCGATGAGGCTTCCCTGCTGCCCGTGGTCCAGGAGTGTAAACTCACAGGTTATCACTTCGTGAGCCATTGAGGTCACCTTATAAAAAGGCCGTAGTGCCACAATGATGTCTTTGACGGCTATAGAAAGATTTCCTATAATAATATTCCCGGCCATCTTCTGTATGGGAAAGATCTCAGGAGTGTGCTGACGATGGTGAGGCCCTCCTCCACTCCTCCTCAGTGTTGCAAAGTCCCAGCAGAACGTGGCCGGACATCATACTGAAGTGTGTAGTGGTTAGGCCAAATCTATGGCTAAAATATAGATGGAACTTTTTCCGGGAGGATATTGATCTAAAAAGACAATGGTCGTCTCCCCCGTCAAAATAGACACCAAAGCTAGACGCCATCATAGATGGCCACTTAGCTATCCTCTTTGGTAGATTTTCAAGATTATATTAGATCCCTTTTAAATCTCATTCCCTATTGGAGCTGTGACCCACAGCTTGAAGTTATTGTAGTTACTGACATGGATCTGACATGCTTTTGCCAAGGATTCCATCGAAGTCTTAGAACTTTGTCCCTAGTACCTTTGCGTCCTTTTTCTTGCGGCATGAAGAGCGACTTTGTCGTCGTATCGTCTATAGGGACATCGTCATTTTGGAGGGAAGTCTTAGCTTTGACACAGCGGTGGAATCCTGGAGCCAGTCTCTGAAAATGTAGATCAAAGCTCTCATGGCCTCTAGGTCTTCTCGGCGATATTCAGTGTGTCTTCTTTAAATTTATCCAGCATCTCCACCAAAATGCCACGTGGAAAATTAGGAAAGACAAGCCTCAAGATGAACAGCAATTTTATTGAAGGAAAGAACAAACTATAATTGATAAAAAGATAAGCAATGAGGGAAGTTTACAGAGTAGCAAAATATAAACAACAAAATTGATGATCTGATAATAAAATAATACTTTGTTACAATATGTATTTAAAAATTAATTATATTCTCTACGAAAACATTAATATAATTCCTATAAAAACAATCAAATTTGAAACCTATGTTTATGTCTATGTGAAAAATATATACATATTATATTTAGGAGTATTTTTGTTGTATATATTAATTAATTGTTTCCACAGAGTGTGTGTAAGATCATAAGTAAATAGGCGCTAACCGAAGAAAAAAAAGTTCCTTTGTTTTAATATTAGTTTCTTTTTATATTTGTTCTCTCTATTGTAAATCAATAAATATAATGTTTGTTTATAATTTTCTTGGAATCAGTTTCATTAAAAATTCTAAGCAAAGTCAACAATTTTCATCCTTAAATGCATATAGACATGCTTTTGATTCGGAAACAATATTTAATAATTTCAAATTTATATATATATATATTTAATATATTTCTTTTCATGAGTAATTTATACGACAAAAATGTGGCATTAATTTTTTAAAAGTATATTTCACATACAGGATAAGTTTTAATTCGACTAAAACTACTAAAATTAAAACAATGAAAAAAATCACATAAAAAGTTTCGTAAAAAAAAAAAAAGGATTGCCCAAAATTAAATGGTAAAAAATAAACAACGCAGAAGAGGGGTTGTAATTAAATTGAATAGTTCGGAAGTTGCCAAATTACATTAATGGAGAGTTAAGGCTATCCCAGTATCTATTATCTTCCATTTTCACATTTTCCGCCCAGGCGACGAGGTGAGAAGGAATCTGCTGCCATGGAATTAATTGGAAAATGTTGCTCCTCTAATTATTTTAGAAAATAACGAGGTGAAATTGCTTTCCGGCGCAATATTTTGGACGGTGTGGGTTCAGAGTTTAGAAACGTTTTAGATTTATATATTTTTTCATGAAAAGTTCATTTTATTTTTATTGATATTTCGAAAAAATAGGATATTTTAAAAGTTTTTTAAAATTGAATTACACACATATACATGCTATGGAAACACATTTGTCACTTTGAAAAATCCAAAGAGGTTGAATTATTAAATGAAAGATAGTAAGAGAGTAATTTTTGTTTCGCTTTACATAACCAATTTTCACATTTCTAGTTTTAGTTTCTTTTTAATTGAGTATATGAATTAATTTCCACTGTTCACCGCTCCAAGAATTAATAAAAAATCTTGCCGTTTTACAAACATACCAACCCAGTATAACTTAGAGTCTTATAAAATTTTTACTACTGACCTGTCTAACATAATATTTTTCTTGAAAAACTTCCAATTTTACAAGACCACCTCAAAAGTAATGTTATGTTTGTAAGTTTTGAATGAAAAGTATCAATAATCTTTTACTGCCCGTAATTTATAATCTGTGCTAATAACAATTCTGTATATATATATCATGTACACCAATACCTCGCTTTGCGTCGTTTCGTTTTGCGTTTTTTTCGAAGTTGCGTCTCTGCTTAAATTTTACTGATTTTCACTGTGCGTCGTTAGATTTTCGAAGTTGCGTTGTTTTGGATTCGAGTCTTTAATTTTTTTTTTTTTATTTTTTTTCCCTAAAATATGGCAACACCTTTGTTTTTGATTGCGCCTTCACATACTTTCACTTTGCGTCGTGTTTTTTTTTTGGAACGTAACCCCGACGCAAAGCGAGGTATAGGTGTATACATAAAATTCTTCTCATTCTTCTTTTGTTCGATGTATACCTACTACTGTTCTGCACAAATTCTCTGCCTTGTAATCTCCTAGAAGAATCTTATATAAGACCAATGTATCTTAATAAAGGCTTTTGTGTGTGTGAGTATATAAATAATAATGAAATGTATGTGGCTTAACTTGACTTAATATATTTTATTCAAATTCACGATTTCGACGTGGTTGTGTATGGACGCCCATCTTCCAGAGTATTCCGTAAAGAAGACAGCCATTCAGTTTTGACGGAATATTTCTAAAATAACAAGTATCTTTTCATAGTTTCGTGTCAAACATCAACCTCAAGAATAAACATTCAAGTGCAGAATTTATAAACAGAATGAGCATATGCAATATTTGTAGCGATCTGGTGGACTATATGCTCGGAACCACTAGGAAGGTTCACCACTGATTAAGCAAGCAATCCCAATTCTTTTTCATTTTCACTTCACTAATTGTAGAAATTCGTCCTTCATTTTAAGAAAATACTTTGACTAGTTCCATCCTTTACATATCTTAAAGGTTTGATTCTTGTGCTTCACATAGAACCTTTTTTTTTTCAATGTTCAAAAATAAAAATAAAAACCGTCTATCCAAGTGATACACGAGAATCAAGCCATGAAATAACCATCTTAAGGAATTCAGCAATATTTTCCCTTGAATTATTATTTCTTCAAAGGTACTATATTATATATAACATGAAAAGTAATTTATATACACTCATGAACAAAAGGAAGCTGAAAGTCTTTGATATCGCCGCCATCTATTTTTTAAAGGAGACAGAAGCAATTTTGTTCACACTTGGTTATCTCGTGTGTCTTCAATAAAGATCACCGTGTATCAAATATCTGTCATACTTATTTTAAAATCCCGATATATATGCTAATAGGTACAACTTCCTTAAGTTTTGTCCATGAGTATATATATACGCAAGGGAAAATCCTCTAGCGATGCAGAATAAAATAAAAACTAAAATCTAATTGAGAAAATATGGTAATGATTCAGACTAAAAGGGAGAAAAGGTAGGCAAAGAGTTTTATTCCAATATATTTTTGTTTTTTTAAAATGATATATATAGATAGAAATTTTGCCGGGAGGATATTGATCTAAAGAGACAAAGATCGCCTCTCCCGTCAAAATAGACGTCAAAACCTGACGCCATCTATTAACCGTCGCCGCAAACTAGCGGCCTCGGGTCGGTGGCAAAGCCACAACACCAGCTTTGGCAAACTGAAAAGCGTCCACCTAGAGACCATGGTTTCGGGCTAATGGCTGGTGTTGTGGCTTTGTTACCGACCCGAGGCCGCTAGTTTGCGGCGGTGGTCAATATATGGCGTAAGGTTTTGACGGGAGAGGCGATCTTTGTCTCTTTAGAGTGATATATATAAATATAAACCTATTTTAAGGCATTTTAATATAATTTGTACATATTCATACTTTTATCAGTTTAAACTCTGTATATGCATTTTAATTTTTATATATTTTTATATTGCAGTGCTAGGCGTTTTTACAAGTGTATGTATATATGTACCGGGGAATAGATCGACAAAAGACAAACTTCGCTAATAAGCTTTCCATCTTTGAAAAGAAGGACAGTGGGTCGTCGAAATGTCAGTATAATAAACTTTTTAAAAACGAGTTGATGAGTTCTACGACTTGTTTAAAATCCAACCTACAATTATGGTGTTCTCTAATATAATAGGTATCATCCAAATTACACTCTTTACAACCAAGAGTAGGTCTTTTTGATTCCTAAACCGAGTGCGGTCTGAACCCCGTTGAAGTAGGAAGTCTAGAGCTGAATCCTGTTGTCCATCAGTGGCGTGGGTGCCCAAGTCACCATTGATGGACACAGGACAAGCTAGCATACCACCAGGCATCCAGGTGATATGTTAGCAGGATCCTCAAGGCGAACCTTGTCAGCCTGACTTATTTTCAGGTGATAGTAGAATCGCCATGCAGATGGTGGAGCACAGACGTCAGAAAATTAGTCACCCAACAAGTGAGAAGCAACAAACGTAGGAAGAACATTAGAGATGGGGCTCCCTCTTTGAGATTCCTAGCATGTGATTATCTTGAACAGTGGCGCCATGTCCTAAGGTTATCTCGCAGCCAAGACTGAGGGGTGATGATAAGCACGAGATGCACAGTGGAAAGTCGGCACGGTCCTTCTAGCTTCGACACTACACTGTCAGCTAGTAAAGCACCTAGGCCAATTCTATAGCACATAGATAATTCATCTATCTTGACGGGATATTATTCTTGAGTCCAATTTTCCCCTATATTTATGCTATCGAATTGGCCAGCCACTTTCCTAACTAAGAATCTTTATTTAGCTTCTGAGGATTTCATGAATCTCTTCTAGATCAAATGTAATAAGATGTCCTTGTGTGACTGATGATGACCATAGCTCTCTTTGCACACGATAACGCAATTTAACCCAATCTTGGTTATCACACCATTCCGTGGGCCTCCCATATTACACCAACGTCGACTGCACCACAAGATCTCACGGCTTATCCACCAGAACAAATCGTGAGAATTTGGTAACTTCCAAACTTCAAACGAGGATGAACGTGGTGTGATGATTGTAGTACAAAATTCTATCGAGTGCACTGAAATAAATAGGGCACTGTTGATCTACTGAAACTTTGCATGTATAATACTCTTATAGAACTATTTTGAGTATCTATCTCTCCAATTTACATTGCTGGGCTGACACCCTGGCCATCCTGGCATCTGTCAAGATGCGCATCTATAGATATTTCCCCAGTGTGGTACTGAGGAGTGTTCAAGAAGACCCCCTCCTTGTCTGGAGGAGAAATCTCTCAAGGTAGGGTAACCTCCCTTGCTGAAGAAATTTGTACACATATACAACTATGAAAAACAATAGAAAAAAAATAAAAGATAAGTGGGTCAGGTGTTGATATTAAAAATAAATAAGGCATCTCCTGACCACGAGCACATGTGCTTTTTAGATGGCAGAGCGCCATCTAGTGGAGCAAAAATAAACTAAGCGTTTATTTAGCTTGCTCCGTGATATTTGGCCAACCCAATTTCTTGGTAAATCAAGAAAAGCCATCCACGAACGCGTTTCGCGCTGTTGGCGCTCGTCAGCGTGGAGAAGGCTGTAACCACTGCGACCAAAAAGATTTTTTGGTCCCAATGGCTTCCCGAAAAATCAAGAAATGGGTATTTAAGGCCAAATTTGCGTAAAGACGCTTAACACATGAAAAAACAATAGAAAAAAATAAAAGATAAGTGGGTCATCTAAAAAGCACATGTGCTCGTGGTCAGGAGATGCCTTATTTATTTTTAATATACAACTATATAAATTTACCTACATTTTATTTTCCATTTATTTACTCCTTTATTATATATTAATCTTTATTTTTATTTCTGTAACAATTGATTAGAATAATTTAAAAATTTGTTTAAATTTCCAATTGTCCAATTTACATGGATATAGATTTTCTATCTCTCTAGATTGGTGTAATCGATTTTAAGGATTGTCTAATAACCTTGCTTTTTTTTTTGTCTGATAATCAGGTGGTGTTTTCTTTTTTTTTTTTTAATAAGTCTTATATAAGAGAGAGTGAATGGTGGGGCACGTTTTCTGATGATATAATCCGAGACAACACACACATTAGAATATAATTTTTAAATCTTTGGCTGCTAGCATTTAGCTGGGCATAGTGGGTTTGTCCCCATGTCTTGGGTGGCTGGCCTTACCAGGAGTAAGAGGCGCTTGATGTACTGACCCGCCCCACCTCATTCTCTCCCCACACATCTATCGCAATTGAGTCTGAATACATAAACCAAATTAATCATATAGAACCTTAAATTATAACCATTAACGTTACTTTTTTCTTAAATAGGTCCTAACATGTGCTGCAAAGTGAAGGAGATAAAGCGTATTCTTTAGGATGTGATATTTTTTATTAATGCCCACATCACATAATAGTTTAAAAATGCCAATGTTATTACCATTGGCATTTTTGTTACGATTATTTGTCATCTTCATAGAAAACATATCTTGCACATATCTTTTCAATTCATAACTCTTTTAGAATATTCTGTTTGGCCTCCTCAGTAGCTTGTTTTCATCGTACAATATCATTTCTAAAATGCCAACATAATAAAGCATAGAGTTGTAAAAGATAACAATATATAAAGAGACAAAGGTCACCTCTCCCGTTAAAATATATGTCAAAACTAGACGCCATCTATTGACCGTCGCCGCAAACTAGTGGCCTCGGGTCGGTGACAAAGCCACAACACCAGCTTTGGCAAACTGAAAAGCGTCCACCTAGAGACCATGGTTTCGGGCTAATGATCCTCGTCAGCGTAGAGCAGGCTGTACCACTGCAACCAAAAATGTTTTGGTCCCAGAAGCTTCTTGAGAAACCAAGAATTGGGTATTTAAGGCCAAACTTAGGAAATTAGTTTCAGGGAACAGGCTAAATCAACCTTTAGTTGATATCTGTTCCACTAGATGGCGCTCTGCCATCTAAAAATCACATGTGCTCCTGGTCGGGATATGCCTTCTTTATTTTTAATATCAACACCTGACCTTTTTATTTTTCTATTATTTATATAATATTGTATATTTCAAAAATAGAAAGCAATCCATAAATATATATTTAATTAAAAAGGCATATATATACGAGGGCCATCCAATAAATAAGTTTCCCTATTTTTTTTTTTCTGCAAACGAAACGTTGTAAAAATTAGTTAGTATAGAAGAAATGGTCACTAGGATGCGTTGGAAGCTGGTGACCTTCAAAATCACGCTACTCGTACGCGCAAGTCCGTAGCGCTTCAGTTTCCATGGAGCTACTACCACTGGTGAACGTGTCCACTTGCGAACTCCGTTCTGTAATTCGTTTTTTTCACGGCAAAAAATGAAATTGCGGTCAATATTCATCGCAATTTAGTGTCAGTGTATGGTGAAGAATGTATGAGCATCCAAATGGTTCGCCGATGGCGTTCATGGTTCTTAGAAGGACGGCAAAACGTGCATGATGACGAGCGAAGCGGCAGGCCCGTTACTGCTACGGACAATGCAGCCGTTGCTGCTGTTCGGAATGTGGTGGAAGCTGATCGCCGCGTCACCATTGACGAAATAATGATTCAACTGCCTCCTGGAATCGAAATTGGACGCTGTTCGATTGGAACAATCATGTCAGATATTTTGAATTTTCGCAAAGTCTGCGCAAGATGGGTCCCACGTTTGCTCTTGGAAAATCACAAGCAACAACGGATGGAGGCAGCCCGAGCTTTCCTGGAAATGCATCAAAGAGATGGAGATCAACTGTTTTCCCGTATTGTCACTGGAGATGAAAGCTGGGTGCATCATTCAACTCCTGAAACAAAACGACAAAGCATGGTGTGGAAGAAGCCTGAGGAAAGTGCACCAAAAAAGGCGAAGGTCACAATCTCTGCAGGCAAAGTTATGGCTATGGAAAACTTCAAATGGGAAATTTTCACACATCCACCTTATTCTCCGGAACTTGCCCCAAGCGACTTCCATCTTTTTCCATCACTCAAGTGGCACCTTGGAGGCAAGCACTCTGCGAATGATGACGAAGTGCAGGCGGAGGATAACCACTGGCTACGAAGACAGGACACGGCTTGGTACAACAGTGGTATCAAAATATTGCTACAACGGTATCAAAAATGTTTGGACAGAAATGGTGATTATTTAGAGAAGTAGTCTATGAGTTGTATAATGAAAATAAAATAACTGCATAATTGTAAATAATGTGGTTTATTTGTTAAAAAATAGGGAAACTTATTTATTGGATGGCCCTCGTATATATATGTTGTATAATTACTGTGTGGAAAAAAAATTTAGCAGTCGTTTGTGGCTGTCTCCACCTCAATAATCTCTTTATTTTTCAAATCTTTTTAAAACAAACAACAAAATTTACATACTTGGCACGCAAATTAATTATTTTACAAACAAAGAACATTATGCAAAACAGATAGAATTTTTCTATTATGCAAAATAGATAGAAGTTGAATATCATTCAAAATGTATCATATATATATATAATTTTAAAAGTTTTCCGATAACGTACTAATTTTCAAAGACGCTTAATATTTTCTTGGATTCCTTGGAAAAATGTTGTAATACTTTGTAATTGTCACAGACAAGCTCCTGGCTACAGCATCTTTTCAGCAATCATCTTATAAAAGAGGCATTTTTCTTCGAGTAGAAGTGAGAAAAGGGGACTATTAATATCAACTCTCATTTTGTAACCTGTCTCAAATTGACATACATAATATTTGGCATATAGTTATTGCATTTATTTTTTATAGATGGAGAGAAGTGACCATTATACACTCTTATAAATCATTACATGGGGAAAACTTGTAGTTTTCATAAGATATTAAGAAAAAAAAAACAATCTTTTTATTGCAATACATAACAATATTTACAATAGTTATTATCTAAACATGGGAAAAATGAAAAATATTTTTAAAAGTCAAATGTTAAAAAGGGAATTTCCTGACCACTCACATTAGCATTTTTAGATGGCAGAGTGCCATCTAGTGGAACAAAAATGAACATTTATTTAGGTTTGTTCCATAATATCGGCCAACCCATTTTTTGATAAATCAAGAAAAGCCAACCACGTACGCATTTCGGGCTGTTGGCCCTCGTCAGTTTGGTGCAGGCTGTACCTCAATGACCAAATATTTGCCCTTGAGGCTTCCTGAAAATCAAGAAATGAGTATTTAAGGCAAAAAAAAAAAAAATTGCGTAATTACTATGAACATGTGAAAATAAAAATAAAGTTATGTTTTGATATTAAAAATAAAAAGGGCATGTCCTGATGGCTCACACTTTTGGAACTTATAAGGTGCCAGAACCACATTTGGCTACTTGCACTCACTGCTGGGACTGGACTTGCAAAAGTCACTGAAGCCATTTGATGGGATTTTATCCTGGATTGGGGCTGATACAAATCAACAGTTTGTTCCATTCACACCAAGCAGCTTGTTCCATTCCATCCATATAATGTAAATCTAAATTTAATAGTTTTTCCCATTGATACTTTTAAAATATGAGTTATCACTCATGCATCTGACAAAATTTACTATTACAGGTTAAACACACAAAGTTGCAATAAACTAGGGCCTACCGTAAGAGTAACTAACACAGAGAAATGCGTACAACAGCAACAATAAAAAGGAGCAAAAAAAAACCTCACGAATTGCTATATAAAAACAAAACAGTACTTATCCTTTATTGTAGCGTTGGTAGGGATCGGACAAAGGTCACACAGATATGCGAGGAGATCACCAGACACGGATAAAGCACGCAGAGAACACTTTAAGCATTTCCACACAATAATCCACCACACTGGCCTCGCAATACCATAGCCCCCTTTTATATACAGACATGGCCACATTTATCCAATGAGAAGGCAGGAGAGATTGGTTCACTAACAAACAAAAACAAAATTCTTCCCAATAAAACCTGAGATAAGATAAAAGTGAAAATATTTGTCAATATAATTTGACACATCACTCACATAAAAAATGGACATGTCTATACAATGTTACAAACATTACATTAAAAAAAAAGTTAAATCAGACAACTTCAGCCATAATGTATATGATAGCTACTGACCAATCAGCTACTACACAAGGGCCATGGTGTCACAGAACTGTGCCAATCACCTAAACTCTAATAATAAATATATAACGAATGAAGTCATTAAGATGCAAAAGTTTCTTTTCACAAATAAATCAAACTTCTACTTTCCTTACTGCAATGAAAAAATATTGGGAGGGCTTGGCTCATCAGTGGTGAACTCTCCCAGCAGTTTCACCAATTTAATCTACCAGACCGCTTCTTTAGAGCTCTTATACTGTATTGGATGATTCTGCTTTTATATGCTACACTGATTTCTCTGTGTTGCATTTTTGTGTCTTGCTATTTTCCAAATGTATATATATATTATATGGTGTTGGTGTCTTGTCCATGATTCTTGTTTGTCCTGCTGCAGGGAATGAGGGGAGCCATTGTCCTTTAGTTAGCCACATTTAAAGAGTTTCCTGCAGGCCTTTATGGCTACTGTAGCAGCCTGGTGTTCACAAAGTCCCCTCCATACTTCAGGACAGTCCCCTACTTGAGCTGCTTCGCCCACACACCACGTAGAGAGAAGTTGGGACTTCTGGATGGGGCATATACACTCATGGACAATACTTAAGGAATTTGTACCTTTTATGCATATCTGGATTCAGAGAATAACTGAAAGATATTTGATACACAGTGACACCTTTATTGAAGACACACGAGTTAACCAAGTGTGAACAAAATTGCCTCTGTCTCCTTCAAAAAAAAAAAAAAAGAGTCAACTGATGGCATCGAAGACTTTTCACACCTTGAGTTTTGTCCATGAGTGTATGTATTTGATAAGGTCAATTTGCATTAGAGATAAAATATAAGCTAACAAGACCAAATCCAAATCAATATACAGTAGAACCTCCATGAGAAGACACTCACCTTAGAAGACACCTCTCTACAAAGGACAGTTTTCATTAGCAAAATTGCCATTTTTACTATTTAGCAACTCTCCGGTAAGAGGACACCCCACCCTAAAGGACACTTTAGCTCTGCAACTAGGTGTCCTTTACGTACATATTAAGATTCAGTAACAACGCTATTACTGAAACGTCAAACATAATTTATTAATTTGAATTTGGTCTTTATACTCCTTATGTTTGTATACATATTTTAAAAATTACACACATACATTATTTGATTATATATCAAAAATATTTTATTTAAAAACCCTTTATCATAAGAAATTTAAAATTTTATTTATGCGCATGCTTCTTATTCGACCGCCTTTGCCGGTCCCAAGTCCGGATGAAAAAGGAGGAGGGGGAGCAGTAACAGGCTCACTAAAAAACCTGGGCTCAGTTGGCCCGGCTGATAGTACCCTGTAAGGGCTCCTGATCCAGGTATACAGGATGAGCAGCGTTAGTACTCCATGTTAGGAGCAGCTGTACATGGCGTTTGTTCCTCATGTCAGAGGCGGCCATTTCTTTTGGAACTAAGTCGGCCTGCCACTGAGTAGTGCTCCCAGTCTTAATGACAAAGGCAGACGCATTCTACTTCACCCAGTGTGGAGATAAGGAAGAAGAAGATGATTCTTTTTATAAAATGAATTATTTCAAAAATTAACTAAAAAATAGCTTAAAATTCTTATAACAAATGGTGTGCTAATGCATCATACTTTTTATTGTGTCCAACAAGTGATAATATATAGTTTTTTTTTTTGCTTATCCCTAGTACACGTGATACAGGCCATGATAATCATGGTGGGTAGTTAGCGACTGCTTTTTTTTTACTGTAAGCGCACCACATGTCTACAGATGTGAAAGCAGTTCGACTTTGCACTTACAAATGTGCCAGAGCCCCGTTTGGTTACTTGCACTAGCTGGTGGGGTTGGACTTTTGCAAGAATCGGGGGGCCATTGGAGCATTTTTTTTTCTTTAAACAGAAAAAAGTGTCCAATGCGGGGATCGAACCCGGGTCGTAGTGGTCGTAAACCAAACGGTTTAACCAGCCTTCCACCGACCCCCCATAATATATAGTAAACTGGGCATAAGTGTCAGCATGAATATGGTACTTTTGATATTTGACAACAGTAGAAAAACCTTTTATATGTTATAAGTTATCCATTATTTTTACACTTCAGAATCATTGATCACCAAAAATAATTATCCTTTGCAATGGTGCTACATGTTAAAAGATGCCAATTTTTTTTAATGCACACTCATTGACAAAACTTAAGTAAGTTGTACCTTTTAGCATATATATCAAGATTCAGACAATAACTCTGAAAGATATTTGATAAGGCACAATTTGGATTATAGATCATAAACACAATGTAATAAGACCAAATATATAAATATTGTGTGATATTTCAGTAACAGCGTTGTTACCATCTTCATACAAAAGTACTGAATTGTATGAAGATGATAACAATGCTGTTACTGAAATGTCACACACTATTTATTTATTTGGAATTGGTCTTATTACCTTGTGTCTGAAAGATATTTAAAACACAGTAACCTTTATTGAAGATACACAAGATAACCAAGTGTGAACAAAATTACCTCAATCTCCTTAAAAAAAAAAAAAGGGCGACTGGCGACTTCAAAGACTTTCCACTTCCTTAAGTTTTGTCCATGAATATATATGCTACAAACCTCAATTTTGAAATTTTGAATACAGTTGAATCTTGCTATAGTACCGTCACATAGGACCAAGATCTTATGTTGTTATGGCCATAAGCTGTTGTTATAACCACAGTTAAAATAATTGTGACTTAAAATTGGGACCTTACAATTAAGATGTTATAACCATGTTGCTGGTATAAAGATATTCCATTGTAAGACAACTAGACCAAATCCAAATACTGTAAATGTGTGACATTTCAATAACAGTGTTGTTACCATCATTAGACAAAAGTACTGAATTACAAATTCAGTACTTCCAAATATATTATTCAAACATATAATTTGAATAAATAATCTGAATTCAGTACTTTTTTTCTGATGATGATAACAATGCTGTTACCAAAATGTTACACCCTATTTATTTATTTGGATTGGGTCCTATTATCTTATGTTTTTAATATATTATTCAAATTGTACCTAATCAAATTTCATTGAATATAAAATACAGTTGGAAATAGATGGTGTCTAGTTTTGACAGGAGAGGTACCCTATGTTTTTATAGATCAATTTCCTCCCGGCAAATTTCCATCTATATTTTGGCCATAGATTTGGCCTAGTCTTTTGCCAGCTAAAGCCCCTCTTAACAGATTGTGGATATAATGGAAAAGTTTGCCCTGAGCTGAAGATTAACTATTAGCCTGAAACCATGGTCTCCAGGTGGATGCTTCTCAGTTTGCCAAAGCTGGTGTTGTGGCTTTGTCACTGACCCGAGGCCACTAGTTTGCGGCAACGATCAATAGATGGCACCTAGTTTTGACGGGAGAAGCACCCTATGCTTTTATAAAATACAGTGAGGGGGTCGGTGGTAGGCTGGTTAAAACGTTTGGTTTTCGACCACTACGACCCGGGTTCGATTCCCGCATTGGACACTTTTTTTTTATTTTATAAAAAAATGCTCCAATGGCCCCCGATTCTTGCAAAAGTCCAACTCCACCAGCAAGTGCAAGTAACCAAATGGGGCTCTGGCACATTTGTAAGTGCAAAGTCGAACTGCTTTTCACATGTGTAGACATGTGGTGCGCTTACAGTAAAAGCAGTCGCTAACTACCAACCATGATTAACATGGCCTGTACCACGTGTACTAGGGATAATTTAAAAGAAAATAATAATACAATAAAATACAGTAGAACCCCCATGAAAAGCCACTCACACTAGAGGACACCTCTCTCTACAGGGACAATTTTCATCATAAAACCTATCATTTTTACTAATTAGCATCTCTGGAACTCCGCCTTTGCGAGTCTCAAGCCCGGATGAAAAAGGAGGAGGGGGAGCAGTAACAAGCTCACTAAAAAACCTGGGCTCAGATGGCCCAGTTGATAGTACCCTGTAAGGGCTCCTAATCCAGGGATACAGGGTTAGCAGCGTTTGTACTCCATGTTAGGAGCGGCTGCACATGGCGTCTGTTCCTCATGTCAGAGGCGACCATTTCTTTTGGAGCTAAGTCAGCCTGCCACTAAATAGTGCTCCCAGTCTTAATGACAAAGGCAGACACATTCTACTTCACCCAGTCATGATGGTTGTCAAACAGACACCATCAAGGGTCACAACTTGATACCCTAATATGATCGAGTTTAGATAAGAAAGAAGAAGAAGAAGAGCATCTCTGGTAAGAGAACACCTCTCCCATTTTTTTCTCTACAACTCTAGGTGTCTTTTACATAGAGGTTCTACTGTACACATATATGTGTATATCTATAGATGCATATTGAAAAGTACAGGAGGATGGTCTATATTCATGTGCAAAAAATACATCTCCTGTTTAATAAATGTATAAAATGCATTTACTATATTAAACAAGAACTGGAGGATCCCACCTAAGCACAGTTGGTACAGTGGAGTGAACCCAGGAGGAGCTCTGAACATCAGAAATAGACAGCATCAAACAACACTAACAAGATTTAGAACAGGCCATCTCAAGCCAGTGAAGATAGAAAATAACAAAATCTACCCCACTTGCCCAAAATGTAGCTAGGCACCTGCAGCTCCAGAACACATTTTGGCTTGCATTAGATGCACTATACAGGACCTTTGGGAGAGGCCGCTGCTTATCATAAAACACCTCGAGGAGCATGAACTCATGGAATTTGTGTAATCTTTACACAAGGAGATAAGAAACAACAACAACTATATTAAAAGGTAACAAGACCAAATCAAAATAAATATATTATGGGATTTTTCCGTAACACAGTTGCAAAAATGTCACATTATTTTTATTTATTTATATTCATGAACAAAACTTAAGGAAGTGGAAAGTTTTTGATATTGCAGGTCGTCTATTTTTTGAAGGAGACAAGAGGCTATTTTGTTCACACTTGGTTATCTTGTGAGGCTTCAATAAAGATCACTGTGTATCAAATATCTTTCCAAATTATTGTCTGAAACCTGATATAGATGCTAAAAGGTACAACTCCCATAGGTTTTGTCCATGAGTATTTGGTCTTGTTACCTTTAAGTTTATTTATATTTCAAATAATAAAAAAAGGAGAACAATTAAAAAAAAAAAAAAGATAATTGTGCCCTTTGCCTTCTTCTTTTTGGGAGAAAATATGAAAAAAATGAAATTCTAATTTTATTTATCTTCTTTTCTCTCTTATAAAATATTTATTTGCTATAATTTGAGATGTTAGGATAAATTAGCCATGTCATGAAACCAACCAAGCCATGAAGTGGGGATTAGTTTAAAAGTTCTCATTATTGTGTTACTAAAAATGATCTTATAAAATTGTCAGTAAGTCACCATAATGTCAGGTAAACAATAAAGGTGTTACAAAGTAATAAAACCAAATCCAAATACATAATTAGTGTGTGATGTTTCAGTAACAACATTGTTACTTTGGCCTCCCATGCTTACCCCTCTGTAACTGGCCTGTGGTGCAGTGGACATTGTTGGGAGGTACAGTAAACCCTCTACATGCTCGTATCAAGTCTTGTTCTGGTAGACTTAAGGCAATAACCAGGAGGGACACTCCCTCTTTAAAAATCCTGAGTTCAACTGACCCAGTTGATGGACCTCAGCAATGGTCCCATTCCAGGGATACAGAGGAGCTGCGTCTGTGCTCATGTTAGAGTCGGCAGCAAAGGCTTCCATGTTAGGAACGGCCTCAAATTACAGGCAAAGTCAGACTTTCACCAAAGTGTGCCTGGATCATGGTGCCCTGATCAACGAAAGCTGCACCCCTACACCCTATTCCATGAGATCATGAACTCATAGAATTCGTGTAATCTGTTGTTGTTGTTGTTGTTTCTTATCCCCTTGTGTAAAGATTACACGAATTCCATGAGTTCATGCTCCTCGAGCTGTTTTATGATGAGCAGCGGCCTCTCCCAAAGGTCCTGTTTAGTGCATCTAATGCAAGCCAAAATGTGATCTGGAGCTGCAGGTGCCAAGCTACATTTTGGGCAAGTGGGGTAGATTTTGTTATTATTTTCTATCTTCAATGGCTTGAGATGGCCTGTTCTAAATCTTGTTAGTGTTGTTTGATGCTGTCTATTTCTGATGTTCAGAGCTCCTCCTGGGTTCACTCCACTGTACCAACTGTGCATAGGTGGGATCCTCCAGTTCTTGTTTATTTTTGTTTTGACTACTGTTTCTATTTCTTTAAAAGTAAGTTTATTTTTCTGTGGCAAGGGTTCTTTTGTGCCTTTTTTCGCTAGCACATCAGCAGCTTCATTGCCTTCAATTCCAACATGCGAGGGTATCCATTGAAGGTGAATTTTTGAGGTTTTTGAGAGTTTTTGGAGATAGCCAATTATGTTCCTGCTTACTTTGTCTCTGAGTTCCCCTGTGTGACTCAAGTGTTGTATGGCACTTCTACTATCAGTAAGAATCCAGATATCTTGATAATTAGTATTTCTGATGGATTTTAAGGCTTCATAGATGGCTATAAGTTCTGATCTGAAGACTGAGCAAAAATCTGGGTTTCTTCTGTTCATTTTCTCAATGCTATTTGTGGTTTTGATGAGACAGCCACTGCCAGTGTGTCCTAGCTCGTCTCTGCTACCATCGGTATAAATAGTTATTGCATTTTTAGGAATGTTATTAATTATTTCTAATGAAAATTGTTTTAAGTATTCTGGATTTTGGCATTGTTTGTTGGTGGGTTCATTTAAAGAGGCATTAAAAATAACATTTTGTAGTGGTTCGCATGGAGAAATTTTTTCTGCTAAATAATTTTTTTCTACTTTATATTTTAAAAATCCATTTCTTTTGGCCAGGTGGAGAGGGCCTTCTTTTTTGAGTCTTAGATTGGATTCCCAATTAAGTATGTAATTGGAAGTTCTGTGTTTGTTTCCATAACTCTTGATTTTGTTTATATATTTTGGCAGATTGTAGCTTCTTCTATCCTTTAAGGGCATAATGTCCGCCTCGTAAAGTACAATATCGTTAGGGCAGGTATTTCGAAGACCTGTAATAATTCTAGCTGCACTTAGTTGTATCCTTTCCAGTGATTTTAGATTTGTTTCAGATGCTGTACCATAGATTTGATATCCATATTCCAGGATAGGTCTAATTAGAGATGTGTAAGTTAATTTTAGTGTGGCTGCATCGGCTCCCCACTCTCTTCCTGAAATATATTTCAGGATTTTTAGTCGGTCTCTTCCTTTTCTAATAACTTCTTCAATATGTTTACTGGAGTTAATTTCTGGATCCAGGGTGTAGCCAAGATATTTAGGATGTTTATTATATTGTAATTGTTGTTCTTTCAGAATAATTTTTGGCCTTATTTTGTATAGTTTCTTATCAGTAGTAAAAAGACAGGTTTCAGATTTTTGAGGGTTAAATTCTAATTTATGTTTATTAGCAAATTTTTCTAGGTGGAAAAGAGTCTTGTTCAAATCCCTTTCAGCTTTTTTCCAGATAGTGTTACTGCTCCATAGAATAATGTCATCAGCGAAAAGTCCAATATTGGTTTTATGTGAAATTTTTTCTTCTATGCCTGCAATAAATAGGGTGAAGAGAGTTGGGCTAAGGACTGATCCTTGTGGTAATCCTTGGTACAATTTGAAGGTTTTAGATAGAGTTCCATTATATTTGACCCTGATGTATCTATTTTTAAGGAAATCATTTATCCAAGTGATAGCTTTTCCATCAATTTTGAAATGCTTGTATAATTTTGTAATTAACTTGTTTTTCCATACTATCTTTATCAAAAGCTTGAGGGCCGTCCTGGGCGCGGATCCTCTTCGGTCGCTTCACGCCTCTCTTTGAACTGTTTAAACCATTTGAAAACTTGTGTGCGGGATAAACATTCATTCCCATACACTGCTTTTAACATGGCATAAGCTTCTGTGGCAGTTTTCCTTAGTTTGACAAGAAACTTGAGGTTCACCCATTGCTCCATCTGACTACTTGGGGGGTTGGTGGAAGGATGGTCTAAACTGTTGTTTTTCGACTGCTACGGGTTCAATTCCCACATTGGATGCTTTTTTCTGATTTAAAAAATGCTCCAATGGCCCCCGATTCTTTCAAAAGTCCAACCACACCAGCGAGTGCAAGTAACCAAATGGGGCTCTGGCACATTTGTAAGTGCAAAGTCGAACTGCTTTTCACATGTGTAGACATGTGGTGCACTTACAGTAAAAGAAGTCGCCTATACTTCTATCCACCATGATTATCAAGGCCTGTACCCCGTGTATTAGGGATAAGAAAAAAAAAAAAAAAAAACTTGGCATTTTTCCAATGGATCACTGGTACAGACACTAGCGCAATCGACTGCTACAATCAAACTGACCATCCCGCTGGCTTGTCGAGTGGAGCTCAGGGCGGGGGAAGCCTTATCAAACACAGTCAAACATGTCGCAACACGCACGCATTTATCTGGTGTCAGGGAGATAAATATAGCAGGAGAAAGCTTTGTTGTTGTTGTTGTCATGTCCAATGAAGAGCCTCGACAACAACGAATGAATAAATGATTAATATATTATAAAGAGGGTATTTTATAAAGGAAGAAAATTTTTAACAGAATATAAACAATGGGTGTTTGCTCTCCAAGGTGGCTGGTCTTCTTTCCTGTCTGGCTCACAACATTCCCAGAATAGCTTGTGTCTCAGCGCAGATTCCCTGTGGTCAGCTCCACCTAGTGGACCCCAGCGATGAAAGACAGGCAACTCAAGTTGGAGCTCACTGGCTAGGTATTGTAGAGTTTCTTGACAATATTATCAATTCAATCAATCATTTGGTCTAACTCTCCATTCTTCTGGGTGTTAACCTCCAGTAGGTCAATAGAGGATCTTCAGAGTACATGTCCTGCAAACATCCCATTTCTCTGATTACTTCATTTAAAAGACAATATATTATTAATAAGGCACAATTTGGATTATATATTATAAACACAAGGTAATAAGACCAAAGCCAAATAAATAAATAGTGTGTGACGTTTCGGTAACAGCATTGTTACCATCTTCAGACAAAAGTTCTGAATTTTGTCTGAAGATGGTAACAACGCTGTTACCGAAACGTCACACACTATTTATTTATTTATTTGGATTTGGTCTTATTACCTTGTGACTATATATATTCTAAAATATTTTATAAAGTTTAGGATAAAGTGAATTTGATTATAGAAATTTGTTTATGATAAGGTACAATTTGGATTAAAGATTAGACACACAAAGTAGAAAGAACAAATTCAAATAAATATTGTGCAACGTTTCATTAACAATTTATCTGATGATAGTATTTTTTTTATTATCCCATTGTATGATTATACAAGGTCATGGAGACTATAAGTCCATAAGTCTCCACGATGGGTAAAAAGAGCTGCTGTCATTGGTTGGCTATCCAGGGGGCACCACATGACAGTCAGACTTTGTCCCCCTGATGATAATAACAAGGTGTTGATACCGAAAAATCACAAACTATTTATTTAGATTTGGTCTTATTATCTTGTTTTTCTAATAGTGATATATGAAAATAAAATTTTACAAGCAATAATCAATACAGTGGAATCTCACTATATAACAGCCTCTTTTATAACAGCAACAAGGTTATAACATCAAAATTCTAAGGTCTTCTGGTTCAAATCACATTAATAGGTACCGCTCAGCAAGAGCAACCTAGTTCATGATAATTGAAACAATGAATAATATGTGAAGGTTATTCACACATATTAAACAATTTTTAACGCGGGATTCAATCCCGGTTCATCTTCTTCTTTCTTATCTCCACTCAATCACACTATGGTATCAAGCTTGTAAAGCTTGAGATTTTTGATGGTGTCTGCCGGGGAAGAATCCCCGGATTTTGGAGCTAAGTCGGCCTGCCACTGAGTAGTGCTCCCAGTCTTAATGACAAAGGCAAACGCATTTTACTTTACCCAATCATGATCCCGGTTCATGACTGTCGGGAATCGAGCGTGTGGTCTTTCAAGTTTAAATTCCTAATTGTTTTACAAACATAATTATATATAAAAACAATAGGGTTATAACAAAATAAAATCTTGCCCCAAGTGATGGCATAGTAAGATTTGATTGTACCATATTATTATGTAGATCTAAAAAAATAATTGCCATAATACAAACATTGAAACTTATAGAGAGCAACAAGATGTACAGCATTTTAGCATGTATATCGGGATTGAGACAATAACTCTAAAAGTATTTGATGGAATGGGGAAATGATACACAGTGGCCTTATTGAAGACACACTGTATAACCAAATGTGAACAAAATTGCCTGTCTCCTTCAAAAAAAGAGATGCACAGCGACATAAAAGAATTACCACTTCCTTAAGTTTTGTCCATGAGTGTGAAGCATCAGACACAAACTTGAAAAAAGCTGTAATCTACACAATTAAAGACTCATAATACACAAAGAAAGATTATTCATTTGCCAAAGAAATTTAAAAACAATAAAAGAATAAGATAAGGCACAATTTGATAACAGTAAAAACTATTTAAAAGATACTGTGGTAAAATTTCTCATTCAATACTTTTGTCTGAAGATGGTAACAACGCTATTACCGAAATGTCACACACTATTTATTTATTTAGATTTGGTCTTATTACCTTTTGTTAATAAAAGAATAATAAAATATGGTCGAAGTGGATTCTATATCCCATGTGAGAATCAAGTGGAAGACTCTTTGTCAAAGATGGAGCTTCTGGACACCATGATGCCACCTGTTGTATAGTTATTATTGTATAGTTATTATTTAATTAAACATTACTCACCAGATGAAATTATTATTACAAATTGTTTATTACACTTTATATTTATATTTTTACATTAACACATTGTTTACATTATACATCGTATTTTTATTGTTTTTGATGATGATCTCTTATATATTTTAAAACACAGAATACTACATTCCCTCCTTCCTTTAGATGAAAGGAATCATGTCTTTATATCTTGATGATGGCTTGACGACTCTTCCACTCCTGGTGATCACGGGTTCCTTGGTAGTCGGCAAGGGTGGAGAAACCTCTGGTGGCAACTGGTGAAGAGCCTCGGCATCAAGTCTATCTGAAACAACTGGGTTAAATGTAGACCCTGTTCTACTTGAACTTGGTCGGTTTAAAGAAGTGTCCTTGTCTTGGTTTGAGGAATTATCATCTGGTATTTGTACATCAGAAGGGTTGAGGTGTTCAATTCTTGTCGAATCTGAACTAAGATTTTCCTGGCTCTCTTCTGGAATCAAGTCAGAAATGCCTTGATTGGTCTCTTGAGTAGGAACATGTTTCAAATGTTTAGCATTTCTATGAATTATTTTCCCATTTTTAGTGTTGACTAATTTAAAAGAATTTATTGAAGTGTTTTCAAGAATGACATGATGTTCTGATCTGAAATTTGAATCAAGTTTTCCATTATTTGGATTTGCCACATAAACTAAATTTCCAATTTCAAAATTATGAGGACTAGCTTTCCGAATTATATCATTATATGTTTTCATTTTTTCTTTGTAGACCATATTGAATTCTTTGATGTTGGATTCATCTTCTTCTGCATCATTAACAAGTGAGCTTAATTTAGTTTTGATTTCTCTTGAAAATAATAGGAATGCTGGAGTCTTTCCTGTAGATCTGTTTGGAGTAGTTCGGTAAGACATTAAAATTCTGGATAAATCTTCTTTCCAATCTTTCCCTTCTTCAGAACTTGAATTGAATTGTTTCTTTAGAAATCTATGGAATCTTTCTATCTTCCCATTACTTTTTGGGTAATAGGGTGAGGCTTTGATGTGCCTGATTCCACATTCTTTTAAAAATCTTTCCATTGATGTACTTACAAACTGTAAGCCATTATCTGTTACAACTTCATGTGGATAACCATGTCTTGCAAAAATCTCCATCAATTTTTTAATAATTGTCTTGCTGGAAATGTCTTCTATTATCATTGCTTCAGGATATGAAGAATAGTAGTCGATCACTGTTAAAACATAATGATGGCCAATTGGACCAACTATGTCAATTCCAAGTTTCATCCAAGGTTTTGATGGTAACGGAACTATTTGCAATGGTTGATCATTTATCAATGGTTGATTCCTTACACAAATTGGACAGTTTCTAATCAAATTTTCAATGTCAAAGTCCATATTTATCCAAAATATTTTTCTCTTAACAGTTGTTTGGTTCTTGTCATTCCTTGATGTGTTTCATGTGCAATTCTCAAGATTCTCTTTATTAGTTTTGAAGGTAGCAAAATTCTACTTCCTTTTAAGATAAGATTATCAAAAATTGAGAGTTCATCTTTAAACTTATAAAAACATTTGAATTCTTCATTCAAAGGATATGGCCAAACTCCCTTTTGAACCATATCTTTCAGTTTTTGAAACAAAGGATCTTGCTCTGTACAAACTTTTATCTCTTACAAAGACAGTGCTTGAAGCTCTTCAGAAGTGATGGATAAGACTTTATGAACATAGTCCTCCAGCCATTTTTCATCACTTGTGTTAGAAAGAGGTTGTCTTGAAAATATATCTGCAATATTTTGCTTTCCTTGAATGAATTCAATTTCAAAGTCATATGGTTGTAATCTCCAACTCAATCTTTGAATTCTTGGAGGCAAAACAGCTCCATTTTTAGGATTCAGCATATAGATTAGAGGTTTGTGATCTGTTTTTAACACAAATTTCCTTCCCCAAATATAGGTGTTAAAATGTTCAATTGCCCATACACATCCCAATGTCTCTTTTTCTATTTGTGAATATCTTTTTTCAGTATCAGTTAAGGATCTGCTGGCATATGCAATGGGTCTTTTAATGCCATTTTGTTGTGTTTGTATTAATACTGCTCCAAGACCAATAGGGCTTGCATCTGTGATTAATTCAGTTGGTGAGTTCAAGTTGTAATATGCCAAGCATGGCTCTTTTGTTAGTGACTCTTTAAGATCCTGAAATGCTTTATTTGTTTTCAAATCCCAATTCCACCTAACATTTTTTCTAGTCAAATTATTTAGAGGTTCTGCCAATTTAGAAAAATTAGGTATGAATTTTCTTAAAAACCCACAAGTTCCTAAGAATGACCTTAACATCTCAATATTTTTTGGTATTGGAAAATTTAAGACTGCTTCTATTTTCCTATTATCAGGTTTAATACCTTCACTACTAACAATGTGACCTAAAATATCCAATTCTTCCATGGCAAATTTGCACTTATTCCTGTTGAGCCTAATGCCTACTTTATCAAATCTTTGTAAGACTTTTCTAAGCCTTTCTTCTAGTTCTTGTCTATCTTTGGCGTAAACAACGACATCTTCCAAGTAACAAATTACACCTTTCAAATCAAGCAAAATTGAATCCATTCCTTTCTGATATGCCTCTGGAGCACTTGATAGACCAAAAGGAACTTTACAAAATCTGTAACAACCACGGTGCGTGATGAAAGTTGTAAGGGGTCTTGATTGAGGGTCTAAGTCAACCTGCCAAAACCCTTTTTTTGCATCCAGCTTTGCAAATACTTTAGCACCTTTAAGGGCATGTAACATATTGTCAATTGTAGGAATTGGATGTCTTTCTCTCAATATTGCTTTATTCACTTCCCGAAGGTCTATGCATAGTCTAATTTCCTCACTATCCCTTTTTGGAACAACTATTATGTTAGAAACCCATTCAGAACCTTGATGCACTTCTTCAATGATTCCATTCTCTAGCATCTTATCAAGCTCTTGATTTACTGCTTCTACCATTGCATAAGGTATACGACGGCATCTCTGGGCAATGGGCCTATAGTTGTCTTTCAATGTCACTTTATGACTATAGCCTTTTATAGTTCCAAGTCCATGGAAAAGATGTTCATGTTCTTGAACAAGAGTTTCTATATTAGTAGACATTGATTCATTTACATGATTTACCCTTTTAATTATACCTAGTTCAAAACTAGCCTTGCCTCCCAACAAAGATTCAACTTTTTTATCAATCACATAAATTTCTTCTGAAACTGAATTTTCTTTCCAAGAAATCACAGCATTGAAATAACCATAACATGGAAGAGGTCTATCTTGACCATAGGCAAAAAAGGTTCGGGTGGTGTCATGTAATTTTGGCATAATTTTATGGCCATATAATTCAAGCATCTTATTATAGCTTATGAAAGTTCTATCACTCCCTGTATCAATTATCATATTTATTTCACTACCATCTATTTGCACTTTTTCTTTATTTTCAGCACCTGTATAGTAGGTATATTCATCTGAACTTTCACCTACTTCAGTCTTATTTTCTTCTTGTATGGTCTTAACTTTAGTTTGATTGAAATTTTTGTGGTTTCTATTATTATTTTGATTTGGGCGGTTCCTGCAAGCTCTAAAAAGATGTCCTAATTTATTGCAATATGAACAAGTCATTTTTATAGCACCACATTCTTGTGCTGAATGTGTATCTAATCCACAGCGATAACATTTAGGCTTTGAGGCACCTGAAAATGATGGGGTACCTTGATTAGTGAATCTACCTTTGTTGAAATTATTAGCATTATAGTGCTTTTTAGGTTTATTTTGAACTCTATTTAGTGTTTGATCATTTTGAGATTCAAGAAGTCTAATTTCTTTTCTAGAAATTTCTAACATTCTAGCAATATCAATGGTTTTTGACAGTGTCAAATTTTCTTGTTGCAACAATTTTTCTTTAAGTTTTTTGTTGTTACATTTTCAATTATTTGGTCTCTTATCATATCAGCTTCTAAATTCCCAAATTCACAAGATTTAGAAAGCTCTCTTAAAGAAATTAGGTAGTTGTCGATCGATTCATCATCTTTCTGGACTCTTTGTCTAAATTTAAATCTCTCAGTGACCATATTTTTATGAGGTGTGAAATATTTATCTAAAGCCATTTTAGTTTGTTCATAATTTTCCTTTTCATCTGGCAAGTTGAAAAATATACGCTGTACATTTGGCCCTAAACAATGCAATAGAGTTGCTCTCTTAATTTCATCCGATATTTTTGAAATTCCAGATGCTATTTCAAAAATGGCATAGGATTCCATCCATTGCTCATATTCCGCAAATAAATTGCTGGAATTCATATTCATGGGTAACGGTGGCGTCAGGTTGGCTGCCATACTTATTTATTTTTTTTTTTTAGGGCTACAGTTATATTTTCAAATTCTCGTCGCCAATTTATGTTGTATAGTTATTATTGTATAGTTATTATTTAATTAAACATTACTCACCAGATGAAATTATTATTACAAATTGTTTATTACACTTTATATTTATATTTTTACATTAACACATTGTTTACATTATACATCGTATTTTTATTGTTTTTGATGATGATCTCTTATATATTTTAAAACACAGAATACTACACCACCAACCAACCAACTAAAACTGCGACAAACATTGCAAAAGACAAAACTTCATTCACTCATGGCATCAAATATAAACTCTAAACAAGCAAACCCTCACAAATAAATATTTCAAACAAATATCTAGATTGAAATCAGGTCATCTGACATCCACTGATCTATAAAGAAAGGGCAAAAAAATTCCCAAGTGCACAAAATATGAAATTAAACAGGTCACTCCCCGAAATATATTGAAATAGACGAGAGTATTCTTTATAAGGAACTGAAGTACTAAATTGCCTTAAAATGCACAATTTCTAGGATTTGGTGTAAAGGAACAAGTAAAAATTTTTTTTCAACAAATGGCTTAGAGATAATGTAAACTTGTTAGCAATACTATTGCATAGCTTATAAAAAAAAAAAAAATCTTATGAGCAATCTTTTTTTTTCTTATCCCTAGTACACATGGTACAGGCCATGATAATCATGGTGGGTAGAAGTAGGAGACTGCTTTTACTGTAAGTGTACCACATGTCTACACATGTGAAAAGCAGTTCGACTTTGCACTTACAAATGTGCTAGAGCCCCGTTTGGTTACTTGCAATCGCCGGTGGGGTTGGACTTTTGCAAGAATCGGGGGTAATTGGAGCATTTTTTTTACAGAAAAAAGTGCCCAATGCAGGAATCGAACCTGGGTCATGGCGATCGAAAACCAACGGTTTAAACCATCCTTCCACTGACCCCCCGAAGCAATCCTTCAACCCCAAATATATCAGTATCCTACTGTCCTCTCAGCCAGAAAATAAATATAGTAAAGACCTTAACTAAATGTGTCCATAGCCATTGCTCACACATAATATTATGGGAAATCTAAAAACTTGTCAATATCCTATTTCATTTATTTCAAGAGATTACTATAGCCCCTCTGAAATTCAGAATCCCTCCAATTTACAAATATATTTGCAGCATTTCCTATTCACCAGTTTCTCTGTATCAATAGTCTGTCATTTAAAGAAATTACTAATTAAAATGATAAGGCACAATTTGGATTATAGATTATAAATCCAAGGTAATAAGACCAAATCCAAATAAATAAATAGTGTGTGAAGTTTCGGCAACAGCGTTGTTACCATCTTCAGACAAAAGTACTGAATGTACTCGTATACTATGTAGATGGAAACGTCACACACTATTTATTTATTTGGAATTGGTCTTATTACCTTGTGTTTAGTAATTAAAACTTTTTTCAGCAACTCTCCCAATATAAGTTCATTACTAAGAGAAACTCCACAAAGAGCACAATAGTATTAATTATCCTACAAATATTAAGAATGTCATATATTCCATAGAATGCAAAGATTGCAAGACAAAATATGTAGGTGAAACTGGAGGACATTTAAATATAAGAGTATTTAACAGAAAGAGAGGGTTTGATCTATGAAGTTAAGTGTGAGAAGTGTTACCAAAGCTATGTGGGACAGACATCCAGAACATTAAAAGAAAGGATGGAAAACCATAAATATGCTCTGAAGTGGGATAGAATTAACAATTCTGCTCTTGTAGAACACAGAAGGGACACAGGACACAATAAATTCAATTTAGAAAACCCAAGAACACTGGATTATGAAAAAAATTACTACAAAAGACAATTCAAAGAAGCCTTTTTCATCCAAAAGACATGTGTTTCAATTAATAGAATGGAAGAAAGAAGAAATATAAATGATATTTACAGATATGCCTTTAATTATATATATAAAAAAAAAAATCCACTTTTAATTCTAAGAATAATATTTCAAGTTGTCTTAAAAAACTATTTTTCCTTATCTGTTATCTTGTTTAAACACTTGATAACAGTACTATTTAAGAACTTGCTGTGATATTTTTTCTCATTTATTCTTTTGTCTGATATGGTGACAATGATGTTGCCGAAACGTCACACACTAATAAATTATTTGGATTAGGTCTTAATCTATAATCCAAATTGTGCTTTATCAATATCAGAACATGGACAACCAGCATAAAAAAAAAAAAAAGACCCATTACTCCAACATCCCCAATAAACAACAGAGACCCATCATAGAATCTATAGTATCGAGAAAGCACAATAGTATTAGCAGAAGAATTGACATTCCAGAAATTTATAATCTATTATTCCCTAAGCCCATCCCTAAGCTTCCAAATAGAGAAATGCCCTCAGAATAGAAATAGTGAAACCATATGAACATTTCTTAACAATAACTATGGCTTATTAGGTAATCTTTACTACCATAGTCATATCCCAGATGTCCATTTTTATCCATTTATTCTTTTATTTGATGCATATTTAAAAATCTTGCCTCCATTTGATAAGGCACACAATTTGGATTATAGATTATAAACACAAGGTAATAAGACCAAATCCAAATAAATAAATAGTTTGTGACATTTCGGTAACAGTATTGTTACCATCTTCAGACAAAATTACTGAATGAGAAATTATTAAAAGAAAATATAAAAAGAAATATTAAAACATGCTGTGGTAAAATTTCTCATTCAGTACTTTTGTCTGAAGATAGTAACAACGCTGTTACCGAAATGTCGCACACTATTTATTTATTTGGATTTGGTCTTATTACCTTGTGTTTGTCTCCATTTGTATAATAATAAAGAATTAAATATAGAAAATTTATTTCTACAACATTTTCATGAAATTAGGTAGAATAATATTGGATTATATTTTAACTCTTGACTTATTGGCGGTTTATTGTATCATGTTTTCTCCTGTAAAAGGGCTTTCGTGTCTGAAAGCTAAAGATTTGTGAGCTAAAATTGGTTAAAAGAAAATTATCCCTGGAAAGTGAAAAAATAGTACAAAAATTAAATGGCTTTTTAATGCACTTCTGGTCTTAAATACTGTTACATGATTTTTCAGGATGCCTTAAAGACCAGGTTTTTGGTGTTGAGGTACAGCTTGCACCATACTGATGAGGGCCAACAGCCCGAAATGCGTATGTAGTTAGCTTTTCTTGATTAATAAAGAATGGGTATCTGGCCAATTCAGGAATAATTAAAAAGAAATAATTAGTGATATTTATTCAGACAGATGGCGCAAGCCATCAACAACTTTTAGTTGCACGATCAGGAGATGCCTTTTTCTTTATTTATCCCTGGAAGCCTGATATTTTCACATTAATAAGCTTTCTAAATATTGCACTAATTTAATACCACCATTGAGTGGGATGCAATAGTTAAGCGGTTTCTACATAAAAATAGGGCGACTTATAGTCAATGAAAATCAGCCACTAATAGACCACCATGATTATCATTATTTTTACCATGTGACTTAAGATAAGTAAAAAAAAAAAAGAACCTACTTTTCATTACTGGCAAGCATTTGACTCAAAATAGATATTCTGCATTGCCTAGTAAATGAATAAACAAGTTGCCCCTCAATTTTGTTAGCTTTTGACAGCATATGTGGTACCCACTTTCTCAACTTGAAGGTCTATCCTATTCTGTCCTCCTCTATGGATGCCTTCTAACACTTGTCAAGAATTGTATCTAGCCACTATGTAGTACACTCTTGGACAAAACTCAAGAAGGTGGAAAGTCTTTGATTTCACTGTCGTCTATTTTTTTTTTTTCAAGAGGCAGAAGAAATTTTTTTCACACTTGGTTATTTTGTGTGTCTTCAATACAGGTCACTGTGTATCAAATATCTTTCAGTTATTGTCTGAATCCCGACATACATAGAAAGTACAACTTCCTTAAGTTTTTTTCATGTGTATACATCACTGAGTAAAATATTTTTCAGAAAATAAACTACTGAAACCAATTTCTGGCTGCAAACGCACTCCCTGCATTATCTCCAAAGGCTTGACATATTCAGTGACATGATTTGGGCCTGCTGACAAGCTTCCTTAAAGCTGTACAACAAACAATCCCTAATAGGTTGTTTTGCACTCATAATACCCAGGCTTGGGATATGACCTTTATGATGATTCAATGACCAAGAAAAATATAAAAATCATATCCTGTGTATTGGCTGCAATACTTCTAGACAAGAATGGATTTTCACATTTGAAAAGCTATACAGTTCCCAAGGTAGTACAAAGCAAAATCTCAAAAATAATTCGAGCTACAATAGAAAAATCTAATCAAAAAGACAATGTGCAAATTTCAATTTCCATTCATTATGGTCACTTAATATATTTGAATAATTCAATATTAACTGGAACACTTAAGTACTACATTGGCACTGAAAATTAAACGTTTCATAGTACAACTTAGACTCTTCTGGATATTTTTCCCAAAAATTGCTCAAAATGTTGGAAACCTGATTGCCCCACAATGTGTGACTTATGAAAAAATATAATACAACATGAAATCAGACACCTAGCAGCATATTGCCCTCTCATGATAGAATGTAGAGAAGAATTTCTGGGCGATTCCTTTGTGTTCCAATCTGACTCTCAACAAATGTATAACTGGCTAAATACTGTGCTGGCTGAATGAAGCTTTATTTTTAAATATTTTCAATTTTATAAAGCTGCGAGTGATATTCAAAGTAACTTAATAAATCTGGTGGATT
>CP092886.1:8210161-8233794 GCA_030710605.1 Cordylochernes scorpioides
CTACAGAACAACTGTGGCTGAATGAACTAATTAATTAACCCCTAAAACTTTATTTTCCAACTTTAGACAACCCTCTACCCTTGATCCATCCATGTATAAAACTAGGGGTCGGTGGAAGGGTGATCTAAACCATTGGTTTTGAACCACTACGACTCGGGTTCGAATCCAGCATTGGGCACTTTTTTCTAATTAAAATAAAAAAAAGATCCTTGCAAAAGTCCAACCCTGCCAGTAAGTGCAAGTAACCAAATTGAGTTCTGGCACATTTGTAAGTGCAAAAGTCGAACTGCTTTTGACATATGTAGATATGTAGTGCACTTACAGTAAAAGCAGTTGCCAACTTCTACCCACAATGATTATCATAACCTGTACTACGTGTACTAGGGATAATAAAAACAAAAAATTATACAATTATACCTTGTATATTTATACAATGGGATAATAATTATTATTTTTTTATGTATAAAACTATGAAGTGCCTGATAATTATGTATATTTCTGTCAAATCTACTAATTATTGTTTTTTTTTTGCTTATTCCTAGTACACGTGGTACTAGCCATGATAATCATGGTGGTTAGAAGTATGCGACTGCTTTTACTGTAAGTACACCACATATCTACACATGTGGAAAGCAGTTCGACTTTGCATTTACAAAAGTTGTTCTTTAAGAAAAATAACTGCTTGTATATAAGTTTATGCTAAGCCCCTTCTTTTTTCTCCTTATTTGATACATTGTAAATAACATTGCTACTTTTATGTGAGTAATAGTTACCTAGAAATTATTCGAAAAAAAAAAAGAATAAACAATATTAAGATAAAAGGGTTTCTTTTAATTTTGATTTTCGCAAGCTTTCGAGCAAAATTTCTTCTCTTCAACGTGCATATACTCCTATATACAATATCAAGATGAACTTTGTACAGTAATAATTGAAAATAGAGCACATGCCAATAACACAATTATTACTGTACAAAGTTCATCTTAATATTGTATATAGAAGTATATGCCCGTTGAAGAGCAGAAACTTTGCTCGAAAGCTTGCGAAAATCAAAATTAAAAGAAACCCTTTACCTTAATATTATTTATTCTTTCTTTTTCGAACATTGCTAATTACTGGTACTATTATTGTTATTCCAGCATGTACACCCTACATTTCTGCTCTGAGAATCTGTATAAGACCAAAGGGTCTTAATAAAGCTTTTTGTTGTTGTCTTGACTGCAACACTATTAAAGCACATGAAACAGCTATTTATTTAATGGTATTCCCTTTTCTAATAAAATGGCAAGAACTTTTTGGTTACTTTGAATTGATATGTGTGTTCAAAATGTTTTTTTTTTCAGAATCATTTAAAATAGGCTAATTGTATTTCAGATCAGAAGAAAGGTTTTTGAAGTTTGGAAAATTAAAGAAAGAGGAAGATGTCCAAGAAACTGGCAGGAAGTAGTCAAGCAAGCTACTGGAAGATCACTAGATGAGCTGCAAGATCAACAACAGATCAAATTGGAGAATATTTTTTCATATAGCCCCCAAAAGTCAAACTCTGACTTGATAGACGCTAACAACAACAATTGATTTGGAGAGTTATAAGTAAACTTATCATTATAACAATTACTATCTGCAGTATGGGCTTTTATCTAATAAGCAAATCAGGCTCATCACTTGGGACCAAGTTTTTAATGTTTTTTTTTGCTCATCCCTAGTACATGTGGTATAGGCCATGATAATCATGATGGGTAGAAGTAGGAACTGCTTTTGCTGTAAGTGCAAAACATGTCTACACATGTGAAAAGCAGTTTGACTTTGCACTTACAAATGTGCCAGAGTTCCCGTTTGGTTACTTGCACTTGCTGGTAGGGTTGGACTTTTGCAAGAATCGGGGCCAGTGAAGCATTTTTTTTTTAATCAGAAAAAAAGTGCCCAAAGCAGGAATTAAACCTGGGTCTTAGCAGTCGAAAACCAATGGTTTAGACTATCCTTCCACCAACCCCATTTTATGTTGTTAGAGCCATGGCTTAAACAATTAGGAGTTAAAACTTGGGACCTTAAAATTGAGATCCTCAACACAATCTTTCTGTTCTAAAGATGCTACTATAAAAAAGATTCAACTATATATATAAATATTGTTACATCAAACCCAGTCGACACTTGAGTTCCATGTCTAGTCAGGATGGATCAAATGCAGCTAAAATTTGTGATTACAGTGTCCTGAAATGGAATGAGTACACTAAAAGGGACTTTCCTTCAACCTCCATCTTCAGAATGACCCTTGGCACTGTCTTCCATACCTCCAAGCCAGTCAATCCACTCGGTTACATTTGGAAGAATCCTTTCACCTCTCTCCTGGCATCACAGATGTCCCACTGTCCTGAGACTTCAGTCAGTGGAGTCCAGTAGCACTCCCTTGAAGCATTCTAATCTATATAGTCCACACCTGGCCTGGGCACAGTTCAGGACACTTTCTGGCACCTGCTGATATGAGAGTGCTGCCTTCTGGCAAGCTGCTATCCACTGGACTGTGTCCCATATGCAACCTCAACATTAACAGAGAATTAACAACAACAATTTCAAGAATCATTACAGGACATTTTAAAGGAATGAATATAAACCCAGACCTGACTAGATCCTACAGGAACTGCAATAACTGTCACAACGCCCAACTCACTCCGGACCATATATACAGTTGCCCGGCCATCCTTGCAGCCCTCTATATGGCAGACATCAATCCAGAAGAGGACATTCATACGAACAAGGCACCTTTGTTGGCTGGTATTGTGATAAGGGTGCACGGACTGATCTGATCTGTTCCATGGACAAGACACCACCACCATTGGACTGTGTATGCTACATGTCATCCCATGTCAACTTGAGGACCTGTCCTGTCCCCAGGTTGTCACCATTGCCTCCTCAGCAAACCCCTTCCTAATCCCCTGGTCCTATTGGGAACAGTGACATTTCTTTGTTTACCCTTTCTCACCATCCATGTTGTCTTGGCTCTCTTCTTTAAAGTGTAATCCAATCATTACATAATCCATTCTTCCAGAATGTAGTTTGCTGCACTGTTCCAATATAGATATATATACTCAAGGACAAAACTTAAGGAAATGGAAAATCTTTGAGGTCGCCAGTTGTCTTTTTTTTTAAAGGAGACAGGCAATTTTGTTTACACTTTGCTATCTTGTGTGTCTTCAATAAAGGGGGGTCACTGTGCATCAAATATCTTTCAGTCTGCTAAAAAGTATAACTTCCTTAAGTTTTGTCTATGAATGTATATATTGAAGCATGCCTGCTCTAGAATCTAGAATGACAGCGAAGAAAGTTTTTCCTAGTAAATAATTTTATTATTATCACTTATTTAAGACCATCATATTCGGCCTTGGACTGATAGGACATTTTAATGCAATTACATCTCAATATATAAGAGATAATAACTTCAGTTTTTTTAAAATTCATCCAAATTAAAGAAACTCTTTGGATTATAGATTATAAACACAAGGTAATAAGACCAAATCCAAATACATAAATAACGTGTGATGCTTTGGTAGCAGCATTGTTACCATCTTCAGACAAAAGTACTGAATTAGAAATTATACCACATCATGTTTTAAATAGTTACTGTTTACACACTTGATAACAGTAACTATTTAAAAAATTCTGTGGTATAATTTCTCATTCAATACTTTTGTCTGAAGATGGTAACAATGCTGTTACCGAAATGTCACACACTAATTATTTATTTGGATTTGGTGTTATTACCTTGTGCTTTTAATATATATATTGACACAGGGCAGCAAACTACCTTCTGGAAGGGCAGCAGTGAAGCAAGGATTGGGGTTACACTATGAGGAGGAGAACCAAGACATAGGCAAGTTGGTAAAAAAGGAAGTCTGCTGGAGGCCCCTTCATGGAAGTGATGCCTGATGGCAGTCATGGATGGGAGGGTCTCATGACAGCATCACGATAGCAAGGAGTCCTTGAGACCAAAGACACAGAGTGACATTTTCAGAGCTCTGAGTGAAGGGATTCATCAGAATGTGGCCAAGTGGATTTGCTTGCAAGAGCAGGAGCATTGGTGAAGAGAATCCTTCTGACAGCAGATGTTGGAGGCAAGTCTCAATCATTGCACTTGATACATTTCAGAACACTTTTACTAAGACATATAAATCCACAAGTCAATAAGACTAAATTTGAATAAATAAATAGTTTATGACCATTCAGTAACAGAGTTGTTAATATCATCGATAAAAGTACTGAATGATGATGGAAACAGTGCTGCTACTGAAACATTACACACATTTATTTAGATTTAATTTTGATAAGGCACAATTTGGATTATCTATATATTGTTGTGTGTCAACAAGCAACCGACCGAAAATACACGTGACGTTGCAAAATTATCTTAAATTTTGTTTATTTTATTTATTTATCAGTGAAACGGCACCACAGAGATAACAGGCACAAGTTGTATTTGACCACGGACCACCGTTTTCGCGGAATGCTAACAAATACAACGTGCCAGTTATCGTTGGACCTTCGTGCATTTTATTTATTTATTTTTTTTTCTTTTTATCCTTGCCCGGCGAACGAAAGATGTCTTGTACCAGATCTAACCCTCCCAACGGCTATACCGCAGAGAATCGGACCTCAACAACCCTCCAGAACCGGACCACAAGCCCAGCCCTGGAACGGGCCATGGTGACCATAGCCCACCAGGACAATGTACTGCAACCTACCAATAAATTGAGTTTTATATCCCCACTTCAGCCTCATCAATATATAAAATTGAATGTCTGTCTGTTTGTTTGTACTATAGATTCAAAAACCATACATCCAATCGCCGTGAAATTTTGGGATATTATTAGGTATATCACCGGGAAGGTTTTTGAAAAATAATTTCATGAATATCTTGAATATCCTTAGAGTTATTTGCAGATTTGTAGATTTAACTCGCAAGCAGCGCCCCCATTGTGACGATGATAACAAGTTTTCTTATCACCAAGTTTGTTATCTTAAATATTATTTATCAAAAGTAAGATTATCTCAGGATGACACGGCAATGTGACACGGGAAAAAATGATCACTAGATAAAACTGATTTTCTATATGATATAAAAAGCCAACAATGAAGAGTGAATGTAATATAAAAAGCCAACAATGAAGAATGAATGTAAGATAAAAAGCCAACAATGAAGAGTGAATGTAAGATAAAAAGCCAACAATGAAGAATGAATGTAAGATAAAAAGCCAACAATGAAGAGTGAATGTAAGATAAAAAGCCAACAATGAATAGTAAATGTAATATAAAAAGCCAACAATGAAGAATGAATGTAAGATAAAAAGCCAACAATGAAGAGTAAATATAATATAAAAAGCCCACAATGAAGAATGAATGTAAGATAAAAAGCCAACAATGAAGAGTAAATATAATATAAAAAGCCAACAATGAAGAGTGAATGTAAGATAAAAAGCCAACAATGAAAAGTAAATGTAATATAAAAAGCCAACAGAGTGAATGTAAGATAAAAAGCCAACAATGAAGAGTGAATGTAATATAAAAAGCCAACAATGAAGAATGAATGTAAGATAAAAAGCCAACAATGAAGAGTGAATGTAATATAAAAAGCCAACAATGAAGAATGAATGTAAGATAAAAAGCCAACAATGAAGAGTGAATGTAAGATAAAAAGCCAACAATGAAGAGTAAATGTAATATAAAAAGCCAACAATGAAGAATGAATGTAAGATAAAAAGCCAACAAAGAAAAGTAAATATAATATAAAAAGCCAACAATGAAGAGTGAATGTAAGATAAAAAGCCAACAATGAAGAGTAAATGTAATATAAAAAGCCAACAGAGTGAATGTAAGATAAAAAGCCAACAATGAAGAGTGAATGTAATATAAAAAGCCAACAATGAAGAATGAATGTAAGATAAAAAGCCATCAATGAAGAGTGAATGTAATATAAAAAGCCAACAATGAAGAATGAATGTAAGATAAAAAGCCAACAATGAAGAGTGAATGTAAGATAAAAAGCCAACAATGAAGAGTGAATATAAGATAAAAAGCCGACAATGAAGAGTAAATGTAATATAAAAAGCCAATAATGAAGAATGAATGTAAGATAAAAAGCCAACAATGAAGAGTAAATATAATATAAAAAGCCAACAATGAAGAGTAAATGTAATATAAAAAGCCAACAGAGTGAATGTAAGATAAAAAGCCAACAATGAAGAGTGAATGTAATATAAAAAGCCAACAATGAAGAATGAATGTAAGTTAAAAAGCCAACAATATATATATGAAGAGTAAATCTCTATATATATATATAAAAGTCAATTTCTGTCTGTCTGTCTGTTTCGCGATAAACTCAAAAACTACTGAACCAATTGGTACCATATTTTGCATGTCGCTTTTTATAAACCTGAGGAAAATTTTCGGCTGCATTTTGATTAGTATTTTTGGCTATTTCTTTTTTTTCATTTGAAGAACTTTTTTTTACGCGGACTAATCCGGAATGGAATGAATACCTAAATATGGCCATTTTTTTAAGCATTGGTGGTTCAGTGGTAGAATGCTCGCCTGCCACGCGGGGTTCGATTCCCGGCCGATGCATATTTTTTTTTACAATTTTTAAAACTCATTTATATTATCTTATTATCTTATATATATAAAATTGAATGTCTGTCTGTCTGTACTCTATAGATTTAAAAACCATACATCCAATCGCCGTGAAATTTTGGGATATTATTAGGTATATCACCGGGAAGGTTTTTGAAAAATAATTTCATGAATATCTTGAATATCCTTAGAGTTATTTGCAGATTTGTAGATTTAACTCGCAAGCAGCACCCCCATTGTGACGATGATAACAAGTTTTCTTATCACTAAGTTTGTTATCTTAAATATTATTTATCAAAAGTAAGATTATCTCAGGATGACACGGCAATTTATTTGCGACAAGAATAAGGATACAATTCCAAGGCGAAGATACTATTCCTTTAACTTCCAATTACCGAGAGAACCAATTAATATTGATTTTATTTAACTTATCGAGTATTTCTCAAGGGACCGGGAAAAAATGTTCACTAGATAAAACTATGATTTTCTAATGTAGAAAATTAGGAAAGACAAAATTCAGGATGACAAGGCACACAGGGACCGGGAAAAAATGT
Organism: Cordylochernes scorpioides; assembly: GCA_030710605.1. NCBI lineage: Eukaryota > Metazoa > Arthropoda > Arachnida > Pseudoscorpiones > Chernetidae > Cordylochernes > Cordylochernes scorpioides. The sequence goes on from CP092886.1 coordinate 8,217,331, forward strand.
TCACTTTATCGAGAGATTCAAATTTACGAGTTTCAAATTATCAAAATATATCTTTTTTATTTTTTAATAAGTTTTTATAGAATTATTTTAACAAATGTTCGCTAGACAAACCTTTACTCGGGTAAAACCCCGGGCGAAGCAGAGTACGTTTTATAAGTTTAAAGAGAATTGTTTTAACAAATGTTCGTTAGACAAACATTCACTCGGGTAAAACCCGGTGTTGCAGATCTACTGTCTTTTTTTGTGTGTGCATTTTAATTTCACATTTTATTTGAAGATAACCAGAGGGAGGCCTTCAAAATGTAAGAAAGCCGTGTAAGAAGACGCCCCCCTCCTCCCCCGCGGCGCGAGTGGCGGCGGTCACGCCCATGATGCAACTTCCGCCCTCTCACGCCCCCCACTTCTCTTTTGTTCTCTACTTGTTGTCGACGCCTGCTCGCGTCTTGACCAAAAACTCTATCTCTCTCTTTTGAAGTAATACTTTTCCTGTAATTTTTGTATCAATTATAAATAAATTTCCCTTCTTCACAGCAATCATTGAGTTGCTATAGTTTTAATTATTTTATGCTGGTTACACCGTCCAGTGATACAAATTTCTTTGTTCAAAGCTCGACATTTTTTGGCGTCCGCGACAGGATGGTGCAACAGCATATTTTGTAACTCAAAATGAATCGCCTCAAGAAAGGAAGAAGGCCTGTTCGTGGCCAAATCACAAAGCTCATCAACAGTGTTGAAACAGCCCTGAAGAAGCCAGTAGAAGAACTGGACAAGACAGACTTGAGGGTCTCAGCACTACAGCTTGAAGATTTATGTCGAGATCTTCATGAATGGGATGAGAAAGTAACCGAGGCCATGTTGGATGAAGAAGTGACTGAAGATGAACAGGACAAAGAATATGATGAACGTCTGAGGTACGACAGACTAATCAAAAGGATGAGAGAAGAGTTAGAGAAAGTACTGAATCCGAAGAAAGGTGTGTCGCCCCAGCCTGATGAAACCTCTTCGGATACGAGCAACAGTACAAGCCGGAGAAGGGTTCTGCTTCCCAAGAGAAAACTCCCAGTGTTTGGAGGTGATGTACGTGAATGGATCACCTTCTGGTCAAGGTTTGAAGACATCCACAACGACGAGGATCTCTCAGACTCAGATAAGTACCAATATCCTGTAGAGTGCATGTTGGAAAATTCCGAAGCTCAGCAACTAGTTCTAAGTTATCCTGTCTCAGGAAAGAATTATGCTTCGGTAATCAAAGATCTTAAAGAAAGATTTGGGCGAGATAACATGCTAATAAAGGTCTATGTTCGAGATCTATTGTGGTTGGTCATCCGAAGTGCACAAGAGAGAAAGGTCAACTTTAAAGATCTTGTGACAAAGTTGAACTCTCAAATTAGGCATTTAAGTATGCTTGGTGTAACTACGGACAAGTGTGCCGATATATTGTATCCGGTAGTTGAATCATGTCTACCGGAGGATGTCCTCATCTCATGGCAGCGCAGCAGCGAACCGGAAGACCTAGAAAGCTTGATGAAATTTCTTTGTCATGAGGTCAATCAGACTAAGGATAGAGAAATGGCCTACAATAAGCATTCAGATTCCTTAGCTCAGCCTACACCAGGGAAGATAGAAACGAAGAAAAGAAGTTTCAATGCAAGGCGTGAAATTGCTACAACCTCTGGATTTATGCATTCCGACATCTCACCAACACTGCGTGAGAAATTTAAATGCATTTTCTGCGACAATGGTCATCCAAGTCAAGACTGTCGAAAAGGAATGAAAATGGGCATGGACCAGAAAAATGAGAAAATCAAGAGCTACAAGAGATGTTTTAAATGTCTGCTTCCAGGCCACAGAAGCAGGCAATGTAAAAAGAAAGTGCGCTGTGATTTCTGCAAGAGGGATGGGCATTATGCCATCATGTGTAGAGGTGCAGATCATGCTGAAACTGAAACAAAGAGTCCACAACGACCACAGAATTCAACGCCAACTCCAGGTTCGAGTGATGTAGCTACGGTGAACGAGATGTCCAACTGTGTAAGCACCAAAGCATGCCTTGAGACATTATTAGTGAAAGTTTGGGGTCCTAAAGGTAGCAAAGTGGTACGGGCAGTAATTGATAGTGGATCATCCCAATCGTACATTTTGGAACACATTGTAAAGGATTTGGGTGTTCCTATCATGGGAGAAGAAGAGCTTGATCATGAAATATTTGGTGGGATCAGATATACTGATCGACATCGGATCTACTGCCTGACTCTATCAAGTATTGAGAATGATAGATGCATTTCATGTCCGGCATCAGCCACTAATCAAATAGCCAGATGTATAAGAAAGCCTACATTTGGTTCATGGGCCCGTGAACTTGCGTCAAAGAAGATACAGCTCTCAGCATTTAAAGCCGAAAGTGATGTGGTAGAGCTTCTCCTCGGTGCAGACATTAACCCAAAAATAGCTACAGCCAATATGATAAGATTATCGGATGATCTTATTGCTCGAGAAACATTGCTAGGTTGGGTAGTTCAAGGCAAAACAGAAGGAAAATTCCCAGATAAAAATCCTAACCAGGTTCATAACAGTATGCTGATCACATCTTTAATGACACAAGAAATAAAGGTTTCCGATTTATGGTCTCTGGAAAATATTGGAGTCATGGATGACGGGCAAGCAGAGTCAAAGAAAGAGACAGATCAGGCTATTATGGATAAGTTTCGGACTGAAACAAAGCGATTGGAATCTGGTAGATACGAGGTGCACCTTCCATGGATAGAACCAGCCCAGAAGCTAAAAGAAAATAAAAGCCATGCCGAGAAAAGACTCCGGAAGATGACAGAGGATCTAAAGAAAAGAGGCTTTTATCACCATTACAACAAGATATTTGAAGAATGGGAGGAAAATGGGATCATTGAAAGAATCCAGTCAGATCAAGATGATACACTAGAATACTTTCTACCACACCGAGCAGTAGTGAAATCTGGTAGCAGCACGACACCAGTACAACCGGTTTTTGATGCTTCCTGTAAGACAAAGGGTGGATGGTCTCTGAATGATTGTTTGGCGAAGGGACCCAACTTATTGGAGCTCATTCCGGATATCATGCTGAGATTTCGACTCAATAAAATCGGCGTAGTAGCAGACATAGAAAAGGCCTTCCTTCAAATATCAGTGGCAAAAGAAGACAGACAATTTTTGAGATTTCTATGGTGGGAGGACGGCAAGCAAGAGAATCTTCGGATTTATCAACACAAGAGAGTGGTGTTCGGAGTTACATCAAGTCCTTTCCTCCTAGCAGCTACATTGAAGTTACATTTGGAGCAATATGAAAGAGAAGTAATCCCATTGCTAAAATGTATGTACATGGACAACTGCGTCAATAGTGTTACTTCGTTAGAAGAGGCACAAGTCTTTCAACAGCAGTCTATTGACCTGCTCAGCCCAGCAGGATTCAATCTAAGAGAGTGGCAGATGGGAGGCCCCGGCATAGTTAACGGTGAGAATATTTCTGTGCTAGGTATGAAATGGGACACAGCTGATGACACTTTGACAATTTCGGATAAGCTAATGATGACTCCAACCCATCAGTCATTGGATCAAGAGAATGATGCCGAAATAGAAAATCAGACTCATAAATTGACAAAGAGGATTATGCTATCGGAGGCCCATGCGGTGTTTGACCCTCTCGGTTTGTTTTCTCCATTCACCATAGTGCCGAAGATCATCCTACAACAATGTTGGAAGTCTGAGTTGAAATGGGATCAGCCAATCTCAGAGGACATTGAGAAGAAGTTCGTGGAATGGCAGAGTCAAATTCCCGAATTGTTGTCTGTCAGGATTCCAAGGTGGGTGACAAACCGTGGGCAACATTTGTCAGAAACAGAGTCAATGAAATCTGTTCTATTTCGAAGAAAGAGAATTGGCATCATGTGTCAGGGGTAAACAATCCAGCTGACCTTCCATCACGTGGGAGCAGTGTAAAGAAATTGATAGAGCATAAATGGTGGGAGGGACCCTCTTTTCTCTGGAGTGAAGAAGCAAGCTGGATTCAATTTGATCCGATTTTTGATGAAGAAGAAATCAATAAGGAATTGAAGAAGACAGTAAACATCGCTGTCAACAGCACGAAAGATAATTTCATGGACAAACTTGACAGGTATGGAGATTATCATCGTATAGTACGGATTGTCCCTTATTTACTGCGTTTTAAAAGGAAGACCATCTCAGATCAATCGCAATCCGGACAACATGATAAGATGTCAAAAGAAATATCTGTAGAAGATTTTGAAGAAGCCGAAAAGGTAGTATTACGGCATATCCAACTAATAAGTTTTGGGAGAGATGACAAGCGAATAAACAAGCTCAATGCTTTTACAGATGAATATGGACTATATCGAATCAAGAGTCAACTGTATTTTGGAGAAGACGACTATGATACAAGATGCCCAATAGTTCTTCCGGGTGAAAACCAAGTAGTCAAGCTTTTGATTCGAAAAGAGCACGAGATGATGTCCCATGCTGGGATTCAAACAACTCAACAACTTGTGAGACGCCTTTTGGATTCTAAAAGGCAAGAGAACCATAAGAAGTATCATCTCTGCATGTGCTACGTGTCGTCGTTACAATTCCAAGAGAGTCCAGACTGAGAGCATTCCAATTCCAGCAACCAGGATTGGATCGACACCAGCATTTGGAGTGATCGGTGTGGATCTAGCTGGACCTTTGACTGAGACCGGTGGAAAGAAAATATGGGTAGTCTTGTACACCTGTGCTGTGTACAGAGCTGTACATTTGGAGCTCACAAAAACAGTGTCTACTGAAGGATTTCTTGACACTTTTCGAAGATTTGTTGCAAGACGTGGTAGACCGAGCATTGTGTACTCTGACAACGGCCTCAATTTTGTCGGATGCAATAACTTATTCAAGAAAGTTAATTGGAATGATGTCCTACGTTATGCCACCGTACAACGTATTAAGTGGAATTTCAACCCCCCAACAGCAGCATTTTGGGGAGGATGGTGGGAACGCCTTGTGGGTCTCATGAAGCAACTGATCCGAAAAGTATTGGGAGACAAAACAGTCTCATATGAAGAACTACAGACTGTGATATGTGAAGTGGAGTCAGCAATGAATTCGAGACCTTTGACCGCGATCAGTGAAGAATCTGGCTTGGTACCTATAACACCTGCCAAATTCATGTGTGACAACGCATCATGCTTATTTGTACCTGAAGCGGACATTGTCGACTCTAAGTTCCTGAAAGAAAGTCATGGAAAAGTACAAAAGTTACGCGAGACAATTCGACAGAGATTTAGAAAAGAGTACTTAGGGTTTCTGCGACAAAATACTAGAAACAAGACAAAGTCAATTAAAGAAGGCGATGTTGTACTCATGGAGGTCGATAACAAAAAGCGAACAGAATGGCCAATCGGAGTTATTGAGAAGACCTACCCGGGAAAAGATGGCATTGTTAGAGTCGCTATGATAAAAACTAAGCGTGGAAATTTTTTGCGGCCTGTTCAACGATTGTTCTTTCTTGAATCAAGCGAAAACCATTCTAAAGAAGATTTCGGAAAAGGACGTGATCTAGAGAAAGAGAAGATAAATCTTGACACACCAAGTATATCGCAACGGAGCATCCGAGGGAAAGATTCACCTGTTATCACAAGATCAGGAAGAATCGTTAAGCAGTCTGACAGATATTGACCATAGTGAATCCAGAAGAATAATTACTCCATAATTATTGGTGGGAGTATGTTGCAGATCCACTGTCTTTTTTTGTGTGTGCATTTTAATTTCACATTTTATTTGAAGATAACCAGAGGGAGGCCTTCAAAATGTAAGAAAGCCGTGTAAGAAGACGCCCCCCTCCTCCCCCGCGGCGCGAGTGGCGGCGGTCACGCCCATGATGCAACTTCCGCCCTCTCACGCCCCCCACTTCTCTTTTGTTCTCTACTTGTTGTCGACGCCTGCTCGGCGTTGACCAAAAACTCTATCTCTCTCTTTTGAAGTAATACTTTTCCTGTAATTTTTGTATCAATTATAAATAAATTTCCCTTCTTCACAGCAATCATTGAGTTGCTATAGCTTTAATTATTTTATGCTGGTTACACCGTCCAGTGATACGAATTTCTTTGTTCAAAGCTCGACACCCGGGCGAAGCCGGGCACATCCGCTAGTAGATTATAAACACAAGGTAATAAGACCAATCCAAATAAATAAATTAATATTTATTTATTATATATTAATAAAATAATATTTATTTATTTGGATTGGTATTATTACCTTGTGGATTTAATTTTATTATATTGTGTTTCTAATCTATAATTCAAATTTTACCTAATCAAGATCAAATCCAAATGAATAAATAGTTTATTACCTTTCAGTAAGAGCGTTTTTAACATCATCAGACAAAAGTACTGAATGATGATAGAAATAATGCTGCTACTGAAACATCACTATAATTCATATCTATAATAAACATCTATAATATGGGGGGTATATATAAAAGGGGGGTTGGTGGAAGGCAGGTATAAACCGTTGATTTTCGACCGCTACGACCCGGGTTCAATTCCCGCATTGGGCACTTTTTTCTGATTTAAAAAAAAATGCTCCAATATCCCCCTATTCTTGTAAAAGTCCAACCCCACCAGCGAGTGCAAGTAACCAAATGGGGCTCTGGCACATTTATTTGTAAGTGCAAAGTCGAACTGCTTTTCACGTGTGTAGACATGTGGTGCACTTACAGTAAAAGCAATCGCATTTTTCTACCCACCATGATTATCATGGCCTGTACCACGTAAACTAGGGATAAGCAAAAAAAAAATCTATAATTCAAATTGGTACCTTATCATAAGGCATAAATGATAGCTGCATGTCCCTGTGCAATAATGAGAGCAAATAGATTAGAAAAGATGATGTTGGAGAAATATTAATGGAGAGAGGAAGACCTTCAATTAGCTGGCTATAAGGGGTCAAGGAAGCTGTCAGAAGGTCACTAGATGAGTTGTGAATGATGGCCACCAACAGATCAAATTGGAGAATTATTGTCCATATAGTCATTAAAGGTCCAATTTGACTTGATGAACACAAACAATAACATACTAGAGAGAACATGAGCAGTGTTAAGGTTCCAGTAACAATATTTTATAGGTGTATTTTACAAAGATTTAACTGGAATAATCTGGCATTAAAACTAATATAAATACAAGTAACATGTTTTTTTTTTACTTATCCTTTTATTAGTCTAAATTAGACAAGATCTTGGAGGTCGTGCTCATAAAGAATTTCAAGAACTCTTCTTGGTTCTCTGTACAGGGATCTTTTGTCCTTTCCAATACAACTCAGTATATGTAGGGAAGTGGCCTCTTCGGTTTTGCACCTAATGCACATGGGGAAGCTTTCGGCTCCCTCTTTATAGACTAGAGGGCGAGGTGACCAGATTTCCATCTGGCCAACTGTGTCGACTTCCTTCTGTTTAGTTGGAGGGTCTGTTTTTTGGGGGTTTCCTATTTGGTACCAAGAATGATGGAAACTATCTCTATGGTTCCTTATCAGTTGTAGTTTTAGTTTGTTAATATGGTAACATATGGTAATGTTTGTAAATATATAAAGAAAATAAAACACTTGCAAAGAATAAGTAATCTTTTGAGATATTTCAGAATTGTTCCTTTTTTAAATTTAAATCTATGTAAGCCATTTACAAACTTTATAACCCCACAAACAAGTGCAAGTAACTAATCAGGGCTCTCTGGTACACTTATAAGTGCAAAATCAAAATGATTTTCACATGAATAAACATGTGGTTCACTTACAGTAAAAGCAGTTGCCAACTCCTATCATCAATTAACCCAATATACACATTATTTTTTATTTAAGGTTTATGAAAATTAGTTTAATTTTAGAAGCTTTTTTTAATCAGTGTTTAACATTCCCAGCGGTACCGCCAATTCACCACTTATGAGCCATGCCCTTCTTTCAAATTTTATTCATTGCAGTATTAGGTCTATTTAAAAAAAAAAAAAAAAAGATAATTATATACAGTTAAACCTGTCTATAGCGCCTCCTCTAAATAACGTCTTCCTCTCTATAGAGCCCAATTTTAAACATTAAAATGTAAACATTTTACATTAAAAGTGACCTGTCTATAGCACCCTATTTTGGTAAGTCCCAAGAGGGGGTGCTAGAGACAGGTTTAATTGTATATTTTTAAAAAAAGCATTAGAATAATTTCTAATTTATCAGAAAAAGAGGGTGCTAAGTGGATATATTTGTTTATTTTATCTCGTTAATTAACAAATGTGAAATAAAAGGTATTAGAGCCAAATCCAAATAGTGTAATGTTTCAGTAACAGCATTGTTATCATCAAAGACTGAATGAAAAAAAATATCACAAGTTTATTATTAAATAGTTAGAACTGTAATCAAGTGAGTAAACATAATAGTAGAAAGGAAGAAAATAAAACCTAATAGAAAATAAAAATGAAATTTATTCTTTTGTCTGATGATGGTGACAATGCTGTTGCCGAAACATCACACACTAATAAATTATTTAGATTAGGTCTTATTTTATTTTATTATAATCTATAATCAAAATTGTGCTTTATCGAGTTAGAAGTGGAAAAAAAAAACTTTTTTAAAAATATAATTAAAATTATATTGTTGTGTGTCAACAAGCAACCGACCGGAAATGCACGTGGCGTTGCAAAATTATCTTAAATTTTGTTTATTTTATTTATTTATCAGAGAAACGACACCACAGAGATAACAGGCACAAGTTGTATTTGACCACGGACCACCGTTTTCGCGGAATGCTTACAAACACAACGTGCCAGTTATCGTCTGACCTTCGTGCTATTTTATTATTTTTTTTTGTTTTTCTTTTTATCCTTGCCGGCGAACGAACGATGTCTTGTACCAGATCTAACCCTCCCAACGGCTATACCGCAGAGAATCGGACCTCAACAACCCTCCAGAACCGGACCACAAGCCCAGCCCTGGAACGGGCCATGGTGACCATAGCCCACCAGGACAATGTACTGCAACCTACCAATAAATTGAGTTTTATATCCCCACTTCAGCCTCATCACATGGTGGAGAGCAGTGTCGGCCCAGCACCTCAAGCAGCGAACATAAATATCGGCTACGGAGAGACGCCGTGTTTCAACCCGGAGGAGGAAGACATCGAGGACTACGTAGAGGAATTCAAGACGTGGCTGACGGCGAGCAAGGTACCGAAGGGAGACTGGACAAAGGCCCTAGTACGGCGGCTTCCACTTGACGGCCGCGAATTCATCAAGTGCAGGTTTGACCCTTCAGCCGCACTTGAAGACGTCCTGGAAGCGCTGAAGCTTTGCTACCCAAGGAACGACGGCCGGGCACGTAGTAGGGGTAACGAATTAAAGAAAATGAGACGGCCCCAGTCCACGGAAGATACGGGGAAATACCTGATGAACCTGATTACGGCCCACGCGACGGCAGGTGAGTTTTCGCCGTTTAATTCAAGCAAGGAGGCATTGTGGGCATTGGCTCCAAAAGACTGCCTACTACTGGCAGCCTCGTGGAGTACCACGCGGAACCCAGAAGAGGCCGACTTCCTACAGGCGGCGAAATTCCTCGACGAGACGAATAAATGGGACAAGGAACGGACGGAGGCAGGTACAACGACGAGTTGGGAAACAACTACGAGGACGGCGGAAGAGTGGGAACAAAAACAAGGACGAAATCCAAGGACCGAAACGCCCATGGAAAAAGCAAGAAGATTTATGCTACCGGACGGGACGCCAAGATGCTTCACTTGTTACCAGACGGGGCACAAACACTGGGATTGCCCGAAAAGGAGGCCACGTGGTAAGTACAATTTTGCCTCTAATCCTGTGGTGGAAGTTTCAAACAGTGTAGAGAGCGTACCACGTGTATTTTCCGAGGTTACTGGTAACACCAATCGCATAATCTTCAGGGTAAAAGGACAACCGGGGGTTAACGAGAAACAGACATTAAATAAAGTACCAATAGAAAAATCCACTTTAGAAATAGGGGGTACAGCAATGGAAAAATTCCGTTGGACAGGTATGACAAATTTCTGTTTAATCACGCATATCAATGAGACACATGTAGGCAAACTGATTTTCGATTCAGGGGCAAATGTTAGCTGCATAGACGAAGGAATAGCCAACGCACTAGGATGTGCTAGAATGCCTTCAAAATTACTTATACGGGGAATAAGTGGGTCAGTAGTCTCGAACACGTGCACATACTTGGAGGTCAACATTGATGGTTTCGACATATGTGGCAGGTTCACCATAATTCCAGGAAACGGGGAAAAGATTATTTTCGGCGTCGATATTCTAACAAACTATCATTGCAAAATTATGTTTAGAGACGAATCGGTAGAATTGTATAGGCCAAAAATAGGCAGGGACGACCACGTGGTAGAACTAAACGAAGAACGGGAACTCGAGAGGTTAGGCACAATTACGAGCGATCGGAAAAACCCCAAACAAAAGTACTGCATACTAGACGACCTTGAAATTACACCACGTTGTAAAACGAGGGTTAAGTTAAAAGGGCCAACAGTAATGGCGGGCATTTTAGAACCCCACCCCGACTGCGTAAGAAGAACGGGGCTACTAATACCATCAGTACACGTTTCCGAAACGGTATCCGAGATATTCATTGATGTCATAAATACTAGGAACGAGCCGGTGCGGTTGGTAGCAAACTCGTGCTTGTTACGATCCGGCGGGGAAATAGCGAATGTTTCTTTCCTAAGTGAACAGGTGGGATACAGTACGACGGCCACGTGCAAATACGAGCCACAGAAGTTCGATATAAACCCGGAGCTATCGGACAGCGAAAAAATCGACGTACTGGACGTATTGTACAGGTATCAGGGAACTTTTCTCAGAAGAGTGGAATAAGGCGGCTGATATCGAACCGTACCACATTAAACTTAAAGCGAACACGGAACCAATTCGACAAAAAGCCTATCGCCGCAGTCCTAAGGAACGTGATATTATAGAGGAACAGGTTAAAGAAATGTGTGAAAAAGGAGTTATTAGGAAATCAACATCTCCATGGGCGAGCCCGGTCGTTTTGGTTAAAAAATCAGACGGATCCTATAGGTTTTGTGTGGACTATAGAAAAGTTAACAACGTAACCGAAAAATTCTCATATCCATTACCGGATATCACCGACTGCCTGGACCGTTTAGCGGGAATGAAGTATTTCTCTCACGCGGATTTTGTTAGCGGTTATTGGCAGTGTCCACTGGACGAAACAAGCAAGCCAATTACAGCGTTCACGACAGGTAACGGGTTGTACGAGTTTCAAGTGTTACCCTTTGGTTTAACCGGGGCACCGGGTCATTTCGAAAGAATCATGGATACACTGTTAGCTGAATTGAAATGGTCCGAGTGTATGGTTTATCTAGATGACGTCATCGTGTACGGAAGAGACATACGTGAACACAACGTGCGGTTAACAAATGTTCTAGAATGTTTCCGCGGGGCAGGCTTATCCCTAAAACCATCAAAATGTAGATTCGCCTACCAAAAGTTACCAATTTTGGGACACGTGGTATCGGAAAACGGCGTAGAACCGGCTACTGATAAGATCGAGGCGGTTAAGGAATTTCCGATTCCGAAAAATGTCAAGCAAGTTCGTTCGTTTCTGGGACTTTGCGGCTATTATCGCCGTTTCATAAAAAACTTTTCAAAGATAAGCAAACCGCTGACGTGTTTAACGGAAAAAGATAAGAAATTCGTGATAGGTCCGGCCGAAATAGAAGCTTTCGAAACCTTAAAAAAAAAATTGACTGAGGAGCCAATTCTAGCACACTTCAACCCAGACGCTAGAATAGAAATACATACGGACGCATCAATCGTGGGATTAGGCGCGGTGCTAATGCAACCGGACAATGACGGGTTTTTGCACCCGATCCACTACTTGTCGAGAACGACATCGAAACACGAGAGTAAATATGGTATCTCAGAACTAGAGTGTTTAGCAATAGTCTGGGCTCTACAAAAGTTACGGCCGTACATCTTCGGGAGAGAATTCAAAGTCGTAACCGACCATAGCGCGTTAACGTGGCTAGCTAACGTACGTGACCCGTGCTCAAGACTTACTAGATGGGGGTTAAAACTCATGGAGCACGACTTTGAAATAGTCCACCGCGCAGGGAGGAAGAACGTTGCACCGGACGCACTCTCACGCAACCCGTTCCACAAAAAAGATACAAACGTCGAAGACAACTTCAACGATTTAACGGCATGCACAGTACGGATCGACGAAAACGGACAAAAGAAAGACACGTTTTGCCGCGATATTACCGGGAAACTACCAGACGCTAAAACACGGGACGAATATAAAAAAATAAACGGGATCCTTTATAAAAAGAACCATGCAACACAAGGTAACCAATGGTTGGTCGTAGCACCAAAGCAAAGTGTATCCGAAATAATGAAAACAGCGCACGATATACCCGAGGCAGGACACATGGGGGTAGCGAAGACGGTCCACCGTATTAAGCAACGGTTCTACTGGAAAGGTCTGGAAGAAGACGTGCGGAAATACGTTCGGTCGTGCAAAGTGTGCCAGGCCTTCAAACCACAGAGGTTCAAACCCGCAGCCCCGCTAGAACCGTTACCACCAGCAACAGACATCTGGGAACGAGTGGGAATAGACCACCAAGGTCCTTTCAAAAAATCGGTAGAAGGCTACGAACACATTCTAACGATCGTAGACCATTTTAGTAAATACGCACTCGCAATCCCGGTAAAAGATACAAAGGCAGAAACCACGTGCAACGCACTCTCAGACAATCTGCTCTACGTTTTTGGTACTCCGAAATGCATAATATCCGATCAAGGCAAATCTTTCGATTCGAGTACTTTTAGAGACTTTACACGGTTGTACGGGATTAAACATATTATGGCTTCCGCGGCACACCCGCAAACAAACGGCTTATGCGAAAAACTCAACGGCATCATAAAAAACGGCATCAGAGTTTATCTCGAGGACGATCACGCCGAATGGCCGAGATTCGTAAAAACGGCGACTTTTGCGTATAACTCGTCCATTCAGTCGTCGACACAGGTGACACCGCATAAGTTGATATTTGGCGTAGAACCGAGGACGTCCCTAGACGTAGGACTACCAACCGTCGACGAGCCAGTAAAAACTTACGACGAATACGTGACCAACCGCATTTTAGAAAATGAGAGATTAAAGAAAATTGCCGACGAAAACTACCGAGACCGACAATGATGACGAAGTGTCAGTATGACCTTGCGAACCGTGACCGCTTCCGGAAGTTTGAAGTGGGCGACCTGGTACTACTGGAGTCGTCTCGCAGGAAACCAGGGAAAACGGAGAAATTTCTGCCGAAATACGTAGGACCGTACGTAATAACGGATAGAATCAAGGAAACGACATATAGGTTACGACCACAGGACGGACGCAACGAAAATAGTAGGCGCCAGAGCACGTTAGCGCACGTGTCGAGACTTAAGAAATTTCTAGAAAGATAACGGCGACTCGAGGGACCAAGTCTAAGATAAGAGGGGGGGTGGTGTTGTGTGTCAACAAGCAACCGACCGGAAATGCACGTGGCGTTGCAAAATTATCTTAAATTTTGTTTATTTTATTTATTTATCAGAGAAACGACACCACAGAGATAACAGGCACAAGTTGTATTTGACCACTGACCACCGTTTTCGCGGAATTATTACAAACACAACGTGCCAGTTATCGTCTGACCTTCGTGCTATTTTTATTTTTTTTTTTTTGTTTTTCTTTTTATCCTTGCCGGCGAACGAACGATGTCTTGTACCAGATCTAACCCTCCCAACGGCTATACCGCAGAGAATCGGACCTCAACAACCCTCCAGAACCGGACCACAAGCCCAGCCCTGGAACGGGCCATGGTGACCATAGCCCACCAGGACAATGTACTGCAACCTACCAATAAATTGAGTTTTATATCCCCACTTCAGCCTCATCAATATTTATAAATGTCATTGATATTTCCTCTTTTTTCCATTCTGTTAATTATATTTTGATGATATAACAGTGCTGTTACCGAAAGGTCACACATTCTTATTTGGATTTGGTCTTTTTACCTTTTTTATTTCTAATCTATAATCCAAATTATAATTTATCATATAAGAGGAAATGATTAAAAGGATTTTTATAAAATACCATAAAAAATCTTTCTTTTTTTTTTTCAGGAAAAACACCCAAAGACTTCAGCAGCCAATGGATGCCTGGTTGACAGGTGGTCCTTGTAGTAACTTGGGCACCTTGGATATCATCAGTAAACCTAGAGCACATGAAAAAGAAAATTAGAAAACAAAAATCATAATTGTATATATGCAAAAGAGAGGGAGTAAAAATCACATATATATAAACAATTATAATCAGATATATTTGGTAATCATAAATAAAGTATGTTGTTTTCAAACAAAATTCTATTCCAATTAAAAATTCAGATTTTGGCAAATTATTTATTTTGATTCTTTTATCACATGATTTAATGCATCCATTATTATTATTATTAACCACAATTATGAATGCATTAAACCATGTGATAAAAGAAACAAAAATAAATAATTTTCCAAAATAATTCAAGCTTTCAGCTCTTAATTAACCTAACAAAAATTCATAAACTAGCTGTTACAATCATAAACATTGAAAATAAATATAACTAAAAAAAAGATTTTTTGTAATAATAAAACACACAATTTGTATTATAGATTATATACATAAGGTAACAAGAACAAATTCAAATATATAAATTAAGTGTGGTGGTTCTCTGTAGTAACTGTGTTACCGAAATTCAACATGTAATTTATTTGGATTTGGACTTGTATCTTTGATATTTTTTGTAATATATGTGTGCACATTTACAAGGAAATAAGACAAATCCAAAATGTGCCTTATCATTTGTGTACACCTTTTAATTATACACTCTATAACTACACAAAAGTGTGACAGATCCTATTGATATACCTTTTAAAAAATCTGTTAAACAAAACAATATATGCCTATGAGGACCATGTAGTCTATCCTCTCATATTTTAAATTTTATTTCAATTCTAAAAATAGTTGAATATAAAAATAATTATATATCATTAAAATTTAATTAAATGTAAAAGTGTTTGAGTGAATTTGAGTGGTTAATAGATTGGATTCAATTAGATTTGGGCTTGTTAGCTTTTGATTTTAATTAGGTATATGTAAATGGTCTATTGCTGTTATATTAGTCACATTTCTATATTATCTACCATGAGCCACCAATATCTATACCTGTGGTCTCTACCTCTATGCCAAATGTGCTACATGCCACTATACCAATATTCTTACACCCTTATGTCATTGTTCTACATACCACCATGCGAGATGTCTCATGCCTCTATGTAAATGTTCTACATACCACTATGTCAATATTCTTACTCTTTATGTCATTGTTCTACATTCCGCCATGCCAGTAGTTTCACGCCTCTAGTTCAATGTTCTACATACCACTATGTCAATATTCTTACACCTTTATGTCGTTGTTCTACATACCACTATGGCAATATTCTTACACATCTATGTCAATGTTCTACATACCACCATGCTATTGTCTCATGCCTCTATGTCAATGTTCAAACATAAAACTATGGCAATATTCTTACACCTTTATATCACCGTTATACATACCACCATGCGAGTTGTCTCATGCCTCTATGTAAATGTTCTGCATAACACTATGGCAATATTCTTACACCTTTATGTCGCTGTTCTACATACCACCACGCCAGTTGTCTCATGCCTCTATGTCAATGTTCTACATATCACCATGCCAGTTTTCTCATGCCTCTATGTCAATGTGCTACATACCACTATGGCAATATTCTTACAACTTTATGTCAATGTTCCACATACCGCCATGGCAGTAGTCTCATTCCTCTAATTCAATATTCTACATACTACAACGGGAATATTCTTACCCCTCTATGTCAATGTTCTACATACCCCTATGTCAATATTCTTACACCTTTATGTCAATGTTCTACATACCACCAGGCCTGTAGTCTCATGCCTCTATGTCAATGTTCTACATACCACTATGGCAATATTCTTACACCTTTATTTCTTTGTTCGAATTACCACCATGCCAGTTGTTTCATGCCTCTATGTTAATGTTCTACATATCACTATGGCAATATTCTTTCCCCTTTATGTGAATGTTCTACATACCACCATGCCAGTTGCTTCATGCCTCTATGTCAATGTGCTACATACCACTATGGCAATATTCTTACACCTTTATGTCATTGTTCTACATACCGCCATGCCAGTAGTCTCATGCCTCTATGTCAATGTTCTACATACTCCTATGGCAATATTCTTACACCTTCATGTCAATGTTCTACATACCACTATGTCAATATTCTTACACCTTTATGTCATTGTTCTACATACCACTAT
>CP092886.1:8233894-8256941 GCA_030710605.1 Cordylochernes scorpioides
ACAGAATATAAATTAAAAACAAAAACTAAACGTTGGTTACTGCCATCTATCGGAATATATATTAAATAAACCTTTTAGTAATACTTGATTAGAAGAGTCAATAAAATTGTTTAAATGTTAACTAAACCTTTTTTTTTCTGAATACAAACACTGGCCAAAACTCTTTTGATTTGCTGTTATTATTTATAAATCATGAAACCCCAAGGAGGTGTTGCCTCCCGTACAATATTCATAGATATATATATATATATATATACACTACTGATGCATGTTATTCTTCCTGAAAACAAGAATATATCTGTAATTCTAAACGACTTGTATTGCATCAGGCCAACCACTGCTTTTGTGAGAAATGGAAAGCTCGAATGTTTCTTTTCAAATATAAAACAAACTTCTACTGTCCTTACTGCGATGAAATGATATAATCGCTTTTGTGTTTCAGGCGCCGGGATGGAATGGAAATTCCCGTTGGTCCCGCTCCCAGTCTTAAAATGCGGAGAATCCTCCCTCATTCCCTCTCCTAGAGGGTGAAAAAAATAAAGAAATTTCATTTTTTTTACACCTGAGTATATATATATAAACATTGTAAACTTCATCAACAGACGAATTAGACTCTCAATATTTTCACTATTATGGAGTATATTCAATATACAAGTATACTTGTATATATTAAGCAAAACGGCTTTTCCAAGATAGATTAAACTGGCGAAACTTCAGGGAAGGTCACCACTGATGAGCCAGACCCTCCCAATAATTTTCTCGTTCCAATAGGAGAAGTTGGATATTTATTTCAAATTTCAAAGTAAAAATATAATTTTATTTCCTGATTTTGATTTTTGAAGCTTTTTTTTTAAATCTCTAGAAGATCATATTCAGAGCAGACGAGACACCAATGTAGCAGCACCTTCTCAGTATGAAATTTATAAGTCGCACAAATATACATTCATGGATAAAACTTAAGGTTTTTGATGTCGCCGGTCGTCAGTTTTTTTTTTGAAGGAGACAACGGTAATTTTGTTCACACTTGGTTATCTCGTGTGTTTTTAATAAAGATCGCTGTACATCAAATATCTTTCAGCGTTATTGTTTGAATCCCGATATACATGTTAAAAGGTACATCTTCCTTAAGTTTTATCTATGAGTGTATATTTTGTGCGATCCCCTTATAAATTTGATACTGAAAAAGTGTTGCCACATTGCTGTCTTGACTGCTCCGAATCTGATCTTCTATAGAGATAAAAAATATATATATTTATGTGATAAGATCCTGTCGACTTTCAATGTGACAATATAATAATAATGTGGGGAAAGAGAAATAATCACACCACAATTTGGAAGATGAACCCAGACAACCAGGGAGAGAGATGGGGGACAGCCGGCCTGCCCGCCGCTGAGCAGCCGGCCATTCGTATCGCACACAAAAAATCCTCAACTGTCTTAATTAGTCCTGAGGTTCCAAGTAACGCCCCTGTGGTCGCCCCCTGGAATGTCGCTGGTGTCTCAAATGACTGGACTTTAGCTACCTATCTCTCTCTGGGTTGACTGTAGGTTTGTTTTGTTATTCCTGGAAGAGCATATATTATGACATATATATATATAACATCCGTAAAATAGGAGAAAATTAATTAATTTACCAATTTAAAAAACTTAAATAAAAATCTAGATTAAAATATATAACACTATATCAATAATAAAATTAATAAAAAGCGCGCCGATCCAAAACTGAGCTAAAATGTTTTTCATTTTTTATCAAGCGCTTCCGAAATTCTCCTTATTTAAAAATATAAAATTCTATCTATAAAGCGCGATAGGTCACGTGTTAAATCATTAGCATTTATTTATTTTTTAAAGGAGATTTCCGAAGGCTTAAATGTGAACATTTTTAGCGCTGAGAGATTTTCTATCTCTTCATTATTTTTATTAATAATATTATCAGTATTTTAGTATATTAATATATAGCTGCAAGAATTTTATTACTTCGAGGGATAATTCTCAAGAACCATTTCATAATATAACCTAATACTTATCAGAAAACACCACCTTCCAAGTTGCTACACGACCCTCTACAATCCCATCGGTTTAAGACAAATTACCGGTGAATTTAATTCGTAGTCGGGAAATCCTTCAAAATCAAAGCGAATCCTACAAAACGGATAAAACACAAAAGAGAAAGAAAAATCGGTTTACACTATTTTGTGTTTCATCCTTAGCAGAAGAAAAATTGGCGGGGGAGTAAAATTTGAGTGTGGAGTGGAACGGAAAAGTAATTTCAACTCTCGCTCATAAATAAGTCTCGTGGGGGAGTGAATAATCTGGTCGCGCGGACCGAGTTCGCTTCCGAAGACCACGTGCAGGAGTCACGTGGTCAAGTTTGTCCAATTAGAGAGCCGAAAAAATTTATGGCCCGGGGAGCCCGTTAGAGCATCCTCGCCCCATAAACATAATATTTAGCGCCCTACCCATAGCGATAAATCAGTCGCTCCTCCATATTCTCCCTTCACAGCCGTGGGAAAATCCTGCGCGCCATGAAAAAGTAGTCGTCTTTTGTTTTGTTATTTTTATTGGGGCATTATTTGGGGTTTTTCCTCATATTTTTTACCCGATATATTTTATCTCCTCTTTTTTTTTAGCTCTTCGTTGAGAGATATGCTTGTGTTCTTTACCGATATTATTTTGGATGTCTTAGTTTTCTGTTTGCACTTATATTGGAAACTAATGATAGCTATGTGTCTTTTCAGCCTTTTCCGTGGTAAATTAAGACGGTATTTATACACACAGCACTTTCACTACATCTTAAACTATTCCTATTAGGTATCGAGTTTAATATTTTCTTTTATTCATTTATACATTTTTGTATTATTTTGACCTAATATTTTTTTTTAGTCAAAAGGCGATCCATTAATTAAGATTATATAAAAGGGCGTACTTGGATCTGTAAAGAAAAAAAAACATTTTTTTTCTTAAAATATTTCGAGAGATTGCTCCCTCTTTATCAATGCATTGTGCAATAAATTGATAAAGAGGGAGCAATCTCTCGAAATATTTTAAGAAAAAAAAGAATTTAAATATAGATGAAGAATTCTTCCTGATTTGAAATTAAACGAAAAAACATGGTGAAGGAAGACGAGTTTATTTTATTGATGCATAGGTGCAAGCTTTCGGGTAAAAACCCTTCAACAACTTGTTGAAGGGTTTTTACCCGAAAGCTTGCACCTATGCATCAATAAAAGAAACTCGTCTTCCTTCACCATGTTTTTTCGTTTAAAAAAAGAATTATTTTTTTTTTTTTTTACAGATCCAGGTACGCCCTTTTATATAATAAATTTTATTTGATTTCAATGTACTCCAATACACAAAAAACATGGCAAATAAAAAGCTCACCTATTCCCTGTAAAAGTGTGATTACTGTCTGAAAATTTCTTTCTTTTCATCTCTAATAAGTTCCTACCTCCTAATATAGTTTAACAGAATAGTATGATATTTTAGGTACTTTTCTGATTCTTGAGAAGTATTTGAATCAAAAGCGATGTAGGCTTGAATTTGTAGGCGGGGTTATCTCAGTCAAGCATAGCAAGTCGTAGTTAGGAAAGCATTGTCTTTTATAAATAGGTCATTTTCCCTTTAAAATATAAGCTTGTTGAAGGACGATTGTGCTTGAAATAGTATTTTTTGTTGTCTGTTGGGTTTAAATAATTTTTTTCTTCTTAATTTTAAATTCTTCACAAAGAAGAAGTCCATCACACGTGCAATCTCCACGCCAGAATCACGAGATCCCTCACGCGGAGAGATCGTCCTTATCTCCCCCCAAGAATTTGTTCGGCCACAAAGAAGTGTCGCCCTGGCGTTGTTATCTACCCCCGAGGCAATATTTATCGCCATTTTTCTCCAATCTTAACTCGCATGTCTACAACTCAGATTTTAGGAATAAAATTTATGTCACTTTGACAACTTTCAAAGATTGTCTTCTTCCACAATGGATGAGCGATTTATCTAGATAGCTTTCATCTCCGCCAGGTGGCATGATATAGTAGTTTCGATATTGTGCTTAAAATACAACGCAAACATTTTAAGATTCAATTGGGAAGCTATCTATATGTTTTATCAACACACACAATTAAACTAGAATTCCAGAAGAAAAAAGGTTTCAAAATCATTTGTAATCGTGTCTATCTTCAACATGCATATGTAGGGATGGGTAACAAAAAGAGTAATTTTTATAATACTCTCATTCAAACCTTCCCTCTAAATAGCAGCATTTCTAGATTATTATATTGTCACGTAAAAATTAGAAAAGATAAACTTCAGGATGACATGAAAATATATTCAAATTAACATTTATAAAATACCAGAGAGGTAATGAGGGAATTTTACGCAGTAGAAAAATATATAAATATCAAAATTAATAATCTGTTAATAAAATAGTAAAAGTTTACGCTACACAATATATATATATATATGTTATGAATAAATTTGTTGTTGTTGATAAAGGGTTGAGGTGCAGTCGTGATAAAAAAAGATAAACATTTACCGTCAAGTAGCTTTTATTTTCAATTACTTGAGGAAAAATTACACATTTGTTAGTTTTCACATTATATAGAATTTATAATTTAATCCTATATTAGTGATTTAAAAGGATTGATTGGTTAACTACGCATATTTACAACAACATTATACAACTAAAACTAAACAACTAAACTAAAAGTCTTTCTAAAAACGATGATAACAAAAATAAAAATTATCAATGAATAAAATGAAATATATATTTTTAAAATATAGAAATATTTAGAGTTTTTAGATTATATAATATTTTTAGATTATATAATATATATATATATATATGGTAACCGAGAGGGGCAAACCTGTAGTAACCGGGACGGACAGTCAGTGTGTGGAGAGTTTTCCAGTACCTCTCTGCACCTTGGAAGACCTTTAACAGTTCTCTCAGAGTACAGGCAGTCGTGGTCGAGGCAGAACGGAAGACTTGGGATTGTCCACACACAAAAACAAAGGGACACAGTTGTACTAGGAAAGTTCCGTGAGCGGGTAGAATTGATCTAAGCAGCAAAAGATGGTTAAGAAGAGTTTTTACTGTTCTACGGTGGCATTCTGGAACCTGGAGGACCACTGACGAGGGCTTCCGCGGATGGTGAAGTGACTATACATTTCCGACCTGGCGGAGGTTTATATACTTTGTCGATGAGGAAGTACTGGGCCTTTAGTGGATGCAATAGGGGCGTGGATCACGGAAGAGATGTCATTGTACATTCTTAACGACTTCCTGGAAACCTCCTGACATTTTCTAAGCCTCGTTCTTAAACGTTGTTGGACTTCTTATACTCCAAGCCCTGCTATTTAGCTCAACTCTTAATCTATTACACCGTTTCATTTTATTATCCTTATTTTGTACAGTGTACATTACATATGGTGATGCAATAGTCTATGTCAATCATGTGTATAATTATTTACAGAGGTGTTTATTATTCAACACAACAATATTGTTATATTTACCAATATAGGGTTGTTGGTTCATATCTATATATATAAATAAAGCACATGTGCTCCTGGTCAGGATATGCCATTTTTAATATATATATATGTGTGTGTGTGTGAAATGTTCATTTTTTCCTAACACACACACACTTCAGAAACGCCTTTTTTAATATTTTTTTTTTTGCTTAGGATGCCCAAGTCTTTGGGACCACACAGTCCGTAAGAAGAGTTTCACTGACTTCTTGAGTCTTAACATTGCTTTCTACCAGCACCTTCTACTACATTTAATCTTTCAACTTAAACAATATAATATCCAAAATTATAAATATTCCTGAACTTCATTATCCTTGTATAGCTCGTTAATCATTTTGGATTTACTTGATCATTAGTGAATATATTTATACATTAATTTTTCCATACGCAATTTAAAAATGTAGCATTTATATATATCGTAAAAATTAATATATTTTTAATTAAAATAAATACATAATTAAAAAAACACAAAACCAGAATAAAATTTACTTCGGCGCGCATATTTACAATCACATACTATCACATTATACAGGGAATTTCTTTTAGCTTCATTCAATCAGGGGCTAGTTAAAAAACACAAGACAGAGTTATTTTAAAAATCTGTAAAAAAGGAATAAGGACAAAAGTGTCTACCCGCCCCCACAAAATGTAATAAGGTAGATAATAATAAGCACGTTGGTAAATAGATTTATACGAAAATGAAATCGGGAGGGAATAAATTGAGGAGGGCGCTTGTTTACAAACCGATATCGCGGCGCTGGTGATCAATGGAGTGCGAGGTTGGTGCCAGCTGGTCCGTTCCCATGGACTTGATACCGCCGCATTCAGCCATGGGGACACAATATTGTGCTACGCCCGAGTTCTGTCCAAATGAATATTTTTATAACGAATATTGTAGCGAATAAATAATTTCATAACTTTCCTTTATTATTTATTCAATCAATGAAAATATACAGAATAATATAACTCTGTATTTATAAGAATAGATTATGTAAATATATTAATACTAGCGGATGTGTACCCGGCTTCGCCCGGGTTTTATCCGAGTGAAAGTTTGCCTAACGAATATTATATATTATGAAGTATAATAAACAATGTTAAAGATTAGTTTTAATTATTAATCAAGATTGTGTGTGAATATGTGAGAAAGATGTAATATCGTTGTTGTTTTCTTGGCCGACTGTTTTACATATGGTGTTATCTTAAAATTGCTTGTTTTGAATATTTTTTTAGATTGAGTTGAATGAATTGCTGAATTTTTTTTTGTATTTATATATAAATAAAATTAACTCTGTTGATTTTTTTGTATTTAATCGATAACAGCGAAGTTACGCATGTTAAAGTTAGGAAAAATATTTTGATGTTAAGCAAAACCTGCTCCATCTCGTTTTACATAAATGTTGAAAATTTGGTCGAAATTGATGCATTGTAACGAAAGTTTTTAGCGAACACCACTTATGAAATTTGCATTTTATTAATATAGATATAATATAAATGAGTTTTAAAAATTGTTAAAAAAAAAATGCATCGGCCGGGAATCGAACCCTGGCCGCCCGCGTGGCAGGCGAGCATTCTACCACTGAACCACCGATGCTTTAAAAAAATCAAATTCATTTATCGTCGCGACCAGTGCTGCGCCCTAGCGGTAAAAGACTGGAACTAACGCTTTTTGGTTTTTTATTTTTTTAAAAAAGCACATTAACTTTTTTAGTTTTTTGAATAGCCTATATGTTAAAACGAAATCTTTAGCTACCTACATGCGAAATTCCATAATGATTGAGTCAGTAGATTTTGCGTGATGCGATAACAAACATCGATTTCGCATTTCATTTCTACATTTCATTTTTATATATATAAGGATGGTCAAAAATATTTTAATTTTTTCAATGAAATGCATAAAATATATACAGTGATAAGTTTGTTGACTTTTTGTTTATTCATTTTTTGTGGTGATATTGTTAAGAAGAGTTTGAAAGTACATTTTATTTTATCCATTATTGTAAATTTTCCTAACCTAATTTGCATATTTGCTTTTAATTTTCTTTGTTCGCCTGTTTTACATGTTTCTTATTTTTTTCACCATTATAAATTCCATCTTAACAATCATTAGATTAGATTTTTCCTCGACTTGTCCAGTGGACGGTTGTAAAATAAACAAAATAAACATTTATTTCCCGCTGTCTCCATGTTTCCTCGCGGCACCCCAGAACACCATCGCAACACTGGTGGAGATGCTGATCCTACCATCAAAAATGAAGCTACCTTAAGAAGAAGCCGTCGTCTACGAGGACAACCTCCAATGAGATCCTTCAGTGCATCTCCAACAAGACGCACCATTGTGAATCAAGATGACGCTACACCTTGCAACAACATTTTCTTCTGCCAGCCACCTCCTCCAAGTCTGGAAGTATTTGGCGGATACTCAGACGAAGATCCTTCAGAATGGCTGGAAGAAATCGAGTTGTTAGCAAGACAACAACGATGGCCAGACGATGTCATGCTGGCATATGCCCGGAGCTACATGGACGGACCTGCGAAGAAATGGGCAAAACTCAACAGCCCTCACATTTTTTCGGCCTGGAGTGTATTCAAAAAAGCACTCCTGAGAGATTTCAGGAGGGCAGATACTGCCAAATTTAAATTAATAATGGACCTGCAAAACAGAATCCAGCAGCCCAATGAGTCAACTCTGCGTTACGCCGAGGATGTCCTCAACCTCTGTAACAAGGTCAACCCCAAAATGACAACGGATGATAAATTATACTACATGAAGACTGGTCTAAACAAATACCTGTCACTCATTATGATGATAACACCTTGCAGCACGGTCAAAGACTTTTTGGAACTAGCGAGGCGAATAGATCAACATCTAGTGGATTTTGAGCAGCGAAGAAGCTTCAGGCAAAATAACCGCCCGACCAGACCATTCCCTCCTAGGAGAAACTACAACAACCAAACAGACCATAGTCGTGGTTTCGACATACCTCGATTCCAAAAAGGATCGTTCGCAAATGATAGAAGACCAATCGCAAGTGACAGTAGACCAACCTTCGCCCCAGGTAGATTCGAGAGGGCTAGACCTAATGACACAGGGATGGAACCGGTTGGAAACAATTATAGGAGCTCAGCACCAACCCCAACCAACAGAACCCCCGAGCAGTATCCCAGGAGGCAGACGTACACGACGCCCCCAAGTAACAGGGGTTATCAAAGACCATTATACCAGGATCGAAGAATATGCTGGAACTGCTCCGAACAGGGACACATATCGAGGTATTGCCCTCGTAACACTGAACGACCGACTTACAATATCAGACCAATACAGCGGCAATTTTCAAGAATCATGGAGAGAGACGAAACCAACTCTGTAAATGAGGACTATTTAAAAAATTGTAGAGGAATCGATGATTCGAGGCAACAGGAACCGGACTTTGATGTGAATAGCGAAGACGATTTTCCTACTTTGGGAGAAGCGTCAAAAAACTAACCCGACTGAATGGATTTCGGGCTTCTGGTGGTCGAATAAACTTGGTGATGAATCTTCAAAGAAATAAAACGACTCAGATAGAAATCAATGATTATACGGTTGAGGCATTAATCGACACCGGAGCGGTGGTTAGCTGTATTGACGAGGAACTCTCATATAAACTAAAATTAAAAGTTATCAAAGATAATAATTTGAATTTGAAAGCTGCAGGTGATCAGAAACTTAATGCAAAAGGAAGGTCAATGGTATCATTCAAGATGGATCAGGAAAAATATACAATTCAGATGATAGTGTTAGAAAAATGTAACCCCAAAATAATTCTGGGAGACGATTTCTTAAGCCATTACAAAGCCTTAATAAACTGCCGAAACAATACTTTATGGATTGAATCCCCAAATAATATGGACCAAGATGATACAAGTTTAAAATATGCTAGGGCGGTTGAAGATAGAATAATTCCTGAATTTAGCCTATGTCTGGTTAAGGGCTATTACGAACCAACTACTGATGACAAGGAAATATTGATAGAGAATCTCTCATCGCTAACATCGAAATATGGCCTGATAACAACAAGATCTTTGCTGAAAAATACAAGGTTCCCTGATATTTGGCTTTTGAACCCTTCTTCAAAACCTATAAAAATTCATCGGCACATGAAAATAGGGATAATATCGGAAGTAGACAGGATGTACAAGACAGACCATCGAGCAGTTTCCTCCATTGATCTTAATTTTGACATAAATCCCGATTTATCTTCCGAGGAACGTAATCAGGTTTTGATGCTACTCTACGAATACAAAGAAATGTTCGCCGCACCAGACGATTACAAAGGGAGAACTCACCTTGTCAGACATAAAATCAAAACAAACAGCGATATTCCCATAAGAAAGAACCCCTACAGAGTGTCTTTGAGAGAACGCGAAATAATTAATAATCAAATAGATAAGATGTTGAAAAAAGGTATAATTTCTCATTCATCGAGTCCATGGGCATCTCCTGTAATTCTCGTTAAGAAGAAAGACGGAACATTTAGATTCTGTGTGGACTACAGAAATTTAAACTCTATCACTGTTAAAGATCAATATCCGCTTCCTCGTATAGACGACTGCTTCGACTCTCTCCATGGATCTAGATACTTCACATCACTGGACCTGTGTTCAGGATACTGGCAGGTGGAAGTTGAAGAACAAGATCGGGAGAAAACTGCTTTTGTGACACCTGACGGACTTTACCACTTCAACGTCTTACCTTTTGGTTTATGCAACGGCCCCAGCAACTTTTGAAAGATTAATGGATAATATATTGAGGACCCATAAATGGAAAATCTGCTTGTGCTACCTTGACGATGTGATAGTTTTCTCTGAAGATCTACCATCGCATTTGACAAGATTGAAGACCATTTTGGGATGCTTAAGAAAAGCAGGATTGACACTAAATCTTTCAAAATGCAGATTCGCTTATGAAGAGCTCCTTTTATTGGGGCACGTTGTGTCAAAAGAAGGAATTACACCCGATCCAGAAAAAATTGCGAGCATAAAGGATTTCCCAGCCCTCAAAACAATTAAGAATGTCAGAGCTTTTCTTGGACTATGTTCTTATTATAGAAGGTTCATTAAAGAATTCTCAAAAATAGCATATCCATTACAAATTCTAACTCGTAAAAACCAGCCGTTTGTATGGGGAAAAGAACAAGAATCATCTTTTCTAACTTTAAAAGAAAAGCTGAGTTCACCGGAGGTCCTAACTCATTATGATCCAAATAAACCCATAGGCCTCCACACCGACGCAAGCGATCAAGGACTTGGGGCAGTGCTCATTCATGTTGAAGACAATGGTAGAGAGCGTCCAATTTCATATGCCAGCAGAACATTGCAGAAGGCTGAGACCAACTATTCAACTACGGAAAAGGAATGCTTGGCTATTATATGGGC
The DNA here is from genome assembly GCA_030710605.1 of Cordylochernes scorpioides. Taxonomy (NCBI): domain Eukaryota; kingdom Metazoa; phylum Arthropoda; class Arachnida; order Pseudoscorpiones; family Chernetidae; genus Cordylochernes; species Cordylochernes scorpioides. Next base: position 8,244,836 of record CP092886.1, read on the forward strand.
AATTGGGAAATTCAGGCCTTATCTTTACGGCCGTAAATTCATCGTTTATACCGATCACCATAGTCTCTGCTGGATGGCCAAAGCAAAAAAATTATCTGGACGTTTGGCGCGTTGGTCGTTGGAATTGCAAGCCTACGATTTTACTATAAATTATAAATCTGGAAAAACACATTTAGATGCTGATGGATTATCGCGGTGCCCAATTCCAGATAATATTAAAATTTTACAAATTAATTATAACACCGAAGACTACGACGCTTACATTAAGAAAATTAACAACATGATCGACCAACACCCAAACAGCTACGGAGAAAACTTCACCAAACATAACGGAAAAATTTATAAAAATAATCCTACCCCAACAGGCAACCCGTGGTTACTGGTCATCCCAAAGACCAAACAACTAGAACTCTTGGAACAGATGCATGATCATCCTACATCGGGCCACATGGGTATAAAAAGAACATACAGCCGAATAAAAGATAAATATTTTTGGCCTTCAATGTTCAAAACAGTGGAGAAATATGTTTCCAGTTGCCCTGAATGCCAGTTTCGTAAGACCCCATCCCAACAACCATCGGGACAATTGCAACCGATACCACCAGCGTCTAGACCGTTCGAACGAATAGGAATAGACCTTTTGGGTAGATTTCCCAAGTCCATCAACGGAAATAGGTGGATCGTTGTTTGCACAGACTATTACTCAAGGCATGTTGAAACAGCGGCGCTACCTCGAGGAACTGCCACAGAAATTGCCGATTTTTTCTTGAAAAGAATAGTACTAAGACATGGAGCACCGAAAATTTTAATTTCTGACCGCGGGAGTTCTTTCTTGAGCAAACTACTCACACAAGTTTTGAAAATTTGCAATACGATACATAAGAAAACGACAAGTTACCATCCACAGACAAATGGCCAAACGGAAAGAATGAACCGTACGCTGACAGATATGATATCAATGTACATTGACGAGAAGCACCAAAATTGGGACGAGATTCTCCCGTTTGTGACTTTCGCCTACAATTCCTCGGTACAAGAGACGACCGGCTATTCCCCATATTTTCTGATTCACGGAAGAGAACCATTGACATTTCTGGACTCTACATTTGACTGGCCGGAAGTACCGCCTAAACCCGGAGACTTTGATGACTACATATCAAATCTCCTAACCATAGTTGAAGAATCAAAAAAGATTTCAATGGCTAGAACAATGGCACGGCAAGATAAATCCAAACATGTATACGACAAACATCGCAGAGAAGTTAACTTTTCACCAGACGACCTAGTACTGATTTGGACACCGATAAGAAAAGTTGGAAGAGCGGACAAACTACAAAAAAATTACATCGGACCATTCAAGATAATTAGGAAGACATCACCAGTAAATTATGAAGTGAAAGAAGTCACGGGAAGAGGCAAGAAAATTGTACATGTGTCAAGAATGAAACTGTACCGGACCCCAGACTTGAGGACAAGTCTTTTTCAAGGGGGAGAGTAATGTTAAGAAGAGTTTGAAAGTACATTTTATTTTATCCATTATTGTAAATTTGCCTAACCTAATTTGCATATTTGCTTTTAATTTTCTTTGTTCGCCTGTTTTACATGTTTCTTATTTTTTTCACCATTATAAATTCCATCTTAACAATCATTAGATTAGATTTTTCCTCGACTTGTCCAGTGGACGGTTGTAAAATAAACAAAATAAACATTTATTTCCCGCTGTCTCCATGTTTCCTCGCGGCACCCCAGAACACCATCGCAACAATATGAAACCGGTTATGAAAATACTTTATTATGAAATGTGAGTTTCTAACTTTGCTCTCTTTTTTATTAATTATTTTGGATTTACTACAGCGTCAACGAGCTGTTATATAGGAAAATTACCAATTGGATATAGAGAGAGAGAAAATTGAAAAAAAAAACTGACATTTCATTAATAAAGTATTTTCATACCCGGTTTCATACCACCAAAAAATAAATAAACAAAAAGTCAACAAACTTATAAGAATGAATCCATATATATGTATTTATCCGAATGAATATTTTTATAACGAAAATTATAGCGAAGAAATAATTTTATAACTTTCTTTTATTATTTATTTAATCAATGAAAATATACAGAATAATATAACTCTGTATTTATGAGATCTTCATATAATAACAACAACAAGAACAAAAAGGCTTTTATTAGGGCCCATTGCCCTGTATGGATTCGCCATACAACAACAAAATAATACAGTAATTTTTTCTCCCTTTCCCCATGTGCACGTGAGCCTTTGTTTGAAATGGGATTTATTTACACATCTGTTCTAAAACTTTCCTCACTACCTCTTTTGTATATGATTCTATTTACAATTGATCTGTAGAAATATAGAGTTCTATTGCTATATTTTTCTTTTCTGAAATAGTTCTCAGCGTCTTCAGTGGGTTGCTAAATCTCCAAAAGGTGTTTTTAAGAGTTTTTTCTCTTTCTTCACCTAAATATTTGCATTCTATGATATGAGATCTTCATATATGTTCTATAGCTTTGTTGTTAAATATTCTATAGCTGTAAGCGCTAGACAATAGTCCATACTAGTGAGCTGGACTCCCCGGGTAGTTGACGCTCTGCACTCCAGGAACCTGGGTTATAAATATCTCTCTAGCTGTAAATAATTTGTTAGTTTTAATTGTAACCGCTTAGTCATACTGACGTCATGAATAAATACTCTTTTGCTTAATCGTTTCTGTTTAATCATTTATTACTACGCTACAATATTGTTTTATAACAAAGATTCATTATTATGAATATTGTCACTTAAAACGTTCAGTTGTTTTTTTGTTACACTGACAAAAATTACTTTTACGGGTTATCTCACAAAGTTGCAAATTACTAGGGCCTAAAGTAATAGTAACTAAAGACACAAAAATCGTACACTCAAGAGTACAACACACACACAAAAAAGAGTGAATAATAACTCACAATTTGTTAAATAAAATTAAAAAAAAAACACACAGTACTAATCTTTATTGTTGCGTTGGTAGGGATCGGATTGGGGTTATGCGAGGCATGCGAGGAGATAGCCAGACACGGATAAAGCAGAGATAAAGAACGCAGAGAGCACTTTAAGCGTCTCCACACGATAATCCACCACACTCCTTTCTCGCAATACCATAGCCCCCTTATATATACAGACATGGTCACATTCGTCCAATGAGAAGGCGGGAGAGATTGGTTCACTATCAAACGAAAACAAAATCCTTCCCACTAAAACCTGAGATAAGATTCAAAAAGTGCAAATATTTGTCAATATAATTTGATAACACGAGATGGCGCTCTTCCATCTAAAATGTTCATATGAGCGGTCAGGAAATGCCAATTTTGTTTGTTTTTAAAATGAGGATTATAATTTATTTTTCCCAAGACAACTATAATCTATTCACAACGAGAGAAAAACAGAGAGGTAAAGAAAGAAATGATATGTATTATGCTAAGTGACCAAACATTGCAATTAATAATCTGTTGATATATATATATGCTGTACAATTTATTAATGGCCGTGAGAGATGGCAGAAATTTATTATTATATTTTACCCTCATAAATATTTCTGTCCTCAAAATATGCAATTTAGTTAGCTTTGTGTTAACCTGAATAGGTTTTGAATAGCTCTTAAATGTTAAACTATATTTATCTTTATGAAAAATAGTACAAAAGTGAATTTGTACTTGGATCAGGTAGATGATATATTAAGAAAAAAGGCATTTCCTTATCGTGCAACTGAAAGTTGCTGATGGTTTGCGCCATCTATCGGAATAAATACCAACTAATCGTATATATAAAAATATATATTCATATTTTTTTTATATGAAACGGTATTCGATCAATTCTGGAATAATTAAAAATCAAAGATTAGTTTATATTTATCCCGATAGATGGCGCAAACCATCAACAACTTTCAGTTGCACGATCAGGAAATGCCTTTTTTCTTAATATATCTTTAAGTGAAAAAATATTTTTAAAAATGAAAAAGGTCAGGTGTTGGTATCAAAATCAAAAAAGGCATAATCTGACCACGAGCAGATGAGCTTTTTAGATGGTAGAGTTGTTGAGAAACGCAGAGTTTGCGCGCCACGTGGCCGAGAGAGAGATTAAACTCAAATACCTAAAGATGCTTTTTAAAAGTAACCAATGCCAAAAAAATCTATTTGATAAATGCATTAAACTCGCCTAAAACGAATATATACTTTTGGGAAAATAAGAAAATGTGTAAAATGATGGAAATGAAAAAGGAAATTGCACTTTTTTCATACAAAATATCCAACGCGTCTCTCTATAGCCCAAATATTCAAAATATATAAACAATGATACAAATGTTCTGTGGTCCTCTGGGGTTTATAGGGTATTCCAGGATAGCCGGCTATAGTAGACTGGTGAATAATGCCAGATCACCCTTATTGTCTGTGCGACCGGACTTTGAAGGACTGGGCAAGCTAGGCAGAATATTTATTTATTGGAGAACTCAGAAAAAAAAGTGCTCAAGTGGGTATTAAATCTGTATTCCTCCAGACGATGGAGCAGCCACTTCCGTGACGTGCTGTTAAAGCCTAATACACTTGTTCCTAGAGGCAGAAGAGATTTTGTTTAGTCATAGGGGGGAATCGTTACATATAAATATAGCTTTTTAATATCACAGTTTTATAGTTATATATTCTAAGAAAAATCGACGCTAAAGAGTTTTTCAAATTGTACAAATATTAATTCGCAAAGACGTTTCGAGGGAACATTTAAAATATTAAATTTTGGCGGTCAGAATGAGCATGTGATCTTACAGCACACCTGAGCCACGGGCAAGGATATAAAAGTGGTTAAATGTCAATTCTATGTCATGTAACATCTTTGAGAGTGTTTCATTCCGTCCACTCACATTGACAGTAACTCTGCCTAGCAAACAGAACCGCGCCCATTATACCCAGAGGAGAGGAGACGCAATTGGGTTTAAAGTAGCTGATTGGTCTGATCGGAGATTATCTTGCTATTTGGATAGACAATTTTGACAATTAAAATAATTTTATTGACATATTGTCAATACATGCAAAGTGCACAGTCTGCACTATTTAAAAAAAAAGATAATATGGATTATATACACTATGTACAATGAATATGGCACCTCTGCCAGCGCTGCAGAGTTTGGTGGAGAATCGCCAGTGGGTCTCCAGTCTGCATCGGAGCCAAAACTAAACCCCCGCAATGAGCTTCCGCCTTGCGAGCCTCAACGTGCGCGGGATCGCCGCTCGTCAAAGAAGCTTGGAGCTTTGTAGCTTTCTAAAGCAGCACGCAGTTGACATCGCTATTTGGATAGAGCGTTGCCACTATTCGACGATGCTGGCGGGAATGACTGAACCATGACCGAACTTGACAGCGTCAAGAAGGCAGAAGAAACAATTGAACCTGAGCGATCGTTAGAACAGCTTTCACAGCCCCAGATTCCTCATCAACAACAGTCTGATGTATAAATGATGTAGCGGGGATCACAAGGAAAGTATTAGGTTGCTCAGAGAAAGGTGGTCACAGCGTTTTGTACCAACTACTCGACCTGGGCACACTGACAAGCATATTGGTAGTAGTGTCGGACTCATTCAACCTGGGATTTGACTGACTAGAGTAGAATTGTCTTGAAGATAAAGGATGCCTGGGCGGCATTCATACCTATTAAAATAAGATACACTTTTCGTCCAGAAAAGGTTTTAAAACCTTAGTAAAACCTTTTCAGACAGAAGTTTCTCTTATTTTAGGAAATATGGATTAGAATTGTCTTCAATAATTATTCTCACATCAAATTCAGTTCCGATGACCAGCGAGATGTGTCTGGAGACGTTATGGTCTGAGGTGCCCTTTCTCTTGATAGACGGCGGACCCCTTTGGTTGTCGTCCACGGCGGTCGGTTAGTTTCCATCTAGTTAATATTGTTTGTGTATATTTTGACGGGAGTGGAGACCGTTTTATATTTTTATAGATGAATGCCCTCCCCGAACAAATATGGCCAGCCTCTCTACCAGCTAGACCTCTTTGGAGAATTCAGGAGATTCCATTAACCCCTTTTGGATCTTGAGAGATCAAAGACCTCTCTGGACTTACAAGGGTGAATAGCACTAAACGATGTTCTCCAGGCTGGCATTCTGGATTTTCAAAAGCTGGTGTTATGTTTGTTACCGATATGAATATATAGTTTGCAGAGAGAGACGACCTAGATATGGTGTAAAGTTTTGCATCCATTTTTACAGAAGAGATAACCTTTCTTTTTTATGTTTATGTAAATTTAAAACAAAAAAGGTAGATCCTGACCGATCAGCTGAGCATTTTAGATGGCAGAGCACCATCTAGTGGAATAATAATCAACTAAACGTTGGTTTTAATCCGCTAGATAGCGCTCTACCATCTAAAAATGCTCGTGTGAACGGTCAGGATATACATATATATTAAAAATAAAAAAGGCATCTCCTGACCACGAGCACATGTGCTTTTTAGATGGCAGAGCGCCATCTAGTGGAGCAAGAATACACTAAACGTTTATTTTGCTTGCTCCGTGATATTTGGCCAACCCAATTTCTTGATAAATCAAGAAAAGTCATCCACGAACGCGTTTCGCGCTGTTAGCGCTCGTCAGCGTGGAGTAGACTGTAACCACTGCGACCAAAAATATTTTTGGTCCCAATGGCTTCTTGAGAAATCAAGAAATGGGTATTTAAGGCCAAATTTGCGTAAAGACGCTTAACACATGAAAAAACAATAGAAAAAAATAAAAGATAAGTGGGTCAGGTGTTGATATTAAAAATAAAGAAGGCATCTCCTGACCACGAGCACATGTGCATTTTAGATGGCAGAGCGCGTTCGTGGATGACTTTTCTTGATTTATCAAGAAATTGGGTTGGCCAAATATCACGGAGCAAGCAAAATAAACGTTTAGTTTATTCTTGCTCCACTAGATGGCGCTCTGCCATTTAAAAAGCACATGTGCTCGTGGTCAGGAGATGCCTTCTTTATTTTTAATATCAACACCTGACCCACTTATCTTTTATTTTTTCTATTGTTTTTTCATATATATATATTATTTTTAATATCAACACCTGACCTTTTTTATATTTTTCTTATTTTTTGTACACACACATATATGAAAAAATAGTACAAATGTGATACTGTACTGGGATAAGGTGCATAATTATGAAAAAAGGCATCTCCTTATCGTGCAACTGAAAGTTGCTGATGGCTTGCGCCATCTATCGGAATAAATATCAACTATTCTCGTTGATTTTTAATTATTCCAGAATTGGCCAAATACCCATTCTTGATTAATCATTAATGGGTATTTGGCCAATTCTGGAATAATTAAAAATCAACGAGAATAGTTGATATTATTCCGATAAGATAATAAGTTGCACGATAAGGAGATGCCTTTTTTCACACACATATATATATATTACGCATATATTTATATAATATACAAAGGTACTAAAATGGCATATTTCAAAATGAAAGCACAGTGAGGCAATGAGAAAAAGAGATGCCGTATAGCAAAATATCTCAAATAGTTAATTTTTAAAATATTCTTCATAATATAAATGACTTACTGCAAGTTTTAAAAATATATTTTTTCGGGAGATTTCTCTCTCGATTCTTGTGCACCTTATCAACCCATTACATCCCGAAATTGATAAAATTTCAAATACGTATAATAATTATTATTTTATTATATATTTATTATATTAAAATTAGAAGATTTGTAGACATCATGGGGAAGGAAATGCTCCAAATGCGATTCCCAACCAGCCAGTCCTGAACATCTAGTGAATTGTATCAAATCCTCCAAAAAAGACCTCTGGAAAAACCCCAGGACTATAATAGATAAGCTGAGACAATGGAACTTGATGGAGATCGTTTAAACGACTTGATAAATAATCAACAACAAGAGATTTGTGCTCCACCGAAGTACTACAAAAATCTCATATGTAACCCGAATAATTAAAATCAATTCTCATAGTCCATCAGACATAAATGGGGTTTATTATTGTGGAATATCTATTTTGTAGAGCAGGTCTAGACTACAAATTACATTTATGTTGTGTTGCACATGTGTGTAGCTCTAGTACACAAGATCGATAGAAGTATGTGGAGTAAATAGTTATTTAGCGGCAAGTCCTGACGCGTGCTGTCGTGACCAATTAATTATCTCAGAACACTCGACGCTCCTTTGAAAGCAACATAAAAGGAATTAAAATAAAAAGAAGTGAAAAGAGATGAATGCCGAAAAAGTTCGAGGAGAATTAAAAAGGGAAAATGCGAAGGTTGAATGCTAGGTTTCTTGGGCGTTGTAAACTTTGAACTTCATTCAATGTTAATGTGAAGATTTTTTTATATTTCCGCCTTTAGAAGAGAAGAAAGGGAAAGGAATAAAAAAGAAACAATAGACAACGAAAGAAGAAAGTTAGCTAAAGCCCAAAGGGGAAAAAAGGAAGAACCAAAGAAAAGCGAACGAAAGAGAAAAGGGGAAGAAAAAGTTTTCAAGAAAAGTAAAAGAAGAAATAAAAAAAAAAAAAAAAAAACGGGGGCAACTTTGATCTGTTTTATTTCTTAGAAGAATTTGTGTACCATTGATGGGGGAAAGAGATAATGCATGGCTTGGTGGGTGTTCGCCTCCCTACACGAAAATGCACATCTGGTGTTTTCTCAAGACGTTTTCCTCACGCCATTTCTTCCTTTCGCCTTGATTATCTATTCACCGTTTTGATTATAAGAATTGTAAAAAGGTTTCCTGACCTCCCCCGCCTGCCTCTCCGCGGGAACATGTGCCTGATCGATGCATAATTACCGCAGCCCACCACCGAGCATCTCCCCCTTTCTCTCTACCCCATTCTATTTTTTATATTTATAATTAAACCAGACTTGGTTTTTAATCTTTTTATATATAATGGATATTTAAAACTATATATATTTAAATAATGAGTAATATTTGCGTGTAGGTTGTATATAATATGCAAAATAGGAAATATAATGTATAGTGCATATAGATTATATTAGACATTACACTGACGTTATTCGACCATGTTCGGTGTTTTCCACGGCCCTGTAGATCTATCTCTTCATCACCCTCGCACACTATAACTATTCCATGCAGACGTGCGTAATGCGGAATCCGGTTTATGTCGAAGTTTAGGTTCTACGGCTTCAAATACATTTTAAAAATGAACGTCAGGATTATGAACGCGAGGTTCTGCTTGAGTTATAAATGGTGATATTGAGTTATATCATGCTTTACGTTTCTTAAATATATATATATATATATATATATATATATATATATATACCACAGCAATAGATAGATAACACTTCGTCACGTTATATAAACACCGCATCACGTTCTTGCTCGTGATTTGATACCGTTGCTATTTCCAAAGAGTTAGAGGGATTTGTAATCTTAATTGCCAATCTTCATAATTTATTTCCATACATAGGTAAAAAAATACGGGGAAGACGATAGGCTATTTTAAAAATATATAAATCAATTATTAAAACTATATATTCAAATTATTCTACTTAGCTCACGAACAGCGCCCCTCTATCAAAGATTAGATTAAATTATGCTGATGCAAACAAATAGATAATGCTAATAACAAACAATTATATAAAAAATCTTATCTAAATATATATCACTCGGGTAGATATGCACACGGGTCAATCCCGGGGCGAAGCCCGGGTCACCCGTCTAGTAGATATATATTTGTGCAGAATTAAATATATATCGTGTCATTTAATTAAGAATTTATTACGGAGCGTGCACCAGTTTCTACCTGCTGGAAAGCTTGATGGCAGTGGTGCAGGTGTACAAGCAATATCAGCTTAGATAGCCATGCCATTCATCGATGCAGTAAGGGCAGTATATCCTGCCTGTTAGATTCAACCGTTATTTCCCTATCCAAATGACGATCAGTGACAAAGAGTTAGGCGCTAGTTAGGGTACACCAAGTCGTGGTTAGACCATGTCCGCGTTGGTTGGTCTTGGGAATGGAAAAATAGAACTTTTTCTTCTCAACCAGAATTGGTGGGCAGTACTCCTGTCAGAGCTTTATTTCCATGACTTGTCTTTTGATTATATCGTGGGGTATTCTCCGAAAATTGTAGACCATTTACACTCTATTTAAAACATATGTAGATTTTGTCAGTGTGTACATCACATTTATTTACGATCAAAACAGACATGGATGCTTAGTTAGCACACACAATTTTTACTTTTTAATTGATTCTCACTATTAAGACTGAAATTCTTGCAGGGAACATTTCGCTGAGTCACCTGAACAGGTTGTCGCCGAAAAAGGGCGTTTTTACAACTTCAAGATCACCATACAGAAACTCTCTCTCTCACCAAAATGTTACAGAATCTTGAATAAAATCCTGAGCGATATTGCCGCCATGCAGAGTTGCTATGTAAGATTCGTATGCAGCCTTCAAATCTTGAAACAAGAAGATTCCCAGCCTAAACACAATCCAGATTTCACTTCAAGTCATGTCAGAGAGAAGACAACTAGGGAAAGATATGTGGTCAACCTCTGTCCCGGGTGATGACTACCTGAGAGCCCGTGGGCGATGCCTTACATGCTTATATAGAAATTATTTTAAAAAAATAAACAATAAATGCATATTTAGAAAATTATCAAAACACCTTTCGGAATAAACAAAATTATTGCGAAAGGTGTTTTGATAATTTTATAGTAGAATATCGTAATTTTCTGTAAAAAATCGAGTTTTAGAGCAACGACGCTCTTCTACTGGCTCATCAAAGTTATATGGATAAATACAGACCATTTATAAGAATATAAATAAACAGTCTATAGTTCTCCATATTCGCCAGTAGAAGAATGACTTTGCTCCAAAGCTAACATTTTCACAATAAAAATGATACGCTTTTTGATAATTTTTAAATTAAATTCTATGTAATAATTAACAATCTTAATTAATGCTACATGTTTGTACAGCTAACAAGACACACCAAAAAGATACGACACTAGGATCAGCTAAGAATCTTCCCAACTTGTACTTTCTGTAATATTGAAAAAGCAACCCAAGACCATTTTCTCTTTCATGCATAGGAGTTACCTGACATGACTTTTGTCATAGCCCTCAAATAAAATCTATAAAAACAAAGGTCACCTCTCCCATCAAAATAGACGCTAAAACTAAGCGCCATCTATGAACCGTCTTGGCAAACTAGATGACTCAGGTCGGTGACAAAGTCACAATACCAGCTTTGGCAAACAAAAGCGTCCACCTGGAGACCATGGTTTCGGGCTGATGGTCCCTCGTCAGTCTAGGGTGGACTTTATTCTATGAGATCCACAAGGGATCAAATTAAAACTTCACAATCTGTCAAAGAGGCGACCTTTATTTTTATTAATCAATTTCCTCCCGGTAAAATTTACACCTAAAATAAGAGTTAATACCACTTTTTTGGTAATTAAAAAAACTCGATTTATAGCATTTTATAGATAGAAATCACTATATATGTAAAATATATAATATAAGGGGAAATGTACCAGATTAAATGGTAAAATGAAAAAGGCGTCCTGAAAAATTCTATACTCTATTTAAGAAAAAGGCAGCACTCTAAAATATATTGAATCTAGTTTTTTTATTTTTTATTTTCAATTCACTTTGATTAGTAGCCCGTAAAAACATATTCTCTCGAATTTTCAAATTACCAAACATCTTTTTCCTTTATTCTACAAGTTATTATGAATCAAACGTTAATTCACGATTTTGTTAAAATGGTTTTGTAAAAAAGAAAAACCCTCCAGAATATATATATATATATATATAACTGTTTAAATTATTTTGAAAAAGGCTATGTATTATTTTAAATATATATCGAGATATAAAAAATATCTTTTTAATCAAAAATATTAATATGTTTTGAAAATAGGGCAATCCATAAATAAATCTTTAATTAAAAAGGCATATATTGGATCAAAATATCATTTATTTTACCTTCTTGCAAGTCGTAGAGCGTCATAACCAAAACTGGTTGAAATCGTTTTGAAAACAAGGTAAAAATAGGTAAAATAAAAGATATTTTGATC
>CP092886.1:8257041-8285822 GCA_030710605.1 Cordylochernes scorpioides
ATAGACCTAATTTTGGGTGCAGATACCTTTGTAGAAATAATTCTAGGTCATAAAACAGATTTAAAGCACCATCCTATAGCACTTAATACCAAGTTAGGTTGGCTTGTTTCTGGGAGAATCCATTCAACTATTAAGTCGAATACTTCGGTAATCAATCACTGTACCACTGAACTTGATTCCAGCATAAGAAAATTCTGGGAACTTGAAGATGTCCCAATTTCTAAGGCCCAGTTGGGTATAAAGAATGCCCCATCTCCAAGTCTACAAGAGTCCATTCAGAACTCTCCAAGTCTAAAGGAGTTCACTCAGAACTTTCCAAGTCTGCCGGGGTCCATTCAGACCTCTCCAAGTCTACCAGACTCTGTTCAAGGGTCACCGTCTCTAACTTTGAGCCTACAGAGCTCCAAACACAACTCTCCAACCCCCTTACAAGTATCAGTTCACAGCCTGAAGGAGGCCATGTCCCCTTTGGTCGAAATGCCATCAAGCCCTGGGTGCTCCAAGCAGATTCCAATTCCTATAGAAGAAGACTCTACAGAGAGCCAGAACCGAGTTGATAATCTGCCATCCTACCCGATGAGCCCAGAGCAGAGTTACACTCTCTCATCGGCTTCTGTTGAAGATTTCAAGGCCCAAAGTGGGCCCAAGTCCCCTACATCTCCCACCAGGGGTTCAGAGAGTTGCCGATGTTCTGGGGATTATACAGAGCCACAGATGTCTCAGAACTCCAATTTTTCATGCTCCTCTATAGAAGAATCTGAAGATAATTCAAGTAAATCTGAAGAAAATCTAAGTAGATCCGAAGATAATCCAAGTAAATCTGAAGAAATTCCAAGTAAATCTAAAAGGTCACGTATCTCTAAGTTAACTCCACAAATTACTTCTAAACAAAACCAATTACTTCCTTCTGAATCAAGTCAACCATCCACTCCAGAACAACCTCTCGCTTCTCAGTCAAGTGAACCACTCTCATCTAAGAAAGAAACTTCGATTATTCCTAAGATAAAGCCACCACCCTATTATAGGCGAAAACGTCAACTTCCTACTGAGAAAACTTCATGGGATGAACCAATTGAATCAGATATAAAGTCAAATTGGAATAAATTCCAAACTCAACTATCGTGCCTAAAGGAAATCAAAATACCAAGATACCTGAACAGTTCATCTTCTGAAATAGAAGAATTACAACTACATGGATTTTGTGATGCATCCCTTAATGCTTATTCAGCAGTTTTTTACTTGAAAACTAGATTCAAAATTCAAAAGATCAAAATCAATCTGATAACCTCAAAAACTAAGGTTGCACCATTAAAGACCATTACAATTCCAAGACTTGAAATAAGTGCAGCATTGCTTTTGGCTCAACTGAATCAAGTCATTCTTGAATCATTTCCTTTTCAACCTGACAAAACCTTTTTGTGGACTGATTCACAAATCTGCATAGATTGGATAAGATCAGATGCCAGCAGATGGAAGGCCTTTGTTTCGAACAGAGTGTCGTCAATTCAAAATTTGACTCAAATCACTGATTGGTTCCATGTATCCAGTCAAGATAATCCAGCTGATTGCGCATCAAGAGGAATCATGCCTCAAGACTTGGTCAATCATAGAATTTGGTGGCGGGGTCCTATTTGGCTTCAAGAAAATAATGTTCGATATATTCCTTCTTCACCAACCCAAGTAAATCTCAATATCATTCAAGAAGAAGTCGGTGAGGGTCAAGTGTTGGATCAAACAACCTTAATTCAAAATTCAGAAACTATGTTAAATCTAGAATTCATTGAAAGGTATTCCACAATGACCAAATTGATCCGAATAACAGCTTGGTGTTGGAGATTCTACTACGATTGCCTCCTCTTTGATCCAATTCGTCAGAAAGGACCTTTGACAACAAGAGAATTAACAAAGGCAATTCAAGTCTTAGTCAAATCAATCCAGCAAGTTGAATTCTGCACAGAAAATAAAATTACTGAAGTCAAACAAACAACTACCTCTGTCCAACAAGCTAACTTCTCTAAATCCCTTCTTAGACACTCAAGGACTTCTAAGAGTTGGAGGTAGACTCAAGTATTCCTATTTAAATGAAAATCAAAAATTCCCTCTCTTACAAGCAAAATCCCCACGCCAGGAATCACTTATCAAAAATCTCTTAACTGAGAATGCCGACATTCCTGAGGCTATTGATGAGAATCAAGAAGATTCTTCAATTTTAGAAACCACTTTTGTCATTAAAGACGAAGAGTCTAACAAAGATATCGGGACTCCAAAGATTGAAATCTCCGAAGTTTCGGTTATTGATAAATCGGAAGGCAAATATTCGAAAGAACCAGTGGTCAGTGTAGAAGCTCTGGATAAGAAAGAACTGTGCCATGATGACTCAGCTCACCTCAATGAAGTTGAAGCTGATCTTAATCGACCTAAAGAGGCTACCAGTGGCATAATCAATGTTTATACAGAAGCTAATGAATCGTCAAGCAAAGAGAAAGTTGTACCTGTTGAAATTGTGGATACATCAACAAAGGATTATCTACAGAGCGGTGAAAAGGCTAAATTATCCCGCTGGAAGCCCATCGATTCTCTATGCTTAGAAGACGTCAAGGAATCTGAAGACGACGATGAAAATTACAGTTCATCGGCATATATAGAATGGCCAGAAATCTTGAAGAAAGAAGTCTTAAGACCCGAAGCTTTAGAAAAGGCAGTCAATCTGGAAGATTTTGAGAAGGCGGCAGAAAGTCGACAACTCTCCAAAGAACATTTAGAGGAATCGACCCGAACAAGGCTCATGCATAAAGGCTGAATCAAAACCTTGGGAAGATCCTATTGAATCCGACTTAGCAGCCGCAGAGTCTGATAATCCAGCAGTTCCCGAAAGAGAACTGGCCAACGAATCTGAAAATCTCATCCAAGATTCACCTCAATCGGATACTCAAAGATGGAAGCTGATTCCATTGCCTTTCAAACAATGAGAATTGTAATCTTAGCTACATAGTCGGCATCAATTAGTCCAGCATCTATACTATTGGAACTCTTTTTTATTTTTATTTTTTATTTTTTTTTTTTCTGGTCATCTCTTCCCAGCCGGGGGAGTATGTTGGATCCTATAGTTAATAATTTCTTTAAATTCAATTTTATATATGAAAATTAAGTCAAAATATTCTAAATTCAATTGTACAATATAAATCTTTAATATGTAAATTTTAAAGCAAGCAACATGTATGTAAATTTCTAGTTTTGGTTAATTAATAGTTTTTTGTTTTCTCTCTCTCTCTCTACCACTAGTATCAAAATCTAAGTCAATTCATGTAATCTAAATAAAATTCATGTGGTAGCTACTCATAAATCTAAAACCCAAAGATAATAAACTAATTCAAGACAAGTGGCAAAGTGCTTCTTAGTATCTTTTACTGAACATTCATGCCACGAACAAACACCTTGTTATTATCATCAGGGGACAAAGTCTGACTGTCATGTGGTGCCCCCTGGATAGCCAACCAATGACAGCAGCTCTTTTTACCCATCGTGGATACTTATGGACTTATAGTCTCCATGACCTTGTATAATCATACAATGGGATAATAAAAAAAATACTATCATCAGATAAATTGTTAATGAAACGTTGCACAATATTTATTTGAATTTGTTCTTTTTACTTTTTGTTTCTAATCTTTAATCCAAATCGTACCTTATATCATAAACAAATTTCTATAATCAAATTCACTTTATCCTAAACTTTATAAACTATTTCAGAATATATAGTCACAAGGTAATAATACCAAATCCAAATAAATAAATAGTGTGTGACATTTCCGTAACAGCGTTGTTACCGAAACGTCACACACTATTTATTTATTTGGATTTGGTCTTATTACCTTGTGTTTATAATCTACAATCCAAATTGTGCCTTATCAAGAATATATAGTCTTTTAAATGAAGTAATCAGAGAAATGGGATGTTTGCAGGACATGTACTCTGAAGATCCTCTATTGACCTACTGGAGGTTAACACCCAGAAGAATGGAGAGTTAGACCAAATGATTGATTGGCTTGATAATATTGTCAAGAAGCTCTACAGCACTTCGCCAGTGAGCTCCAACTTGAGTTGCCTGTCTTTCATCGCTGGGATCCACTAAGGTGGGGCTGACCACAGGGAATCTGCGCTGAGACACAAGGTATTCTGGGAATGTTGTGAGCCAGACAGGAAAGAAGACCAGCCACCTTGGAGAGCAAACACCCATTGTTTATATTCTGTTTAAAATTCTCTTCTTTTATAAAATACCCTCTTTATAATATATTAATCATTTATTCATTCGTTGTTGTCGAGGCTCTTCATTGGACATGACAACAACAAAGCTTTCTCCTGCTATATTTATCTCCCTGACATATGAGGTGTGGCTATTAAATAACTGGACTGAAGCCACTACCAGATAAATGCGTGCGTGTTGCGGCATGTTTGACTGTGTTTGGTAAGGCTTCCCCCGCCCTGAGCTCACTCGACAAGTCAGCGGGATGGTCAGTTTGATTGTAGCAGTCGATTGCGCTAGTGTCTGTGCCAGTGACCCGTCGGAAAAAATGCCAAGTGTTTTCTTTTTTTTTTTGCTTATCCCTAATACACGTGGTACAGGCCATGATAATCATGGTGGGTAGAAGTAGGCGACTTCTTTTACTGTAAGTGCACCACATGTCTACATGTGAAAAGCAGTTTGACTTTGCACTTACAAATGTGCCAGAGCCCTGTTTGGTTATTTGCACTCGCTGGTGGGGTTGGACTTTTGAGAGAATTGGGGGCCATTGGAGCATTTTTAGATCAGAAAAAAAGTGTCCAATGTGAGAATCAAATCCGGGTCGTAGCAGTCGAAAACTAACAGTTTAGACCATCCTTCCACCGACCCCCCAAGTGAAGGAGCAACGGGTGAGTCTCAAGTTTCTTTTTGAACTAGGGAAAACTGCCACAGAAGCTTATGCCAAGCAGTGTATGGGAATGAATGTTTATCCCGCACACAAGTTTTCAAATGGTTTAAACAGTTCAAAGAGGGGCGTGAAACGACCGAAGAGGATCCGCGCCCAGGAGGACGGCCCTCAAGTAACAATGTGTTGTTGTTGTTTCTTATCCCCTTGTGTAAAGATTATATGAATTCCATGAGTTTATGATCTCATGAAATGGGGTGTAGGGGTGCAGCTTTCGTTGATCAGGGCACCATGATCCAGGCACACTTTGGTGAAAGTCTGCCTTTGCCTGTAATTTGAGGCCGTTCCTAACATGGAAGCCTTTACTGCCGACTCTAACATGAGCACAGACGCAGCTCCTCTGTATCCCTGGAATGGGACCATTGCTGAGGTCCATCAACTGGGTCAGTTGAACTCAGGATTGTTAAAGAGGGAGTGTCCCTCCTGGTTACAGCCTTAAGTCTACCAGAACAATACTTGATCGTGTAGAGGGTTTACTGTACCTCCCAACAATGTCCACTGCACCACAGGCCAGGTACAGAGGGGTAAGCATGGGAGGCCAAAGTAACAATGTTTTTACTGAAACATCACACACTAAATATGTATTGGTTTTATTACTTTGTAACACATTTATTGTTAACCTGACATTATTGTGACTTACTGCAAATTTTATAAGATCATTTTTTTAGTAACACAATAATTATAACTTTTAAACTATTGCCCACTTCATGGCTTGGTTGGGTTTCATGACATGGCTAATTTATCCTAACATCTCAAATCATAGCAAATAAATATTTTATAAAAGAGAGAAATGAAGAGAAATAAAATTAAAATTTCTTTTTTTTTTTCATAATTTCCCCCAAAAAGAGAAATGCAAAGAGCACAATTATCTTTTTTTTTAATTGTTCTCCCTTTTTTATTATTTGAAATATAAATAAACTTAAAGGTAACAAGACCAAATACTCATGGACAAAACTTATGGGAGTTGTACCTTTTAGCATGTATATCAGGATTCAGATAATAATTTGGAAAGATATTTGATACACAGTGACCTTTATTGAATACACACAAGATAACCAAGTGTGAACAAAATTGTCTCTGTCTCCTACAAAAAAATAAATGTGATATCAAAGACTTTCTACTTCCTTAAGTTTTGTCCATGAATATAAATAAATAAAAATAATGTGACATTTTTGCAACTGTGTAATGGAAACATCCTATAATTTATTTATTTTGATTTGTTCTTGTTACCTTTTAATATAGTAAATGCATTTTATACATTTATTAAAATGGAGATGTCTTTTTTGCACATGAATATAGACCATCCTCCTTTACTTTTCAATAAGCATGTATACATATACAGTAGAACCTCGATGTAAAAGACACCTAGAGTTGTAGAGAAAAAGTGGGAAAGGTGTTCTCTTACCAGAGATGCTCTTCTTCTTCTTTCTTATCTTCACTCAATCATATTAGGGTATCAAATTGTAACCCTTGATGGTGTCTGTTTGACAACCATCATGACTGGGTGAAGTAGAATGTGTCTGCCTTTGTCATTAAGACTGGGAGCACTACTCAGTGGCAGGCCGACTTAGCTCCAAAAGAAATGGCCTCCTCTGACATGAGGAACAGATGCCATGTGCACAGCCGCTCCTAACATGGAGTACAAATGCTGCTCATTCTGTATCCCTGGATTAGAAGCCCTTACAGGGTACTATCAGCCGGGCCAGCTGAGCCCAGGTTTTTTAGTGAGCTTGTTACTGCTCCCCCTCCTCCTTTTTCATCCGGGCTTGGGACCGGCAAAGGCGGAGTTCCAGATATGCTAATTAGTAAAAATGATAAGTTTGATGATTAAAATTGTTCTTGTAGAGAGAGATTTTCCTCTAGTGTGAGTGTCCTTTCATGGGGGTTCTACTGTATTTTATAAAAGCATAGGGTGCTTCTCCCGTCAAAACTAGGTGCCATCTATTGATCGTTGCCGCAAACTAGTGGCCTCGGGTCAGTGAAAAGGCTACAACACCAGCTTTGGCAAACTGAGAAGCATCCACCTGGAGACCATGGTTTCGGGCTATTGACTAATCTTCAGCTCAGGGAAAACTCTTTTCCATGAGATCCACAATCTGTCAAGAGGTGCTTTAGCTGGCAAAAGGCTAGGTCATATCTATGGCCAAAATATTGATGGAAATTTTGCCGAGAGGAAATTGATCTATAAAATCACAGGGTACCTCTCCTGTCAAAACTAGACGCCATCTATATTTCCAACTGTATTTTATATTCAATGGAATCTGATTAGGTACAATTTGAATAATATATTAAAAACATAAGATAATAGGACCCAATCCAAATAAATAAATAGTGTGTAACATTTTGGTAACAGCATTGTTATCATCATCAGAAAAAAAGTACTGAATTCAGTTTATTTATTTGAATTATGTTTGAACAATATATTTGGAATTCGTAATTCAGTACTTTGTCTAATGATTCTAACAACACTGTTATCGAAATGTCACACACTATTTATTTATTTGGATTTGGTCTAGTTACCTCGTGTTTACAATGGAATATACAATGGATACCCTCACACATTGGCATTGAAGGCAATGAAGCTGCTGATGCACTAGCGAAAAAAGGCACAAAAGAACACTTGCCACAGAAAAATAAACTTACTTTTAAAGAAATAGAAACAGTAGCCAAAACAAAAATAAACAAGAACTGGAGGATCCCACCTAAGCACAGTTGGTACAGTGGAATGAACCCAGGAGGAGCTCTGAACCTCAGACAGCATCAAACAACACTAACAAGATTTAGAACAGGCCATCTCAAGACATTGAAGATAGAAAATATAACAAAATCTACCCCACTTGCCCAAAATGTAGCTTGGCACCTGCAGCTCCAGAACACATTTTGGCTTGCATTAGATGCAATCGATTTGAATCTCCTTTGGATATCTGATATCAGAATTTAAAACGTTTATGGAGATGAGTATCTTTATTTTGATCTTCTCAAGCTTTCGTGCTTGTCTGCCCTTCTACAGGAGAAACAATATATATTAGATGCACTAAACAGGACCTTTGGGAGAGGCCGCTGCTTATCATAAAACAGCTCGAGGACCATGAACTCATGGAATTCATGTAATCTTTACACAAGGGGATAAGAAACAACAACAACAATGGAATATCTTCATAACAGCAACATGGTTATAATATCATACTTGTAAGGTCCCAATTTTAAGTCACAATTATTTTAACTGTGGTTATAACAACAACATATGGCCATAACAATATAAGGTCCTAAGTGTTCCTAAGTGATGATGCTATAGCAAGATTCAACTGTATTCAAAATTTCAAAAATGAGGTTTGTAGCATGATAAGGCACAATTTAGATTATAGATTATAAACACAAGGTAATAAGACCAAATCCAAATAAATAGTGTGTGACGTCACGGTAACAGCGTTGTTACCATCTTCAGACAAAAGTACTGAAACCTTCTGTTACCGAAACATCACACACTATTTATTTATTTGGATTTGGTCTTTTTTTTTTAAAGAAGATCGAGGCAATTTTGTTCACACTTGGTTATCTCATGTGTCTTCAATAAAGGTTACTGTTATGAATACCGGCCACAAATTTAATTTAGACAGTCCAACTTGCCACTACAGTAACATAACCACCAAATCTGAAAGATTAATCCTTGAATCGCTGATTTCCAAACAACACAATAGCATTATTCGTTGTTGTTGTTGTTGTTTCTTATCCCCTCTCATGGAATGGGGTGTAGGGGTGCAGCTTTCGTTGATCATGGCACCATGATCCAGGCACACTTTGGTGAAAGTCTGACTTTGCCTGTAGTTTGAGGCCGTTCCTAACATGGAAGCAGACGCCTTTGCTGCCGACTCTAACATGAATACAGACGCAGCTCCTCCGTATCCCTGGAGTGGGACCCTTGCTGAGGTCTATCAACTGGGTCAGTTGAAGTCAGGATTTTTAAAGAGGTCTACTCCTCTTCTAACAATGCTGCTGTTGGTCCGCGACTGCTTATTCATCAGTTATTCTGCTTGTTTCGCAGCTGGCCTTCATATCTGAAGGTCGTTCCCCTATCCGCCACCTGGGGACGCGCCCTATAGCAGTCAGCTCTGCCAAGGGGCATTATTCGTAGAATAGATATCCCAGAACAATTTTGTCATATTCCATACCTCAAAAATCAGTTTTTCTCGTTTTTATCCAATTAATAGTTTAAAACTTAACTTTATTAAAATATTGAAATTTAAGGTTAATTTATTTCCAATTGTTAAATATAGTAAAATAGTAATAATTTATGTAGATTTAAAACTTTTCATTCTGATATTTTATGTAAAAAAAAATTTTGTAACAAATCAAATGTATATAACTGTCTCTCGTGGATCAAATGTTTCATTTTTGCCTGTAGAAGGGCGGCTCCAGCCCGAAAGCTCGCGCATATCATAATAAAAGAAACTCATTGCGAAAGGTTGTATTTTTATTTTAAAATATTATCATTTGTTGAACACAATAAAAGTATGAGGCATTAGTGCACCATCTGTTATAAGAAATTTCAACTATTTTTATGAGTTTGTTTTGGAAATTATTTTATTTTACGTAAAAAGAAGCATATGCTGCATAAAAAAGTAAATTTCTTAAGATAAAGGGTTTTTAAATAAAATCTTTTTGATTTAAAATCAAATACTGTATGTGTCTAATTTTGTAAATATGTATAAAAACATATAATGTAACAAGACTAAAAACACAAGGTAATAAGACCAAATCCAAATAAATAGTGTGTGACGTTTCAGTAACAGCATTGTTACAATCTTCAAACAAAAGTAATGAATCTTGATGACGGTAACCCATACTGAATATGGTAACAACACTGTTACCCAAACATCACACACTATTTATTTATTTATTTGGATTTGGTCTTATAACCTTGTGTTTATAATCTATAATCCAAATTGTGCCTTATCAATACACAAGGTAATAGGACCAGATCCAAATAAATAAATGGTGTGTGATGTTTCGGTAACAACATTGTTGCCATCCTCAGACAAAAGTGCTCTTTTTCATTTACTCACTTTCATTCAGTACTTATGTCTGAAGATGGTAACAACGCTGTTACCGAAACGTCACACACTATTTATTTATTTGGATTTGGTCTTATTACCTTGTGTTTATAATCTATAATCCAAATTGTGTGTAACAAGACTAAATTAAAATCAATAAATTATACTTGCCTTTTCAGTAATAGCATTGTTACCGAAACATAACATATAATTTATTGATTTGGATTTTGTCTTGTTAGTGCTTATATTTTTTTTATCTTTAATGCAAATTTACCATATCAATTAAACAAAACTCAAGGAAGTGAAAAGTCTTCGATGTCGTCAGTTGACTCTTTTTTTTTTTTAAGGAGACATAGGCAATATTGTTCACACTTGGGTATTTTGTATATCTTCAATAAAGGTCACTGTGTATCAAATATCTTTCAGAGTTATTGTATGAATCCAGATATACATGCTAAAAGGTACAACTTCCTTAAGTATTGTCCATGAGGGTATATGCCCCATCCAGAAGTCCCAACTTCTCCTCTACGTGGGGTGTGGGCGAAGCAGCACAAGTAGGGGACTGTCCTGAAGTATGGTGGGGACTTTGTGAACACCAGGCCGCTACAGTAGCCATAAAGGCCTGCAGGAAACTCTTTAAATGTGGCTAACTAAAGGACAATGGCTCCCCTCATTCCCTGCAGCAGGACAAACAAGAATCATGGACAAGGCACCAACACCGTATAGTATATACATACATTTGGAAAATAGCAAGACACAAATATGCAACACGGAGAAATCCGTGTAGCATATAAAAGCAGAATCATCCAATACAGTATAAGAGCTCTAAAGAAGCGGTCTGGTAGATTAAAAATTGGTGAAACCGCTAGGAAGATTCACCACTGATGAGCCAAGCCCTCCCAATATTTTTTCATTGCAGTAAGGAAAGTAGAAGTTTTGATTTATTTGTGAAAAGAAACTTTTGCATCTTAATGACTTCATTCATTATATATTTATTATTATTTTAGAGTTTAGGTGACTGGCACAGTTCTGTGACACCATGGCCCTTGTGTGTAGTAGCTGATTGGTCAGTAGCTATCATATACATTATGGCTGAAGTTGTCTGATTTAACTTTTTTTTATTTAATGTAATGTTTGTAACATTGTATAGACATGTCCATTTTTTATGTGAGTGATGTGTCAAATTATATTAACAAATATTTGCACTTTTATCTCAGGTTTTATTGGGAAGAATTTTGTTTTCATTTGTTAGTGAACCAATCTCTCCTGCCTTCTCATTGGATAAATGTGGCCATGTCTGTATATAAAAGGAGGGCTATGGTATTGCGAGGCCAGTGTGGTGGATTATTGTGTGGAGACGCTTAAAGTGTTCTCTGCGTGCTTTATCCGTGTCTGGTCATCTCCTCACATACCTGTGTGACCCTTGTCCGATCCCCACCAACGCTACAATAAAGGATAAGTACTGTTTTGTTTTTATATAGCAAATTGTGAGTTTTTTTTTTTTTTTTGCTCCTTTTTATTGTTGCTGTTGTACGCATTGTGCGCTTTTCTGTGTGTTAGTTACTCTTACGGTAGGCCCTAGTTTATTGCAACTTTGTGTGTTAACCTGTAATAGTAAATTTTGTCAGATGCATGAGTGATAACTCATACTTTAAAAGTATTAATGGGAAAAATACTATTAAATTTAGATTTACATTATATGGATGGAATGGGACAAGCTTCTTGGTATGAATGGAACAAACTGTTGATTTGTATCAACCCCAATCCAGGATAAAATCCCATCAAATGGCTTCAGTGACTTTTACAAGTCCAGTCCCAGCAGTGAGTGCAAGTAGCCAAATGTGGTTCTGGCACCTTATAAGTTCCAAAAGTGTGAGCCATCAGGACATGCCCTTTTTATTTTTAATATCAAAACATGACTTTTTTTTTTTTTTCACATGTCTATGGTAATTACGCATTTTCTTTTTTTTTTTTGCCATAAATACTTATTTCTTGATTTTCTGGAAGCCTCAAGGGCAAATATTTGGTCTTTGAGGTACAGCCTGCACCAAGCTGACAAGGGTCAACAGCCCGAAATGCGTACGCGGTTGGCTTTTCTTGATTTATCAAAAAAATGGGTTGGCCGATATTATGGAACAAACCTAAATAAATGTTCATTTTGTTCCACTAGATGGCGCTCTGCTATCTAAGATGCTCATGCGAGTGGTCAGAAATTGCCCTTTATATATATTTTTTTAATCTGACATCTGACTTTTTTAATTTTTTTAGATTTTCATATGTTTAGATAATATTGTATTGTAAATATTGTTATGTATTGCAATAAAAATATTATAAGTTTTTTTTTTCTTAATATCTTATGAAAACTACAATTTTTCCCCATGTAATGATTTATAAGAGTGTATAATGGTCACTTCTCTCCATCTATAAAAAAAATGCAATAACTATGTGCCAAATATTGTGTACATCAATTTGAGACAGGTTACAAAATGAGAGTTGATATTAATAGGCCCCCTCTCTCACTTCTACTCGAAGACAAATGCCTCTTTTATAAGATGATTGCTGAAAAGATCCTGTAGCCAGGAGCTTCTCTGTGACAAACTATTCCAGCATCTTCACAAGGAATTCAAAAAAACAATTAGTGTCTTGGAATTTGAAAATGTGTACGTTATCAGCAAACTTTTAAAGTTATATATACAGTATATATATTGTTCTGAATATTGTTGCATCATGGCTAATGAACCTATTTTATTTTAATTTGTAATATTATTTTTCATATATTTTATATTCAAAATTATATTTTATATTTATATTTATTTTATTAAACAGAATATATGTATTATAAACAGAATATATGTATTATAGAATCATCATTTGTATTTAGGTACACTGTATGACTTCACTGCTCTCTTTGATGTCAAAAAATAAATTAATTATTCTGGAGGCTATTTAAAGTAGAGTTATCTCATTATTCCCTTATATAAATTTGTAGGATGGTTGAAACACGCTCTGGTAAGATGCAAGACCCAACACAGGAGAGAATCAAGGCTGAAGAGTCTGCCAAGCCGCAACCTGGTGCAACAATATAGAGCAATCCATATTTAAATCTTTAGATAATAAACAGGCATATATTGGATTGAATAAAAGATTTATTTGACAATATTTCGGTTGGCTGAATGCAAAATGAAGGCATTACATTTTTGTATAAACAAACTCAGCACCGCTTAGTGTTATATAATAACATATATAATAATAATATAATAACACTATGCGGCGCTGAATTTGTTTATACAAAAATGTAATGCCTTGACAAAGGTTGGCGTTCAGCCAACCGAAATATTGGCAAATAAATATTTTATTCAATCCAATATATACATTATGTCGGCATTTCAGAAATGATATTGTACAAATAAAGAACACTACTGAGTCCAAACAAAATCTTCTAAAAGAGGTTATGAATTGCAAAGATATGTGCAAGATATGTTATTTATATCTCTTATAATAATTTGTTGATTTATCCAGAATATGTCAAGCTTGAAGCTTGGTTACTCGAAGTTCATTTCTATGAAGATGACAAATAATCTTATTACCATTTGCATTTGTTGTACTATTATGATGTGGGCATTAATAAAAAATGTCACATTTTAAAGAGTACGCTTTATCTCCTTCACTTTACAGCACGTGTTAGGATCTATTTAAGAACAAAGAAACGTAAATAGTTACAAATTAAGGTTCTATATGATTGGTTTATGTATTCAGACTCAATTGTGAAGGATGTGAGGAGAGAGAATGAGGTGGGGTGGGTCAGTACATCAAGCGTCTCTTACTCCTGGTAAGGCTAGCCACCCAAGGACCAACCCACTTATGCCCAGCTAAACACTAGCAGCCAAAGAGTTAAAATTATATTCCAATGTGTGTGTTGTCTCAGATTATCTCATTAACAGGAAACGTACCCCATCATTCACTTAAGAATTCTTAAAACAAAAAGAAAAGAACCACCACATTATCAGACAAAATGGCAAGGTTATTAGACAATCCTTAAAATCGATGAAACCAATCTAGAGAGAGGCAGAAAACCTATATCCATGATATTTGGAGAGAGAGATACTCAGAATAGTTCTATAGGAGTATTATAACTACAAAGTATCAGTAATACTAATATTAGTAGACTTACACTACCCTGTTTATTTCAGTGCACTCGATAAAGACTTGTACTACCATCATCAGACCACGTTCATCCTCGGTTGGAGTTCGGTAGTTACCTTGATTCACGCTGTTCATATTGTCGGATCAGCTGTGAGATCTTGTGATGTAGTCGACGTTGGCGTAATATGTGAGGCACACAGAATGATGCTAGAACTAAGATCGGCTTAAATTGCGTTATCGTGAGCAAAGAGAGCTATGGTCATCATCAGTCACACAAGGACATCTGATCTAGAAGGTATCCATGAAATCCTCAGAATCAAAATGAAGATTCTTGTCATGAAAGCGGCTGATCAATTTGATAGCATACATATAAGGGCAATTAGGTCTCATAATAATAATATGACACTTATCCCATCAAGATAGATGAATTATATATGTGCCATAGAATTGGCCTAGCTGCTTTGCCATCTGACAGGGTGGTGTCGAAGCTAGAAGGACCGTGCCGACTTTCCACTGTGCATTTCGTCCTTATCATCACCCCTCAGTCTTTGCTGTGAAATAACCATAGGACATGGCGCCACTGTCCAAGATAATCACATGCTCGGAATCTCAAAGAGGGAGCCATCTCTAATGTTCTTCCTACGTTTGTTGCTTCTCACTTCTCACATGTTGCATGGCGATTCTACTATCATCTGAAATTAGGTCAGATTGACAAGGTTCGCCTTGAGGATCCTGCTATCATATCACCTGGATGTCTGGTGGTATGCTAGCTTGTCCTGTGTCCATCAATGGTGACTTGGGCACTCACGCCACTAATGGACAACAGGATTCAGCTATAGACTTCCTGCTTCAACGGGTTTCAGACCGCACTCAGTTTAGGAATCAAAAATACCTACTCTTGGCTGTAAATAGTGGAATTCTGATGACACCGATTATATTAGAGAATACTATAATTGTATTGTATTGTATATCAAATATATATATATATAGGTTGGATTTTGATCAAGTAGTAGAAATCATCAACTCTTAAAAAAAAAAAAGTTTATTATACTGACGTTTCGACGACCCACTGTCGCCCTTTTCAAAGATGGAATGCTTATTAGTGAAGTATTGTCCTTTGTTGATCTATTCTCCGGGACATTTTTACACACAAGAAAAAACGCCTAGCACTGTAACAATATAAAATTAAACTGCATATACAGAGTTTATATAGAGTTTTTATATTTTATTTTGCATCGCGCTAGAGGCGTTTTTCCTTGTGCATTTATGCACTTATGGACAAAACTTAAGGAAGTTGTATCTTCAAGCATGTATATCAGGATTCAGACAATAATTTTGAAAGATATTTGATACGCAGTAACCTTTATTGAAGATACATGAGATAACCAAGTGTGAACAAAATTGCCTCTGTCTCGTTTACAAAACAGATGACCGGCGATATCAAAGACTTTCAGCTTCCTTAAGTTTTGTTCGCGAGTGTATATAAATTACTTTTCATGTTATATAGAATACAGTACCTTTGAAGAAATAATAATTCAAGAGAAAATATTGCTGAGTTCCTTAAGATGGTTATTTAATGGCCTGATTCTCGTGTATCACTTGAATAGATTTTTTTTTCTTAAAAAAAAAAGTACTATCTATGTGAGGTACGAAAATCAAGACTTTAAGATATGTAAAGAATGGAACTAGTCGGTCTTCTTCTATAAAGGACGAATATTTCTACGATTAGTGATGTGAAAGTGAAAAATAATTGGGATATGGCTTGTTTGATCAGTGGTGAGCCTTCCCGGTGGTTCGACAATTTTATCCACCAGATCTAAGCTACAACTATTGTATTGTTGATTCTGCTTATATACACACACACAAAAACCTTTATTAAGACACACAGGTCTTACAGAGGATTCTCCTTGGGGTTACAAGACGGAGAGACACATGAAAGTGGGAAATATACAAAGGGGTAAAAATGGAGAAAGATTATATACACATGGTAAATATATACAGATTATTATTTGAATAATCCTATGGAAAATAAGAATATGGATTTGGAAAAAAAAAACTTTTTTTTTTAAATATGGGTGGGAGAAGTGGAGAGCGAAAAGAGGAAAGAAAACAGGTATTTACATATGGAACATACATATAATGGAACAAGTCAATTTAAGCTCTTCTGCTCACACAGCACAGGTGGACCATGGCTTTTTTCAAGAAATCTTTAAGAGATTTTCCAGGAAAATCCGAGTTTTCAGAGTTGTAAGGTAAACACCGTGATTCTGCTTATATAGTATCTGTGCTTGAAGATTTACTCTTGAGGTTGGTGTTTGACACGAAAATATGAAAAGATACTTCTTTTATTTTAGAAATATTCCATCAAAACTGAATGGCCGTCTTCTTTACGGAATACTCTGGAAGATGGGCGTCCATACACAACCACGTCGAAATCGTGAATTTGAATAAAATATATTAATTCAAGTTAAGCCACATACATTTCATTATTATTTATATACTCACACACACAAAAGCCTTTATTAAGATACATTGGTCTTATATAAGATTCTTCTAGGATATTACAAGACAGAGAAATTATGTAGAACAGTAGATATACCTCGAACAAAAGAAGAATGAGAAAAATTTTATGTATACACCCATACCTCGCTTTGCGTCGGGGTTACGTTCCAAAAAAAAAAACACGACGCAAAGTGAAAGTATGTGAAGGCGCAATCAAAAACAAAGGTGTTGCCATATTTTAGGGAAAAAAATTCAAAAAAAAAATTAACGACTCGAATCCAAAACAACGCAACTTCGAAAATCTAACGACGCAGAGTGAAAATCAGTAAAATTTAAGCAGCGACGCAACTTCGAAAAAAACGCAAAACGAAACGACGCAAAGCGAGGTATTGGTGTACATGATATATATATGTGATAATAGGTTGAGATCCTGTCTGTGATTAGGGATCCTGTCGACTAGCTGTAATAATACGTTGGGGTTTGGTAAGCCTGTTGTAGAACCTCGTCGACTCTCGCTAAGTTGTGGCAACCGAGGGTCAAACCTGTAGTAACCGCGAGGGACAGTCAGGGGTGGAGAGTTTTCCAGTGCCTCTCTGCACCTTGTAGGACCTTTAACAGTTCTCACAAAGTACAGGCAGTCGTGGTCGAGGCAGAGTGGAAAACTGGGGATGTCCACACACACAAAAAACGAAGAGACACAGTTGAAAGAAAGTTCCTTGAATAGATAAAAAGCGAGCCAAGAGCAAAGATGGAGATCGAGAAGTTTTCTTACTGTTTTACATCGTCGATGAGTTGGTGACAACCGGCGACAAGGGGTGACGCTGACCGGGACTGTCTGGAACTGAAAAATGGCTGTTGCTACGTGGGGTCCTATTTAAACAACTTTTTTGGACCAGGAAGGGACTAGGAAGTGGACCAGGAAGTATTGCCTTTCTGCACGTGTCCGCAACTCGACTCTGGCACCAGTCTGGGCTTCCATCTATCTTTAGAAGTTACTTTGTAAATCTCTCTCTGGCTCTTAACTCAGTTTTTAATCTATTATATATTTTTATTTATTCATCCTCAGTACATTACATATGGGGATACAAGGACACACGTCAATTATGCGTATAATTAGTTATAGTACAACATGACAATCTTGTTATAAAGATTATAATATATAGGGTTGTTGGTTTAAATTATCATAGATGGGCCCCGTGAGTGAAAGGGTTTATCCGGGTTTAAGCGGGTAAAGCCTCTCTAACACAGGTAAGTAATTAAAATTTCTTTTAATTAATTAAAACTGTGAGGGTAAAGGGTTATAACAAGATGTTTATTTGGCTATATCTGAAAATTATAAAAATAAAACTTATGTTTAATTTAAAAGTTATGATATTCATTATAAAAGAGAACTGTAGGTAAAACCTTTGTTTGCTAAAAAATAATGATGATAAAAAATGATGTTCTAAAAGATTGTTGGCGGGCGTTGGAAAGGGTTAGGGGTTGAAGAATATGCAATTGTAAGTGTTGCACAGACAATCAAATACTGAGATCCAGGTGCAAAGCGAGGATATAGACTTGTGCGTCTTCCTAGGCAATGTTTCACCTGTGATCCTGTATAAGGTTACAGTGCTTTGACACAATTGTAGGGTTATTGGTTGAAAAGATGTTGAAGAAAAGAATTAATATGATTGAAAGGGGTGGTAGAGCCATGCGATAAGTAGAATTGTTGTAGCGACAGTAGGGTCTGACTTGACTTGAAATCAAAGGTTGATTGTGGTCCGCTAGAGCTGAAAAAAATTGAAAATTGAAAAAAGTGAACGCTTGGTGCATGCGTTGGTGATGTGCTCTGCGGATGATTGAAATAAACTTTTGAAACGTGTTCATACCAAAAAGTCGAGACTTGTACTTCTGGGGAACGGTGTTTTCAAAGAGTTTGTTGAATTACGAAATCAAAAGAAAAATTGTCAAGCAGTACTGTCGTTTCTCTACGTTGATGTAAAGCAATGGCGGAGAGAAAGATAGTAGTGTAAAGTACACTGAAGTGGTTAGAGAAATAGATTGTTGTAAACGATTGTTGTATATGCCCGATAGTTGATGATAAACAAACATTGTCATATAATAAAGTATTTAAACAAAAATATAGTGAATAAAAAGATAAAAATGTGATTGCGGATAAAAAGTATAAGTGGATAAGATCAAACATGTACTATATGAAAGATATAATAATGAATTAGTAAAATATAAAAGATATAATAATGAGAATTAGTAATATATAAAAGATATAATAATGAATTAAAAATGATTATTGAAAGAATTAACTGTTTTGCCATTGTTAAAATAAAGTTGTTAAAATAATGCTGGAATAAAAATTTGATTATAATTGAAAAGTAAAAAAAAAAAATAAAAAAAAAATAATTATTCAAGATTTTATACAAAAAAAATATAATATAATTAAAGGTTATTAATGATTAGATAAACAAATGGAGCAAAAAATGTCTCTTTTGAAGAAAAGTTAAAGAAAACAAAAATATTCGTTCCTGAAAAAAAAAGAAAGGAACATATTCACACAATGTCTAGGTGTAGGTCCAAGATTATTGGTGTCTTTAGTTTGACCTATGGGGAGGCAATGTGGTCCTATGTCGCTTTGGTCCGGTCTGAGAAGTTGGTCTTTGCCAGATCTTCCCGATTATATTATGTGAGACCAGACGGGGAGCGATCTTGATCCCATGTCTGGCCTACGTCCCGAGTTGAGTTATCTCCTCTTGTCTGTTTGAAAATATAGTCTTCTCGGTGTTCGCAAGTGTTGTGTTTCGACGATGTTGCGGGCTTAATAAAAAATGTTATTCAATGATGTCAGGTTTAGATGTGAATAAAAGTGCGACTTCAACGTAGACACGCTTTGGTGAGGTGTCACAGGCATGAAGGCGTCTTGGGCCTGTTAAGTGAGAAAAATTGTTGTGATGCGCTGTGACACTAGTAAGTGAATTGAATGGAAAGGTGTCACGTGAAATCTTCGTTTTTGGTACAGCATCTAACTAATTTTCGAATGAATAACAAATTTATTAGTCATGGGTGGTTGTTGTACGAAACACATCGAGAATTTTCAGATTGTTATAGAGGTGGTATGTTTATCGTGAAATCTTTGTGTTCGCGACGATATGGAGCTCGTGTGGCTCGAAATTGGATGTTGTTAAATCGCGCGTTAATAGATGTGGCCAATTGGAGAAAGTGATGGGGAGTGTGTTGAAGTTCGTTCCGAGAGATGTGTGAATTATTAATAATTATGCATGTAAAAAGAAAAGGACGAGGGAGTGTAGCTATGCTGGAATTTTTAACTTGTTTTGGGGAAGGACAGTTACATTTCTAGTTGTGCTTTTGAAGATAGTGTATCTTTCGATTTTTGTATTTTTAAAAAATGCGTTTTCACCTATGTTTATTAAAATTTGAATATATTTTTTAAATCGTTGCTTATGTTAGTGCGAAAATTATACTTGTAAAAGGGCAATGGCATGATAGTGACTTATAATTTGAATGGGGCGTGTACATAAAATAGTGAACATAACAATGATTTTTTGCAAAGTTTTGTATATTTAATTAAGACATTGGTGTTTTTGGTATAAAAATAAGGTATTAAAAAAAAACACACAAATAAGTTTAGAATTATGATTCGAGTAATTTAAATATAATATGATTTTTTAAAACTGTAAGATTGCAAGTAATGAATTAAAATTTAAAAGTTGCTTAAAATAAAGTAAAAATTGATAAATGAGGGTATACAATATTTAAAATTTGATTTGAAATGCTATAAAAATGGTAAAATTTGATTTAAAAATAATTACAGTAAAAATAAACATTATATTTATGGAAAATCAAGTTGTTAGCATGTAGAAAGACTTAAGTAGATTTTTAAAAACTCACAGTTTTTATGTTTGTTCAGTCAGGAGACTTGGTCTTTGGTTGTTGTCCTGATGACGTGGAAGGCGTCTTGTAGAGCTTGTAGAAGCTTGTGACTTCTGTTTGGCGATGGTGGCATGTCGTCTGGATGGTAGCGTTGTAAGGTCGAAGGTGGGTAACTTCTCACCGGTTTATTTTGCGGGATGTTCGGCTGTGTCGTTGGGGGGAAGATTGCTTGGTCGGTTCGTTGGATTGGCGTGCTTGTTCCTCCATCTTGCTTCTTGGCTCTTCTATCTATCTGGACAGTCTTTTTACCTTCTTCGTTGTGGTCTCCTTCGTTGTGGGTATCCTGTCGACTCTCTGTGATAATAGGTTGAGATCCTGTCTGTGATTAGGGATCCTGTCGACTAGCTGTAATAATACGTTGGGGTTTGGTAAGCCTGTTGTAGAACCTCGTCGACTCTCGCTAAGTTGTGGCAACCGAGGGTCAAACCTGTAGTAACCGCGAGGGACAGTCAGGGGTGGAGAGTTTTCCAGTGCCTCTCTGCACCTTGTAGGACCTTTAACAGTTCTCACAAAGTACAGGCAGTCGTGGTCGAGGCAGAGTGGAAAACTGGGGATGTCCACACACACAAAAAACGAAGAGACACAGTTGAAAGAAAGTTCCTTGAATAGATAAAAAGCGAGCCAAGAGCAAAGATGGAGATCGAGAAGTTTTCTTACTGTTTTACATCGTCGATGAGTTGGTGACAACCGGCGACAAGGGGTGACGCTGACCGGGACTGTCTGGAACTGAAAAATGGCTGTTGCTACGTGGGGTCCTATTTAAACAACTTTTTTGGACCAGGAAGGGACTAGGAAGTGGACCAGGAAGTATTGCCTTTCTGCACGTGTCCGCAACTCGACTCTGGCACCAGTCTGGGCTTCCATCTATCTTTAGAAGTTACTTTGTAAATCTCTCTCTGGCTCTTAACTCAGTTTTTAATCTATTATATATTTTTATTTATTCATCCTCAGTACATTACATATGGGGATACAAGGACACACGTCAATTATGCGTATAATTAGTTATAGTACAACATGACAATCTTGTTATAAAGATTATAATATATAGGGTTGTTGGTTTAAATTATCATATATATACAGAATTGTTATTAGCGCAGATTATAAATTACGGGCAGTAAAAGATTATTGATACTTTTCATTCACAACTTACAAACATAACATTACTTTTGAGGTGGTCTTGTAAAATTGGAAGTTTTTCAAGAAAAATATTATGTTAGACAGGTCAGTAGTAAAAATTTTATAAGACTCTAAGTTATACTGGGTTGGTATGTTTGTAAAACGGCAAGATTTTTTATTAATTCTTGGAGCGGTGAACAGTGGAAATTAATTCATATACTCAATTAAAAAGAAACTAAAACTTGAATTGTGAAAATTGGTTATGTAAAGCGAAACAAAAATTACTCTCTTACTATCTTTCATTTAATAATTCAACCTCTTTGGATTTTCCTAAGTGACAAATGTGTGGCCATAGCATGTATATGTGTGTAATTCAATTTTAAAAAACTTTTAAAATATCCTATTTTTTCGGATTATCAATAAAATAAAATGAACATTTCATTAAAAAATATATAAATCTAAAACGTTTCTAAACTCTGAACCCACACCGTCCAAAATATTGCGCCGGAAAGCAATTTCACCTCGTTATTTTCTAAAATAATTAGAGGAGCAACATTTTCCAATTAATTCCATGGCAGCAGATTCCTTCTCACCTCGTCGCCTGGGCGGAAAATGTGAAAATGGAAGATAATAGATACTGGGATAGCCTTAACTCTCCATTAATGTAATTTGGCAACTTCCGAACTATTCAATTTAATTACAACCCCTCTTCTGCGTTGTTTATTTTTTACCATTTAATTTTGGGCAATCCTTTTTTTTTTTTTACGAAACTTTTTATGTGATTTTTTTCATTGTTTTAATTTTAGTAGTTTTAGTCGAATTAAAACTTATCCTGTATGTGAAATATACTTTTAAAAAATTAATGCCACATTTTTGTCGTATAAATTACTCATGAAAAGAAATATATTAAATATATATATATATAAATTTGAAATTATTAAATATTGTTTCCGAATCAAAAGCATGTCTATATGCATTTAAGGATGAAAATTGTTGACTTTGCTTAGAATTTTTAATGAAACTGATTCCAAGAAAATTATAAACAAACATTATATTTATTGATTTACAATAGAGAGAACAAATATAAAAAGAAACTAATATTAAAACAAAGGAACTTTTTTTTCTTCGGTTAGCGCCTATTTACTTATGATCTTACACACACTCTGTGGAAACAATTAATTAATATATACAACAAAAATACTCCTAAATATAATATGTATATATTTTTCACATAGACATAAACATAGGTTTCAAATTTGATTGTTTTTATAGGAATTATATTAATGTTTTCGTAGAGAATATAATTAATTTTTAAATACATATTGTAACAAAGTATTATTTTATTATCAGATCATCAATTTTGTTGTTTATATTTTGCTACTCTGTAAACTTCCCTCATTGCTTATCTTTTTATCAATTATAGTTTGTTCTTTCCTTCAATAAAATTGCTGTTCATCTTGAGGCTTGTCTTTCCTAATTTTCCACGTGGCATTTTGGTGGAGATGCTGGATAAATTTAAAGAAGACACACTGAATATCGCCGAGAAGACCTAGAGGCCATGAGAGCTTTGATCTACATTTTCAGAGACTGGCTCCAGGATTCCACCGCTGTGTCAAAGCTAAGACTTCCCTCCAAAATGACGATGTCCCTATAGACGATACGACGACAAAGTCGCTCTTCATGCCGCAAGAAAAAGGACGCAAAGGTACTAGGGACAAAGTTCTAAGACTTCGATGGAATCCTTGGCAAAAGCATGTCAGATCCATGTCAGTAACTACAATAACTTCAAGCTGTGGGTCACAGCTCCAATAGGGAATGAGATTTAAAAGGGATCTAATATAATCTTGAAAATCTACCAAAGAGGATAGCTAAGTGGCCATCTATGATGGCGTCTAGCTTTGGTGTCTATTTTGACGGGGGAGACGACCATTGTCTTTTTAGATCAATATCCTCCCGGAAAAAGTTCCATCTATATTTTAGCCATAGATTTGGCCTAACCACTACACACTTCAGTATGATGTCCGGCCACGTTCTGCTGGGACTTTGCAGCACTGAGGAGGAGTGGAGGAGGGCCTCACCATCGTCAGCACACTCCTGAGATCTTTCCCATACAGAAGATGGTCGGGAATATTATTATAGGAAATCTTTCTATAGCCGTCAAAGACATCATTGTGGCACTACGGCCTTTTTATAAGGTGACCTCAATGGCTCACGAAGTGATAACCTGTGAGTTTACACTCCTGGACCACGGGCAGCAGGGAAGCCTCATCGAGCAGATATCTCCTTGAGTAAAGTGGAAACTGTCATCTTTTCTCCATTATCACCAGTTCTTTCCTGAGCCATCTAGAGAAAGTTCTTGGAAGAGGGAACGTCCTGGCGTACGCCAAAGATATTCTCCTGCTGATCCGCGAGGATTGGCAGTTCGAGAAACTCAAGACCATCTTTGACGAATTCCGGCCTGCGTCAGGAGTATGTCTGGAGGGACCGCGCCGACTCTCCGCTGAGAATCTCGTGGTCCGCATCTTCCATCACGGTGATGGGTTGCGAAATTTCATCAGATCAAGGAACATCGGTCCAGAAAAACCACCTGTTGAGCATCCTGGAGAGGGTCCCCATACGTTAATGGCTTCTCCTTGGTCGGGCGAGGGAAAGCGGCCAATTCGCTGGTACTAGAAGCAGTGCTCCACCATCTGCACGGCTACCTACCCGGCGATACCACTATCGTCAAATTAAAGGCCAGGCTGACGCAGTTCGTCTGGGGGTCCTTCGATCGAGACACCTGGTTCCCAGGAAGTCTATTGGCCCGCCCTGTGTCCGTCGGTAGCTTAGGGCTTCTGGATATAAGGACCTAACTCCAGCTCGCCTGCTTCAAGAGGGTTCAGGTCGCATGCGAGCAGGGGAAATGAACGCCTACTCTTGGCTGGCGGAGTCCGGAGCTTGGATGACCTCCTTGTCCTCGGGTTTCTGACTGTTGTCCCGTCGCCGTGGGCTGCTGAATCTGTGGGAGCAGCCTCCTCCACCCTGGGCCTGAACAACCGGGTGGTGCCCACTCCCACCCACTGAACCTGCCTATCGCTGGTACTTGCAGGTTCCTGGCGACGCCATCTCTTCGGGCGCCCTCAATGGGAAGAGGAGTGCGTGTCCGCGACCTAGTGGGCCCTGCTCACCGCCAGGCTGACAGAAAGCACCGACGACGATGCAGCCGCCCTTGGTCCATTCTGCCGCCGTCTAGTGGCTGAAATCGCAAGGAGCGTTTACCAGGAGAGCTTGGAGGAAGCCGTGGTACTGCGCGGGACGGCCACGCAGTTCTTGCGCATTAGCATACACACTGCGCGTCGCATTCCGTAGCTGTTCCTTCGGGGGCCATGCGGCGACATTGCTCTGCGTGTTCGGCGGTACCTATAAAATAGGAACGATACAGATAAGATTAGCATGGTCCCTGCGCAAGGATGACAAGCAAAATCGTGAAGCGTTTCAAATTGGAAAATAAAGTTCTTTAATATACTAAAAGGAAATATGATAAAGTACAATAATAACAGCATTGTTAACAAAACGTCACACACTATTAAATTATTTGTATTAGGTTTTATTTTCTTGTAAAAGGAACTATAAAATATCTCTGTCAAAATCTTCAAAACCTTTAACGTTATTTTTATGAAAACTTTTTAAAAATAAAATGGTAAAAAAAAAGTGAAAAAAATAATCGACCTAACTCAGATACCAACGCGGCTGGTGGAGTGGCGATCTATCGTAAATTATCATCGACATCTACGGCGGAAGTGTTCCAAGTTACGATTACAGACGTAACTCGTGTCATTAAAACCAAGGGTGACATGTGCATGACTGAAGTTACTTGCTTCGCCGCTAATACTAGCTTCAAGTTTATACTCGGTGCTGTATATATTCATCCAGGAGCTAGTATGCAGGATATTGGAATGTTACTATGGCAAGGACTCGGTCCGTACATTCACAACAGCCAGTACGTGCCACCGTTCGTGCAAATTGATTCTAGTATACCGATTCTTCTGTGTGGTGATTTTAACAAAAACGTAAAGCCTGACAACTCGTTTCTTAATTTCATGAAATAAACAATGGTTGCCTGTAAAGTCGGTTTTACGGGCGAAGATTTTACGTGACAACGGTAGAATATTTATTGATATGAATATAATTAAATTGCACAATAGGAACAAGGAATTGTAAATGATGAAGTTGAAAATTAAAACATTTACTTATATTAGATATTAAAATTCTTGCTCAACACAGTTTAAATAAAGTTTTCTTATATCTGCCACACTTTTTCTTAATATTTGTAATTTTAAATAATCAATTCGAAAATCAAAACATTTATTCAGATCGAAGGTTCAAATTTTTGCTAAATAAATTTGAAACTATTTAAAATTTGTAAAATAATAATTAATTAAATAATTAATTTTAAACTAATAATTTACTTAACACTATCAACATTTATCAATAGTATGACATAACCTATAAACTCAGTTTCTCAACTTTTGTGTCAATCTAACAATTAATCAATCAATCATAGTTTACGATAATGAAATATCAGTGTACAATTATTTACCTTTATTGTTGTAGTTGTTGTAAATGACGAATCTAAGCACTCCACATTTTCACTACAGACACAGCTGACGATACTTTAACCACACGTGTGAACTTGTATTATGACGCTTTCTTGTTTTTCCAACGCCAAGAACGTTCGAGAAAGACAAAGACAGAGACAAGCATGCGCCGATTCAATGCGCCTAATTCTCTAGCGCAGCACTCTCGTTCGGTGACTCATCGTAACGTTACCGGGCGTTACACTTTTTCATAAGTGTTGACGTTGTTAAGACGTTGTCACGTCAAAAATCTGAGGAAAAGGTAGTTAAATTCTGAGTGTACAACTGAAAGTTGCTGATAGCTTGCGCCATCTTTCGGAATAAATATCAACTAATCGCTAATCTTTAATTATTCCTTAATATTGGCCACTTACGCTTTTGAAGATGAGTCAGGGAACGCCAACCTTATATCCACGTCAGGCTGTTGGCCCTCGACAGCGTGGAGCAAGCTGATCTTTTTATTGGTCGCTGAGGTACAGCCTGCACCATATTGACGAGGGCCAATATCCTGAAACGCGTACGTGATTATCTTTTCTTGATTTTACCAAAAAAAAAAGTTATTCGGCCAATCTATATTAATAAAATGCAAATTTCATAAGTGTTGTTCGCTAAAAACTTTCGTTACAATGCATCAATTTCAACCAAATTTTCAACATTTATGTAAAACGAGATGGAGCAGGTTTTGCTTAACATCAAAATATATTTCCTAACATTAACATGCGTAACTTCGGTGTTATCGATTAAATACAAAAAAAATCAACAGAGTTAATTTTATTTATATATAAATACAAAAAAAAAATTCAACAGAGTTAATTTTTTTACATACTAGCTAATAATCTCAATCTAAAAAAATATTCAAAACAAGCAATTTTAAGATAACACCATATGTAAAACAGTCGGCCAAGAAAACAACAACGATATTACATCTTTCTCACATATTCACACACAATCTTGATTAATAATTAAAACTAATCTTTAACATTGTTTATTATACTTCATAATATATAATATTCGTTAGGCAAACTTTCACTCGGATAAAACCCGGGCGAAGCCGGGTACACATCCGCTAGTATTATGATATATATGTAAAGATATCAACAATTAGTTGATATTTATTCCGATAGGTTGCGCAAGTCATCAGCAACTTTCAGTTGCTCGATCTTAATTTTTCAAATGCCACATTTGTTGATGTAACTAGCTACTCATACGAAAAGTGTATTATCAAATAAAACAACAAATAAATATTCTCTTTTTCCATCAAAACAATATATATAAATCTCAAACAAAAATATGATAAAAAGATATAATTTCTCTGAAAAATAAATGTAATCTATCAGAAATATGTTGGCAATTTGCAAACACATTTTCTTTAAATATTTTTTAAAACATTGGTGTTTTGGTGTGGGCGTAAAGGGCAGGAGAATAGCTCCCCGCGGTCAAAGAAACCTCGCCACGTTATAAATCAAAATACTTTCGGTTCCTCCCGCTCATTGAGATTTATTTGTGGAAATCTGGGAGTGCGCGGCCCAATCAATATCGAAGGCCTGGCAGAAATGATTAAACCGCCCTGATCAATACCCTGCTGAATTATTCAGAGATTGGGCCAAGTAGAAAGCCCTCTATGCAGACAAATGAGGTGAATCAATTGTTAACTTGGAAATTGATAGAAAATTTTCCTTTTCCCATTGTAAATATTTCCTTTGTCTTTCTTTCTTTTATTTTTTCTAAAAAAAAATTACTTTCATTTTCTGTAAACTTTTCGTTTCAAAATATAAACGGAATAAAAATTTGAGCTTAGGCATATCTATGAATTTAACACAAGATTTAAATCCAAGTTTATCAAAGTTGACTAAAATAACAAATTGGAAAAGTGAATATTTCTGTAAGCGTGACAAAATATAGCGATATTTTCAAATTATTGATAAAAGTTGAATATGATTTTATAAAAGAGCGTAAAGTCATAAGTATCACTTCTCCTGACGAAGACAAAAGATTTTTGTTGAAACGTTGAGAAAAATGAAAAAACTCTAACTGGCCGAAGTGTCTATTTTTCATTAAAAATATGAATACCGGCCAGGCAACCTCTACCTTTACGATATCACAATAAAATCGTAAAGATTTAAATCAAAATAGTTTTCTTCTTTCTTATCTCTCTCTATTTATATAACCCGGATTCCTGGAGCACATACTAGCTTTCCTATCTTCAAGTAAAATTGTAACTCCGCCTTTGCCGGTCCCAAGCCCGGATGAAAAAGGAGGACGTCTGGAGCAGTAACAAGCTCACTAAAAAACCTGGGCTCAGCTGGCTCGGCTGATAGTACCCTGTAAGGGCTCCTGATCCAGGGATACAGAATGAGCAGCGTTTGTACTCCATGTTAAGAGCAGCTGTACATGGCGTTTGTTCCTCATGTCAGAGGCCGCCATTTCTTTTGGAGCTAAGTCGG
>CP092886.1:8295814-8327399 GCA_030710605.1 Cordylochernes scorpioides
GGTCCTCTTGAAAACTGGAGAGAAGGTTTGGCCTGTTTGAACAAACAGCTTTTTAGGAAGAGGGTAGTGTGATGACGGTGTCCAAAGAGGCTGAAACTGTCCACCTACTGTGAATGAGGAGGGGAGGGGACAACAGACTGATCAGTAAGGATGGGGCAGTGATGTGATGTGCTCCCAGCGATCATTGGATAACACTCTATATGTTACCTGCTAGTCCTCCATAATGGAGAGAAGGTTTGGCCTGTTTGAACAAACAGCTTTTTAGGAAGAGGGTAGTGTGATGACGGTGTCCAAAGAGGCTGAACTGTCCACCTACTGTGAATGAGGAGGGGAGGGGACAACAGACTGATCAGTAAGGATGGGGCAGTGATGTGATGTGCTCCCAGCGATCATTGGATAACACTCTATATGTTACCTGCTAGTCCTCCATAATGCATAAGAGATCTTACCAATTCTGCGTGCTTTTTTGACCATCATTGACACAGCAGTGGCATAATAAAATGAATTATTTCTGTGAAGTGTGTGTGTGTATAAATGCTAGAAACATGCACGTGTTCCTATTGTTATGGGCCTTTTTCAGTGTCTTGCTTTAAACTTTCTTGCACAAAATACATAAATATATA
Source organism: Cordylochernes scorpioides (assembly GCA_030710605.1). Lineage (NCBI taxonomy): Eukaryota > Metazoa > Arthropoda > Arachnida > Pseudoscorpiones > Chernetidae > Cordylochernes > Cordylochernes scorpioides. The sequence continues at coordinate 8,296,438 of CP092886.1, forward strand.
TAACATTGCTGAATATATACACTCTGAGTCAATTGATTCCAGAGTGTATGGTCCACTGGGCCATATTAAATCGAGTTGTTTACAAAAAAGTTTAATAATGCAATAATGTTTAATAATAAATTCAGAAATGCAATTTTCATTCTATAGTCTATAGTCCGGAATAATGAATACAAATTTAAAAATTATACGAAACTATATATAGTGTTTTATTTTTAAAATGTTGTGTGTGTGTGTGTGTGTGCTCAATTTTTATTGAGATTGTACAAAATACAAATTCACTCCATATACTATATAGACAGTGAGTTGAGAATAAAAGGTTACTTCCAATATCTTATCTTAGTATGATAAACTATGATGCTGTCTTCACACAGAGACACTTGACATAAATTATATACTCTATATCATCTAAAAAACATTCAGATTTTAAGTAATATTGAATGGTAAATTTTTAATAGGTACAGGGGTCAATTTAAAAAGTGATAGGAAAGTGATATAAAAAAAGCATTCGAACTAAGAAAAATGAACAAACAAGAATGAAAGATAGGCAGACAATAGGGGGAGCTGGAACGGCGGATGCACATGAAATTTTTCAAGTACATTGGGTCAGCTGACAATCCCTCCAGCCCATTGATAATTAGGCAAGAAGGTATGGGACAAGATCCTGGTAGATGTGAATTTACATCTTTCGGGCTTGACGTCCTGTAGGTAAGGATGTGAATTCGCATAAGGTGAATTCACACCCATTGGGTTCAAAGTGTAAATCTTGAATCAAGAAGCATCAGGAGAAGAGTCTCTTTTATTAAGATTTTAAACATAACAAGCTTTTGAGACATGATAAAGCACAATTTGGATTATAGATTATAGCTACAAGAAAATAAGATCTAATTCAAATGAATTAATACTGTGTGACGTTTCGGTAACAGTTTTGTTAGCATTATCAGACAAAATTTATTTTGTCTGATGAAAATAACAATGCTGTTACTGAAACATCACACGCTATTAATTTATTTGGATTACGTCTTATTTTCTTGAACTTTTCGTCATGTTTATAAAACTTCTTGGTTTACTGTTAAATTTTGGCATGTTCAATTGTCTAAATTATATTGAATATCATTCATATATTAGTAAGATATATTTCATTATTTTAGATTTATGTTTATTATCATTAGCGTTTCAGCATAATTTAATATTTATGCTTTTGTAAATACCTAATGTGTTTTTATTTTATTTTAAAATTATATTAATATGATATTTTTTTGTATTTTATTAAATAAAAATTTATTAACTAATAAATATTTATTTTATCTAGCTACAGTGTAACCACTTTAATATTAAACCAACTTTAATTCAACCATTTTCCTATAACCCTAACTTTAATTCAACTGAAAATTTTAATCCCTTGGGACATTGAATTGAAGAGGTTAAACTGTATTAGAATAAATACTATAAAACATTTTAGTAATTTCATATAATTTAAAATTTGCATTTTGACAGAATCTCTTAAGTCTTGGTGGCACATTCTTCAAATGTCATAGCACCTAAAGGGTTAAACGCCCAACCTCTTTCAAGCTCCTAATTTTGGCCATACATAAGAGAACTTAAAAGATTTTGCTCAATATATTGAATTTTTGCTTCGGGTAATTGATATTTATTTTATTTATAGAAATATCATATATTACCATTGTTGAAGTTAGTGATTCAATCAGTTGAGTGGTGATCAGATTTTGACACTATATAACAAAAAGACATTGTGAGTTTAATAAGAGATAGGTTGTTATGAATTTTTTACTCACGGAACTCCGAGCTTCTTTATCATGATGAAGCTTGCAGATGCTTTTAATGTCTCTGCGATTGTTGTTCTGTGCACATAAATATTTAATATAAATTAATATTTTAATACATGATAGTGAATCAATTTAAAATAAATAATGATTGAAATACCTTTATTAAGCTGTTAGCAAGTTGAACCTTTGCCTCTTCAATAATTGTTTGGCAAAGTTGGCAATGTCGCCTCTGAAAATAAAAAGTGGTTATTAATGTGTAGCTGAAGAAATTTCAAAATGGAAATTTACTGACTAGGTAAGGTGATAACTATAGTGAAAGTATAAACAAATCTCTTATCAACACTCTTAAAATAAAGATATTTAATCTATGTATTAAGGATAGATAAAAATGTATATATTATTTAAATATCAATATAAACCTTATACCAATAAAATAGATTGACTTTAGACTACTAGAGATAATTTATAACTAAAAATGGGATGTATGTTAAAGATATTTAAAAGAATCCCAAAGAGAGAGAGATATATATATTATATATATAAAACAAAAATTTGGAGATATTTGTCCATTTTTTTAGGAAAGCACTGAATACAGACTAGAGTAATTTAATATTAATATTTCAAATATGACTATATGAATCTAACAAGCCAAGGCAGACAAAGATAAGAGATTGAGTGTAGAATTTTTTCAATTTGCATAGACAATAAATGTATATAAATTTCTTGGAACATAGTGACAGTAGAAAGATTTATACAAAAATTCTCATCAGAAGATTAAAGATGGAAAAATTGCCGGGAGGAAATTGATCCATAGAAGCATAGGGTGCTTCTCCCGTCAAATCAGAAAAACATGTGGAGAGGTTTAACATTTAGAATATTTGAAAGATATTACAAAATGAATAATAGTTAAAAGAGTTAAAAACAACATATCCTCTTTCTCCATCTACTCCTTCTGGATGATTGATGAGAGGGGTGACAAGAAGTTGGCAAGTTTGGAATATACATACATGATAAAAAATAGGCATATTATGACCACTTAAATAAGCCTTTTAAATGGTAGAAAAAAATAAATATCAACAGTAGATTTAGGTTTATTTCATAATATTGACTAACCCATTTTCTTGATAAATCATAATTTTTACTTTTATTTTTCATGTTTTAGCGTATTTACGCAAATATGGCCTTAACCACCCATTTCTCAGAGGGCCTCTGGGACCAGCTTTTTTGGTCATTGATATAGTCTGCATCACACTTACGAGGGCCTACAGACAGAAATGTATACATGGTTAGTTTTTCTTGGTTGACCTAAACCAGGAATAAACCTAAATAAATCTTTAGTTAATACTTATTTTACTAGATAACATTATCATCCAAAATGCTCATTTGAGCTGTGAATATATGCCTACTTAAAAAAATTATTACCTTACTGTCTCCTCTTTTTATACTTTTAATTTTTATCATTTTCACAAATATACACTACTAACCGGCATCGTAAGCCCAAGGAAATTGTTCACATGAGAATTAGCATTACTGTGATCAGGTCAAACATCAGGACTGACCCGGCGAAGAACTTTTTGTCTGACAGCGGGGACGCTGTCCTTTTGGGAGGGAGAGCATTGTAGCATGGTTCATTTGTATTTATGTTAATTTACATAATTTTAGGTTTCATTATTTGTTTATTTTATTCGCATAGATTGGTTCATATTTTGATTGCTTTATAAAATAATGTATTATTATATATTATTACTGAAGAATAAAGTTTGTTTCTATTTACCTCTACTAGCAGCTATTTTTCTAACGCAACAATATCAAATTCAGGGTTTATAAGAAATTCAGTTCAATACAATAGTTGGTGGTCTGGAGATTAAAATGGTGAACCTGCTTGGAGGGTTGACCACTGATGAGCCTACCCTCCCACTTTCAATTTTTAATCCTTGCAGTATAAGAGCTGAAGAGAGAAAAAATAGGTATTAATTATATATATTAAAAATAAAAAAAATAGTGCTGAAATTTATTTCTATCAGTGATAGTGCTAATTTAATGATGATATTTAAATGTTGCCTAAAAAGCTTAATTTGTGATTTTGAAGAGCATTGCTCTCCTTTCAACCATGTTATACAGCTTGGCCTTTTTCTGAATTTTCCAAAACTGGTGTTGTGGCTTATTCCTTTTCACCACCATTATAATTTGTACAGGGGCAATAAACTAAATCAATTTTGATGCTTTTTTTAAAGAAGAGGTGCTACTTTTGGTACACATATATACATGTTCATATTTTATCATTGCAACTATTTGGAGTTGCATAACAATATTCTCTCTGCTCGTGACCTCTCAGGCACATCTTGGCACATCTAGTCTCCAATGGTGGTGTCAGGCTGCCGGCCATCACGCACCAGTTTTGGCTTGCCCTCCTGAAGGGGGTCCTCACTGTGCGGCACTGCTAATGGCTACTCTTGGCTGGTTGGCAGCTGGGCTTTGCTGACCCTGTCAGCTCCTGACATTTGGCTATCACGGAGAAGGAGGCTTTCGAACTTCTGGGAGGCTGCATCCAGCATCCTTGAGCTGGACCACCAGGTTCTACACCCTGCCAGCCTAAGGTTCCTGCATCTTTGACATGCCCCCAGATCTGCAATCCTGGCTCTTTGGCGTCAGCCTCCATTTCGAGGTGATGAAGATAACAGCAGTGGCAATGGCTACCATCTACAAGTACCATCTTTGTCTTGAAGTGGTCATTGCCAGCCCCCACATTGACCTGCCCACTCTGTGGGAAAGAACTCTCGTGGTCCACCGGTGGCAGTTTTTCCCACAGTGGACACCACCAATGATGACATTATATATACAGTTAAACCTGTCTATAGCACCCCCTCTTGGGATTCACCAAAATAGGGTGCTATAGAGAGGGGGTGCTATAGATAGGTCACTTTAATGTAAATATCGCATTGTACTACGTATTTAAAATCGCGCGCTATAGAGAGGGAGACGCTATTTAGAGGGGGCGCTATAGACAGGTCTAACTGTATATATATATATTTCATTTAATTTTTATTTACATCTATTTATTCATATACTTACAATATTTTATCTTATTTATTATAAGTATAGCTTTATTAAACATATATGTCATAATTTGTATAGTTAATGACAAGAGATATAATTTATTTTCCGTCAAACTAAGTATGTAAATATGTTACGCTTGTGTTAAAATGTAAATTCATCCATGTATAAAAGCTGGACAAAAAATAAAGGTGGCAGACATCGCGGGTGCGCTGTTCCCTAGGCATAACGGCTGCGCCTCTTCATTTAGCTACGACATATATATATATTACCTTATATTTTGATCCAATATATGCCTTTTTAATTATATATAAATATATCAAAAACTGGTCCTAAATATAATTAATAAAGAGCAATAAGGTGCTAAATTAAAGAAGTTAGGCTATTTTTATTATAGGTGATGTAATAAATATATATTTATTGCATATTGTGTATGAATATCAAAAGTGCAAAAATATATTCTTTCATTCAATTAAAATAATTTAGTTTGTACAAAAGCCTTTTAAGGACTGGTGCTTATTAGGTATGACCTTGAAAACAACAGGGAACCTGAAAAGTTAAAGAAGTGTTAAACTCTATATATATATATATATGCAGAACAAATCTACAAGTTTAAGTGGTAAATAAAAAAAAAGATATACAATAATGTGCAACTTAACATTTCTGATGAATTACACCATATAATAGAAAAAAAGGCAATTACTCTAATAGATTTTAATTTCCAGAATATATTTTTACAAAAACATTTTCTATATAAATCAAGAAATGCCAACCACACATCGTAAAGATTTAAAAAATCTAGACCTAGAGACATCCTCATAACTCAAAAAGAATAGGTATTTTATTATAACAATAAGTGAGAGAATGCTCAACTATTATAAAAATGAACAAAATAGGAAATGTAAAATCAGGTGGTTTATTTGAGAAAATGTAACTCTTGAATGTGTAGCTGAATGTTGATGGCTTGCATACTATATATTGGAATAAATTTGAACTAATCAATCTCACATTTTTTATTCCACAGAAAGAGAATATTGGCCAGTAATCCTTTTATGAAGAATCTAGAAAAGTAACACACAAATGTGCTTAATTCTGTTGTACATCAGCATGATGAAGGCTATACCTTAATGACCAAAAAGTATGGTACTAAAGGCTTTATGATGAATCATGGAAAGGTTGTTAAATGCTCAAAGTGAATCAAGTGCTAAACATTATAAAAATAAAATAAGTGTATAATGTATGAGATAAGGTGGTAAAATAAAACTCAACAAGACCAAATCCAAATTATTGAAATGTTTGTGACGTTCAGTAAATGCTAAAAATCAGTAAAAATGCTGTTGCCAAAATGTACCAGAGGGCTGATTAATTGCACTCACTGGTAGGGTTGTACTTTTGCAAATATCGGGGGTTATTAGAGCAATTTTTTATTCATAAAAAAGTGCCCAATGCAGGATTTGATCTTGGGTTGTTGTTGGAAATAAGGAAAAGCCAACCATATGCATGTTTTAGGCTGTTGGCCCTTGCTAACAAGATGTAGGCTGTACTTCAATGACCAAATATGGTCCAAAAGGCTTCCTAATAAACCAAGAAATTAGCATTTAAGGCCGCAAATATATGGGACATTAAACCACATGGAAAAAAGTGTACAAGATTAAGCAGTAAAATTGAGAAAGTTACCTCCTGACATACAATTGAGCATCGATGATGGCTTATGTTTGCCTTATCTAGGAAAATATATCAAGCTGAAGTGATGATGATGAATTGTGCCATCTTTTGTATTGTATATCAACTAAACTTTGTTGTTTTTAAACCAAGACAGATGACAAAAATTCTTTCTTGATAAATCAGGAAATGCCAATCACATATACATTTCGGGCTGCTAGCCCTAATCGGTCTGATGTGTTAGCTGTACTTCAATTATCAGCATCATAAATAATTTTATTGCTTGAAATATAGTTACAGATTGGGCCTTATGCAGTAGATCTTTTTTTTTCTTTGTGTCTAGAGCATCTCTTGGACTCCCAGAGGCTCTCTACCTCAATCACCAAAAAGAGCTGGTCTTAGAAGCTTCCTGCTAAATTTTTAAAAATAGAAATTTTTAAGGTCAAAACTATATTAAAAATTGAACAAAAATAAAAATATAATAGATCAAACAATAATATTATATAAATAAATCTCCTAATTGTAAATGAGCATTGCTAATAGCTTACGTCATCTATCAAAATAATTATAAATTCAATAATATTGGCCAAATACTTTTTTGACAAAAATCAAGAAAAACTAACCACGTACAATCTTCAGGCTGTTGGTCCTGGTCAGTGTGATGCAAAATGTATTTGAATGACCAAAAAAAGCTGGCCCTAGATACGAGGGGTGTCCCATAAGTCTGTGGCCCGACCATGAGAGCGAAATATTAGAAACTAATAAATTTTATTATATATACCTCAAAGCTTTGTATAAAGATATGTACATTTTTAAGTTTCTACAACTAACTGTTTTTTTGTTATAGGTTCTGAAAGTGAACAGGAAATAGGAATCATATAAAATGTAGACAAACGAGATTTGTGCTGTAATAAAATATCTTTGTAAGAAAGGAATGTCGCCGAAGGAAATCTATGAAGATATGGTGGATACATTAAGGGAAGATGCTCCTTCCTATAGCACAGTAAAAAAATTGGGTAGCTGCATTAAAATTAGGGAGGATCAGCACTGAAGACGAACATTGACCAGGAAGACCTGTTGAGTCAGTTACTCAAGAAAACATCGACAAGATACATGATTTGGTTATGTTGGACAGAAGAATGACAGTTCGTCAGATAGAAGAGACCTTGGGTATTCCAAAAACAACAGTGGATCGGATTATGAAAGAACACTTGGGCTTCAGGAAGCTTTCTGCCCATTGGGTTCCAAAACTTTTGACACCCGATCAAAAGGCAGTAAGGAGAAAGTTATTTTCGGACAATCTTGCGTTATTTGAAGCCAATCCAGAAGAATTTGTTAATAGATTTGTTACCATGGATGAGACTTGGGCCCATCACTTTACACCAGAGTCCAAGCAACAATCCATGCAATGGAGACACTCCGGTTCCCCTCTCCCCAAGAAAGCCAAGACAGTTCCATCAGCAGGGAAGGTTATGGTGTCTGTCTTTTGGGATTCCGAGGGTGTACTTCTTCTAGACTTTCTGAATAAGGGTCAAACCATCACTGGAAATTATTATGCAAATCTTGTGAAGCAACTACGAGAAGCTATTAAAGAAAAAAGAAAAGGAAAGTTGCCCAGGAAGATTGTTTACGATCAAGACAATGATCTGAGTCATCGGTCGCTGCAAGCTATGGCTGCTATTTATGATTCTGGCTTTGGACTTTTACCACATGCACCCTATTCACCAGATATAGCTCCGTCTAACTTCCACCTATTTCCTCATTTGAAAAAATCACTTTCTGGCATTCATTTTAGGTCAGATGAAGAGGTCATTGATGCTGTAACCTCATTTTTTGAGTCACTTGAAACATCGTTCTTTTTGGAGGGCATAAAAGCATTATAAAATCGCTGGAAAAAGTGTATAGACCTTAAAGGGGATTATGTTGAAGAATAAATCATAATTATTTTATTAGTCATTTTCGTTATATGTTGGGCCACGAACTTATGGGACACCCCTCGTACTTCCTGACAAATCAACAAATGAGTTTTTAAGGTCAAAATCACAAAAGAATGCTAAACTGTGACAAAACATAGAACTATACAAGATCAGGTGGTTAAATTAAATAAAGGCATCTCTTGACAGGCAACTTTATATTGCCCATTTATGTTGGCTTGCCCTTTCTAACAGAATACTTGTTCACTAGAAAGTGGGGGAGGATCATCTAAACCTTTCCATCAACATTGGTTGGTCATCGCACCGGTGCTGCACCTTCTCCAGGCATAACACAGACGTGGCAGTGAGGCTGGCTATGCACGCCTTGCCTCATCCAGACCTATCACTGGCCCACCAGTACTGGTCCTGTTGCAGCATCAGGCCTCTCATGGGGAAGGTCTTCACCATCATCCAGCAGCACCTGGGTGTGGCCTTGATGATGATGCCCTGGCGTCCTCCAAGACCCGCATTTACAAGTATTTCCTCATCCTGAAAATGAGGAGAGTCCAAGAAGACCCCCTCCTTGTCTGGAGGACTCTCTCAAGGTGGGGATGCCTTCTTTGCTGAAGAAATTTGTACATATTACTTTTGTATATATTTTCATTTTCTGTTTAATTTCATTTTTAATTTAATTTTTCTGTAACCATTGACTTGCAGTCAATAAAGTTGCTTAAATTTTCAATTGTTTAACAGAATAAAATCACCTATTTGTTGATTTTTTTTATTGTTCCAGAATGTTGGCTTAAAGTCTCTCTTAATGTATCTAGAAGCTAGCTGTATGTGCGTTTCAAGTTGTTTCTCCTTGTCAGTGTGGTGCAGGCTATACCTCAATGACCAAAAGAGCTGAGCTAAGAGGTGTCTTGATAAATAAAGTAATACGTACTTATGGAAATGAGTATTTTCAACATATACTCATAAGAATAAATGCACATATTGATCGATTGATCTAATTTTTAATTTTTCATATAAATATAAGGTTTTAGCATGTCACTTCTTAGTTAATCAATCATTTATGTTATATAAACACACACAGAGAGAAAAAATCTAAATTTAAAATGACAATATTTTAAAGATTCATAATAAAAATTGTTTATAACTTAACAATAATCTCAATTCTGAATAAGTATATAGCATGCTTATTTGTAAATAACCATGCTCAGTATTTTATTCAATCACAGAAGCAAGGCTTTCTGAAAAGCAAAACTAGAGTAGAAGTAGCCCATCCTAAAATATTACTATTCCTTGTTTTTCTTGGCTTTGGTCATTCATCGGAGTATGGATTCCATCTGTAGTTATCTTCAATTTAAACAAAGATGGTCATTCAAAAGAGTGATAATGGATCGGATGGATTGATAAGGCACAATTTGGATTATAGATTATAAACACAAGGTAATAAGACCAAATCCCTTGGATCTCTCATGGAAGGTTTTATATTATATTTTCTTTTTTAGAGCCTCTATATATCACAAAAAAGAAAGGCCATTTCTCTCGCTAAAATATTTTGATATCAATTCCCTTCTGGCAAAATTTCTACATTATATTATAAATTGTGATTTTGTGAGTTTTTAAAATTCTTATTGAAATTTATATTGTATTTCTTGATAATGGCAGCCTAATATTTTCAACATTATTTGATCTAGAGAAATATTGTGAAAAGACCTACTTCCACTTTCTCTTCAAATGAGAGGTCATCTGCATTTCCAGTTTGCGGGACTCCAGGCGGTGGGGGGGTTTTGCAACCACAAGGCCCATGCCTGCAGTGGGTATGTCGATGACCTACTGGTAGGTTCAGGGTAGAGGCGATGGTAACCACTAAAAAACACAATGGTAAAATTTAAAAATTTGTCTCAATTATATGATATAAATATATATATATATTAAAAATACAATAAGCACATTGTTTTTTTTTTGCTTATCCCTAGTACACGATGTACAGGCCATGATAATCATGGTGGGAATAAGTAAGCGACTGCTTTTACTGTAAATGCACCACATGTCTACACATGTGAAAAGCAGTTCGACTTTGCACAGTTTGACTTTGGTTACTTGCACTCGCTGGTGGGGTTGGCCTTTTGCAAGAATCAGGGGCCATTGGAGCTTTATTTATTTTTAATCAGAAAAAAGTGCCCAATGCGGGAATCGAACCCGAAGCGTAGCGGTCGAAAACCAACGATTTAGACCATTCTTCCACCCACCCATTGTGACCACCACATGAGCATTTTAGATGGCAAGTCGCCATCAAATGGAATAAAAATCAACTATTTTAGGCTATTCCATAATATTTAGCCAACCCATTTTCTTGATACATTAAGAAAAGCCAATCACATACGCATTTCAAGCTGTTGATCCTCATGAGCATGATGCATGCTGTGCCTCTCAATGTGACCAAAAAATTATAAATATCTATATAAATACTTTCAAAATGTTGAATTATGCATTATTTATTAGAGAGAAAAAATATTTTATAATAATTACTAATTGAATATTATTCTAATAGAAGTTTTCATTTGCAAAAAAATGAAAATATGGGCTTGTGACCAAAAGATGGCATTTATATAAAAAGGAGAGAAAGAAACTTTAGAATCAGTTATTTAAAAAATCAAATTTATTTATCTGAGAATGCAATTTATAATAAGTAAAGTATGAGTAAGCCTTCATCAACAGTATTGAATATCATCTTTAGAGAGGTGTAGCAATGATGTTAGTGAAACACTGCATATTGTTTACTAATTTGAATATTTCGAGTTGGAAGGCTATCTATTGAATATGATTATATATATATATTTTAATCATTTACCTGGATCTTTCAAAGAAAAACTTTTTTTTTTCACAGATCCAGGTATGACTATTTAAGAGGCATGGCCTTCAGGATCGGGTCTAGACTTGAAGTCCAGACCTGGGTCAAGAAAATCAAAAAATATATATATATATAAATAGAATATTTTTGTTGCCTCTTTTTTTTTTAAATATATTTTTAGTCAGAAAATTGCTTCTTTGACGAGTCTTTAATATACATTCAAATCTAAATATCTAGATTGAGCGAGGAAGTTTAAAAATGGTCCGTTTTGTAACCTGAAAATTATTTGATATTTGTGTTGAATAAACTATGTATAAAAGAGAATTACGAGAGTTCTGGTTAAGATTCAAAAACAAAAATTCTGTATAAATATATCTGGTTTTATTTAATGCTTTAAAATATATATAATATATAAATATACATGAGACTCATAGATACTTGTGTTTGAATTGTAATAAGTAAAAGAATATTTAAGTGTCATATTTCAAATATATTATAAAATATAAGGGACACATCAAGCTTCTAGTTTATTGTTAGGAACAATAAATATCATATAAGAAGTTTAATTAATTTTAAGAGTCAAAAACTGAAAATGATATGGAACCTATATTTGAAATGTCAAAGTATTTTACCAACATTAGAATCTTAATATGTCAAACAAATTTCAAAATTTAGGGATGAATTTTCACTAAATTCATTAAAAATATTGTCCTTATTTAAAATAATTCTCAAGGTGACTTGCATATATATCCTTCAACCTTATATAAGCTATCAAAAGTAAAATGTCAAAAACCTCAAAATTCATTTTTAAATGGTAGATGAGTTATAAAATAAGGCTTACCCGAAATTATTGTAAGAATTATTTTCATGTTTTAATGAAATGAAATAATTTAATTATAAAAGCGGAAAGAATACCAAGTTATCGATACGATCAGCGAGAGCAGAAGAACTTTGGAATCTGTCAGTAGCACTGCCGGGCGTAAAATAACAAATTTTAAAACATCACATGGGCTGGTGTTGCCAAGCTAATCTTGGCTCTTTAAAAAAAAAAAATTATATAAATTTGTAAAATTGAGAAATTCGTATTTAAATTATTTTTTAATACCCATTATATATGCATATAATCATTTTAACTTGAATGGAAGCACAGGATACAATATATGAATTAACAAAATATAAGGCGTTACTCTCTTAATATTTGTAAGAATTATTTTTTTGCAAATGTGTTTCTTTTTAATAATATCATCAAATATTATCTCTACATATTTGATGATATTATTAAAAAGAGACACATTGCCAGAAAATAATTGTTACAAATTTTATCGATAGATGGCAATTGAATTTATAAATGTAACTTTCTTAATATATTTGTGTAACACGATCCTACTTGTATTTTCATAGGTCTTGAATATATTGCATACTATCTAATTCAATGTGTAATCAGTGTGTTGTTATCCAAGACGAGGCAGGATTAACTAAGAGCATTAGTTTATTTCCTATTATAATAATATATTTTATATACAAGTCAAAAGAGATCACTAGCAGAGTATTATTCCTTTTGGTTTCCAGAGCTCAACAATCTATGAGCCTAATACTCTGCACATCTCCTCCCTTAACTTTACAGGAACCTTCGAGGTATCTTGACTGCCCTTCCATATCTTGTATGCATGGCTGGCATTGAAGGAAGGCTCTTCTCTGGATCCTGGTCTTGGTTGTCCCTCTGCATCCTTCCATCTCTTGTAGATGAGGCCGTTGGTGTAGGGCAATCCTCCTCGGTCTCTTGCTCCTGGTCATCCTTGCATCTCCTTGAGAGCCAGGTTGATTTCGAAGTGGGGGTCTCCTCATTTCTCTGCTCCTGGCGCTGGCCATCCTCAGAAGCCTCCATGGTACTTCCCATTTTTGGTAGAGGTGTGAGGTGGAGTCTGTTTCGCCTAACTTTTCCTTGGGGAGTTTGTACCCAATAGGAACGCGGTTCTTCGGATTTGTGAAGAACTGTTCCTTCTACCCTTTGATCTCTAATCCAAACGCTGTCCCCTTGTTGAAGCGGAGGCAAGCTATGTACATCGTGTCGTTTATCATATAGGCGCTTCTGGTTGATCACCCTCCTTTTCTCTCTTTCTTGCAAAGCTTCGGAGTCCAAGTACCTTGGCATCAGTGATGATTCTATTGCTGGACCAGAGGTCCTAAGGCGTCGTCCCATTAATAGTTCAGCTGGACTATAACCACTTTCCAGGGGCATCGTTCTATATGCTTGAAGAGTCAGATAGCAATCTTCTTCTTTCTTAAAACTTTGCTTTATATTCTTGATAATTGCTTCAATAAATCCATTGCTTTGAGGGAATTTCGGGCTGGATGTGATATGTTTGAAAGACCATTCCTTAGAAAATTTTGAAAATTCGGAACCCAGAACTTTTTGGAATTGTGGTCCATTATCGCTTCTCACAGTCTCAGGTGTTCCATGCCTAGCAAATATAGATTTAAGACGGCTTATTACTTCTTGAGCAGTTAGATTTTGTAAAAGTGATATTTCTGGGTACCTGGAGTAGTAATCACATACAATTAGATACCATCTCCCATTTAGATAAAAGAGATCCATTCCGAATTTTTGTCAAGGCCTGATCGGAAATTCTGAGGGCATCAAAGGTTCATGCTTGGGTTTTCTCTCCTTCAAGCATTTTGTACACGGCGAAACCATCCTTTCAATCTCTTGGGAAATTCCTAACCACCAAACCGATTCTTTTGCTCTAGATCTGCATTTATTGATCCCAAAATGGCCTTGGTGCAATTTCTCAAGGATATCTTTCCTCAATGACTTAGGGATTAGAATTCTTTGTCCTCTAAGAAGAAGACCATTCTGATAGGTCAGGTCCTCCTGAAATTGCCAGTATCCTCTTAGTGCTGGATCTACTTCTCTTTGATTCTTAGGCCATCCACTCATACAGTATTTAGCCAATTGAGAGCAAAGTGAATCTTCTTTTTGCTTTCTAGAAATCTCCAAAAGTCTTTCTTCTGTTGCTGGAAATTCAATGGATTGGATGTACGCAGAAAGTTCTTCTTCCAATTCATCTTTATGTGGTTTAGACATAGGCTTCCTTGATAACATATCAGCCACTATTTGCTTTTTGCCAGCAATGTGACTTATTTGATAAGAATACCTCATCATCCTCATTTTTAATCGCTGAAGTCTGGGAGTCATGTCTTCCAAGGATTTGGACGTAAAAATGGCAATCAGTGGTTTGTGATCTGTTTCAATATGGATTTTAATACCTGTAACATAATCCTTTAGTCGATCACAAGTCCATACTATAGCCAGTCCTTCTTTTACAATTTGGCTGTATCTTTTCTCAGTTTCTGAAAGTGTTCTAGATACATAAGCTATAGGTTTTAAAGATCCATCAGGTTGTTCTTGTCTTAGAACCCCACCTAATCCAAATGAAGAAGCATCAGCCGATACTATGGTCGTTCTTGAGGGATCAAATAAAGCGAGGTTAGGTCTAGATACTAACTCTTGTTTCAGCAGGTTAAAGCTCTTTTTCTGAGGTTCATCCCAAACCCACTCGTTTTTTGTACTTAGTAACGAATTCAAGGGTTGTAATTTATCCGCAAGGTTGGGAATGAATTTTCCTAAATAATTCACCATGCCTAAGAAAGACTTCAGTTCTTTTGTTGATCTAGGCGCCTCCATTTTTGTAATAGCATCGAGCTTTTCTTCGTCAATGAATAAGCCTTCTGAACTCAATGTGTGTCCCAGGAATTTTACAGTTTTAACACCAAATTGACACTTTTCTGGGTTGAGTGTCATCCCTTCTTCTTGGATTTTCTTCAAAACTTGGCGTACCCTTTCGTTATGTTCTTCTAAGGAAGATCCGTATACTACAATATCATCCATGAAGCATACAACCCCTTCTATTTTGCCCAGAAGCTGAGTCATCTTTCTTTGAAAGATTTCTGGTGCCGACGTTATTCCAAATGGGATTCTTTTGAAAAAGAACCTGCCGAATGGCGTTATAAAGGTGGTTAGTTTTTGGGATTCTTTAGCTAACCCAAACTGCCAAAATCCAGATTTGCATCTAGCTTGGAAAAATAGCAAGCATTTCCCAGCTGTCCCAGGATATGCTCTGTCGCAGGTAGCGGATAATTTTCTCTTCTTATATACTGATTTAGCTTCGTTAAATCAACACAAATTCTTATTTTTCCTCCTGGTTTCGATACTGCAACCATTCCCGCACACCACTCAGTCGGCTCTTCCACTGATTCAATGACTCCTAGCCTGGTCATCTCTTCAAGTTGTTCCTTTACCTGTTTCATTAAGGGAATTGGAACTCTCCTAGGGGTGCATAAAGCGTATGGTTTCGCATCTGGTTGTAGGGATATTTTGTAATTTATTTTAGCATGTCCTAAACCATTAAATACAGTATTTCTGGAAACTCTCTTTTTGGATTTAAAAAAATTGATGATAATTGCTGAATCATTCTCACAATGTTTAATTTTTCACTTGTCTCCCCAGAGAGAAGTGGCTGCTTTAGTTTATCAACAATGTATATTTTCGAGTTTAAGTGCTGGCCTTTATTTTGAAGTTTTACGTGGATCATTCCAACTGTTTCCAAGGGTATTCCATTTGGACCTTGTAATATTTTATCAGATTTTTCCAGTTTTATTCTTTGGAAACTTTGATAATAATATTGTAGGGGGAGCACGTTGACATCAGCTCCAGTGTCAAGTTTAAAATTAATTTGTCTATTATTTACCTTAATTGGTACTATCCATTTCTTGGAATTATCTTCTACAGATCCCAAAAAAGCTATCTCTGATTTTATTTCATTTATGGCTTCTGATCTACATACTTTGGCATAATGGCCCTTTTTCTTGCATTTACTACAATACGAGTTCATAGCTGGACAATTTTTCCAATCATGATTATTTGAATTGCCACACCTGGTGCATCCATGTGATGACCCTCCCAACTGGTTTGACTTGAATTGTCTTATTTTTGGTTCGTGCCTTTTTGTTTCTTTTATGTGATTAGGCATTTTCTTTATTTGATCTATAGAATCTTGTTGGTAAAGGCTAGACTGCTGTTCTTTGACACTTTCTAATTGCTTTGCCATTAGTGTGGCTTTTACTAAGGTCAAGTCTGTATCAAGTTGCATTCTTTCAGATAATGCTCTATCCCTTACTCCAACAACTATCCTATCCCTAATCAACTCATCATGTAACATCCCAAAATTGCAGTGCTCAGCTAGGCTATGGAGTGCTGTGATAAATTCATTCACCTTTTCCCCTTCCTGCTGACATCTTTGATTAAATCTTGCCCTTTCATAAATTATATTACGTCTTGGAATAAAGTGACTTTCAAGGCATTCAATAACTTTATTATAATTTTCTAGTTGGTCACTTGCTATTTTACATGACAACAAAATGTCATCTGCATTATCACCCATGCAGTACACGAGCATATTAACTTGCTCATTTTCTGGGTTATTAATTAACCCGCTTGCCTGCCTAAAACGTTCAAATCTCCTAATCCATTTTGGCCAATCACCTGGATTTGAAAAATTAAAAGGTTCTGGGGCTACACAATTATAATTTTGGGTCATTATAAAGATTTACTTATAATATAATATAACTTACCAAAAAGTTTGCTTGATGTCGAATTTCAAATTTTCTTCGAACAACGACCTTCTTTATGAATTCAGTTTACCGCTTCTAAGCTTGCTTGATGTCGAATTTCAAATTTTCTTCGAACAACGACCTTCTTTATGAATTCCGTTTACCGCTGCCACCATGTGCTGTTATCCAAGACGAGGCAGGATTAACTAAGCATTAGTTTATTTCCTATTATAATAATATATTTTATATACAAGTCAAAAGAGATCACTAGCAGAGTATTATTCCTTTTGGTTTCCAGAGCTCAACAATCTATGAGCCTAATACTCTGTACAATCAGTAATATCTGCCTAAATGTGGTAACATATCAACGGTATAAGCAGGAATAAGAAAACTGGGAATTTTTAGCCTTAACTCGAAAAACAATTAAAATCTGTACAGTAGCCTCGTTGGGAATATTCATAAACGTCCATGCAAATGATATTCTGCAATTATATATTAAATTAAACTATATAAATTAATTTTTTTTAAAACAAAACGTTAAAAATGCTTCGCTGAATGAATGAATCAAAGTTGAAGAATTAAAAGAATTCTCAATATTTAAACAAAAGATAAATTAGGAAATATAAAGATATAAGTATATAAAATAACATTAATATGGATTAAAATAAAGCTATTTGTAGAAACTAGTAAATTTTTCGTACTTTGCGCAAATATTATCAGAATTTTTATTCTCTTGAACTTTCATATGAATTCTAAAAATATTTTTATTGAATCTAATCAAAATGTTCATAAATAAACGATATAGTTCTTAAATATTTTGTGAAAATATTTATATAAATTGAACATTTCAATAAAATATGGTGCCTTTTTCCTTGATCGAAAACAAGTTCATAAAACTGAACGTCCCTACAAAGTTTTATTTATGAAAAATGCGGCAAAAATTGTCTCAAACCTTTTGCTAGCCTGAAGGTTCATGAAAAGGCACATTAAAAAGCCAGTAGCCAATGTATTTAAAAGTGAGTGTTGCGATTATTCCTCCAACATCTGTGTGGAGAAAAAAATATCAAATTTTATTCAAAGAAACTCAAAATATCAGCACCAAATAGATTTTTGTACATATATTTTATTTATTAGGTAAAAATTTATATAGATTAAGATGTATTTTCATAATAGAGATAAATTTATCTTGCCATATAAAATTCCTCATTTGTGTCGTCAAAATTATACTGAAGTGTGTCCAGGTGAAAAGATTTGATAACCACTGGTTTATAGGCAAATGAAATGATTAAGTTTTAAATCATTCAAACATTATAGTCAATTATCTATATATATATATTAAGAATATTGATTTTTCATATATATAATTATGGACTTATCTTTGACAAGAAGGTATTGGAGATGGCCTTTAATTGGATGAAAATTTCTTGCGCGATCTGTTTGAAACTTTTTGGACATAAACATCAAACCTGAAGTGATGAAGATACAAGCAAGTAGTTGGAAACTACCTCAATATCTCCATGAACCTGCGATAATTCTATTTATTTCTATACCTATTTTTAAAAATATTTCAATGTATCTTGAATAAGAGATTAAGTTTTTAAGAATAATTTGAAAGTTTGATTCATCTTTCAGCTATCAAAAATGTGCAATAATATTTTTTTTCGATAATACGATGATGATATGATAAGATTTGTAAATTTGGTCCTTTTTCAGCCCTATTCGCATGTAAATAAACTGTGTTTTTTATTTGTGAATATTTGTGAATTTTTCACATTGTTGATGTAATATTTAAGCCATCAGTGAACTACCAAGATTTTCTCTATTTCCACGTATGATGGACGAAAAATTACCATGATAATATTATTTTTATTAATTTATATGTATATATAGATGAAAATTTGCCGGGAGGAAATTTATCCATAGAAGCATAGATGGCGTCAGGGTTTGACGTTTATTTTGACGGGATAGGCGCCCTATGCTTTATATGTATATATATGGTGTCCATTTTATTCTCCCGCTGATTGGCTTCCTCCCGTCGCTTGACCTTAATCAGCCAATCAGTGTTGAGTTTCTCAGCCAATCGACATATGATTTTTTTCTTCACTTATTAGATACATAGAGCATCGAAATACAATAATAAATATACTCAAAATGGGTTCGAATAACTAATATGTATATATATATAATATATATAATATATTGCACACACATTATATAATAATTATTATAAATTTAAAATTGCATTTGTATCTTAAAAAAACTATTTGAGGGTTGTATTAAAATCGATTCTTTCTTACGGCACTATATGTTAACATTATATTTATATATTCTGATGAGCCAGGCCCCTCTCCCATTATTTTATCATCGCTGTAAAGGCAATTGAGTTTGTTATATTTTAAAAATGCATTCGCGTTAAAATAGTAGTAGTAAACTTTTAAAAATTACAGTGCTGGCATTAAAATTGCTACACTAAAAAGGCAACACGTTACAGGCGCGACATTTACACGATAGGAAAAAGATGCTGTAATATGCAAATGATTAGATTTTCAACGCATTTATGCATAATAGGTGTTAGTAGCGACACCTACAATCATACAATAATTATATTTGAATCGTTGCTTTGTAGTGACATGAGGTGATGCCTCGTGTAAGAATGAGAAATGCTTACCAGCACGTTTCTGAGTTTGATAAAGGTAGTTTAGAGTAACCTTTTGAGATTGCGGTATATCGTACCGTAGTGATTCTGCCCGCGTCAGTCAAGATTCCATGATCGTTAGCAGAATATAGAATCGATGGGTTCAGAACGGTCATACGGAACGACGTACTGGATCTCAGCGGACCGTTATCACTAGCAGCCGAGAAGACCAACATGTTCCCCGCATGGCCTTAATGAATCGTACAGTCACGTCATGAACCCTGAGTCAATAAATGGGGTTGATTGCAAGTCAAAAGGTGTCTGCACGAACTACTCTACGACGTTTACAGAAGCAACTACTGTCAGCTCGACGACCATGACATGGCTTCAACTACCCTTGACGCTATATCACAGACAGCAGCTCCTTCAATAGTGTGATCAACGTCTAACCTGGATGTAGGAATGGCGTTAGGGCGTGTTTTCAAACGAATTCAGGTTCTGTTTGCAGCACCATGATGGCAACATTCTTGGTTGGCGCCATCGTGGAGAAGGTACATTGCCAGCCATTCGACATTGTCACACTGTCCCATCACCAGGAGTGATAGTATGGGATAGCATTTGATACATTTCTCAATCACCTCTTGTTCGCATTCCCAGCACTTTGAATAATACCTTTTACATTTCTGACTTGTTAAGGCCCGTTGGCATTATCCTTTATTCGAGACATGTGATACTTTGTTTCGGCATGATAATACATGACCTAATGTAGCCGGTATAGTAAGGACCTTCCTACAAACAGAAAATGTTCGACTTCTGTCCTGGCCAGCACGTTATTCTGATCTGTCACCAATATAAAACGTCTGGTTAATGATTGCCAAGCGACTGGCTCGTCACCACACGTCAGTCACTACTGTCGATGAACTGTGGCATCGTGTTGAAGCTGCCTGGAAATCTATGCCTGTATATGACATCCAATCTCTGTTTTATTCAATGTCCAAGCGTATAAGTGCTGTTTTTGTTGCCAGAGGTGGTTCTTATGGGTATGCTTTCTCTGGATCAATACATCCAAATATCTTTAAACTTTAATCACTTATTATTCCCAGTATAATAGTTAGACTAATAACTATAATATTGATTTTAATATGGCCAGTAGTGTTTTTTTTAACATTCACGTTTTTATAAGCACACACACAAAAATGAATTCATATAAATAAGACTGAATGGTTTTAGCTTCAAAATAATCTGATGTGAAATTTAAAGAAAAAGTGGCGAGATTTAAAAAAGTATTATAACACAAAATTGTCATTAAAGAGCTTTTCATATAATATGTATTCTTGGTTAAAACTGCCTTTTTTGTTTATATATATAAATGACCTTGATTTATATTTATATAATTATATAATATTGTGTGATAGGTGTTAGCTTAATATATAGGCATAATAATCTTAATATACATAATGTATATTAAATGTGTATCTTGTATATAAAATGTGAGAAAAGTTGTCTGTAGAAATTTACGATCAATGTACCCAAGTTAAACAACTTTTAAGTATACATGGGATGGAAATTATGGATTATAGAATAAATATAGAAGACATTTATGGTTTTCCCCATTGTTTAAAGAATAAATACAAATTTAAAACATCTAGAAAACCCAATCAGTGAAGAATAAAGATAATAAAGATGGCAGAAATCAGAGAAACGCGGGATGAAGATGGAAGCTGCTTATATAAATGTCCGCCATTGCTCCCAGGTAAGAGGGATGTGGGCGTTATTGATTTATGGCGGCCCTCTCGACCCGAGCGCCGTTTCTGAGAAGAGAAGATTAAATTTCCTAAAATTAGAAAGTGAAGTGTGCTTCTACTTATTATTGATCCTGACCTTTCTGGAGAATGCTCTCTAGTTGGAATTACAGGGGTTCTCCCTCATTTCCAAACTCTCTCTTTCTCATTTCTCGCTTGTAACAGTTGCAGATATGATTAGAGATGTGATTGAATATTTATTATCGATTTTAGACAGATATACAGGTTTCAAGGTCGTGCGCTGCATTACAACAGCTTTTTACCAGTCGATAATTGCGTTTGAGAGGTTTAACGTTTGTCTTTTGAGAAATGTTATAGGCAAGTATCTGTGTTTCGGTTATTACACTCTTCGAGACTTTATTTTGAAAAACATGTAATTGCCCAAAATGATTTTTGAGAGAGAGGTTTTTTATGCCTGTGTATGGGAGGGGGGGGGGTGAGGGGCAGAGTAAGTTTGAATTTTTTTAACCGTGGGGTTATAGCAGCATAAAATATTTGTCCAAAGTGGTGTTTATATAACACTTTCAGAGCAAAAGAGGCCTTGATGACGATTGGCGTACAACCTCTGGAAATATTTTTATTTATTTATTATTTTAAAAATTAATATTTTTTCAATATAATATCATAATTTCTATGTGTATTTATGAATTTTTATTTTTAACCATATGTGTGTGAGCTATATAATAATAATAAAAAGAACAGTTACAATCTATATATCTCTCATTATTGAAGGAAATCATTAAGGCTGCATGAAGGAGGACTCTTCATCGTTGAAAAAGCCTCTTCGACTCTGTATAGATTCATATGTTCATTGTTTTTCTCAAGTGCCGAGTATAGACTCAATATTTATATAATAGTTTGGTTCCCTCCTTACTATATATAATAGAAATAAAATTGATTTAAATGTCCAATTGGCTCTCTGTTCAAGATAATAAACACAATCTGACGAATGGCGTTTCTATTTGTCGGAACTTCAAGTATGATTTCATAATTAATATGGAATGTATTCTTTATTATATGAGCAGGTTTCTTTCACCTCTTCTCAATAGACGTTAAGAGCGTGGTGGGTAAAACTATTAGAATGCTTACAGTAATTTAATTTTTTTTATAATTCTAATGTAACACTATTTTTTTAAATCTCTCACACATATTTAAATCATTTCAATTCATGAAAATGTGACATTTCCACATGTCAATCCTCGTTCTCAGAAAATAAATCTGGCAATAACAGGAACCTAATGTGTGTTTGGGATTATACTTCCGAGAGAAAGTATAATTGTTCCAGTAAAATGTATTATATAAGATAATGAGAAGGGTTTGATATTTCAAAGTCTACAACGGTATTCTGTGGTAAAAGTCTAAGGCTATAAGCGACACCTCTATATTTCTGACAGACTCCAGGAATCCGGGTTACATCAAGAGAGAGAGATTTTTGACAGAAGAGATAAAAGAAATGTATTATATAATATATATATATATATATATATATCTCATACATAGCTGTGTATACACTCTAGACAAATACCTCACAGATTTGTTTAAAAACTCAATGTCATCTTACATAACCACATGTTTTACCTGTAATAAGAAATCAAGTAAAGAGAACGTGGGTGGAAGAGATGACTGCATTGCAGAACAAGCCCACGCGTTTTCTGGAAAATCCCAGCCTCCAAGAATCGATGGGTTTATATAATACTTATAAATAACTCAATACAGCCCGGCAGCATCGATCCAGAGCCCTGCGCCACCATGCAGATGTTTACAGAACTGTCTGTTCTTGCCCTGCACCTGACCTTCAAATATGACCTTTACACGAGAATTTAAGCCTTAAAGGGTATTTTTTTCTAAAATAGACTCGATGTATTCATGTGTAGAGATGAATTGTTGTTTTAAAATAGTATTTAGCAAATTTTATAGATAAAATCTTGTTAACAGATTGAATAATTGATTAGGCCTAAAAGGATTTTCTATCTCAATTTTCAATATACCTCATTTATTTAGTTTGTTTATATGATGTATGTTACTTTCTAAGAGTGTATTGAAACAGACACAATTACTATCACACCTCACTCGAGCGAATCGATTGGTGAGCCTATGATTTAATAGAGCATCAGCTACTGTCGCCATGGTCGCCCGTCTTGACGCTGGTTCTACAACTTGTACAGCTGATATAAAGCGATAATCCGAAGTTATGAGATCGAAATTTTAGCAAATCACATTAATTGTTTATCCCTAATTACAATGGATACACTAAATTATTGTATTTGTATTCATTTATTCAGCAGATGCTCCCATGTGAGACCGTCCTAGATGGTCGCTCATTGAATTAGTTATGGTCGCGAATACTTTTTCATATTGTCGCGGAGATAAATAAAGCAAGGGCAAGTTTGGGGATAATTAATTTATTATAAGGAGTATATGGAGTATAAGGAGTATAGGGAGAGAGAGAGAGTTTGTACGACTTACCCCCCAGTTAAGGTTTATCCTGAATGAACGGCGTTAGCCACCATCCCGTTTTCCTTATTTACAGATCAGCCTCCCAGCAGCCCCACACCGGTGGTCCCCCCCGGGGTCCAGGGATGATTGACAGTTGTCCCATCTGGATGGAGCTACTTGACATTACACCCTCTTTAGAAAAAGCAGCGACCCGCTGATTAGCTTGTCTCAGTCCTTGTTCTGGAAGGAAATCTATCACGGCCTGTGTTCCCTAGCAGAATGGAATGTTGTTCTTCAGGGTCCAGGTAGGGCTTCATCCGAATGACATGAACGATATCCTTGGATTTCCGTGATCGGGGAGACGGGTCGACGGGCTCTACTTCATACGTAACTTCTGAAAGCTTCTTGGTCACCTTGTAGGGACCGAAGTATCTCTTCAGTAGCTTTTCTGAGAGCCCTACTTTTCGGATGGGAGTAAAAACCCACACAAGATCATCCTTCTGGTAATAGACTGGAGTATGTTTCTGGTCGTAAAGTCTGCGGTCTTTCGCCTGTGATTGTAGAAGGCGTGATCGGGAGAGTTGACGCGCTTCCTCAGCTCTGGTCACAAGTTCCCCAACGTAGTCGTTAGAGATCTCATCTGGTAGGTAGGGTAGTACGGCATCGATGTAGGTCTCGGCCTCGCGGGCGTGGACAAGAAAGAACGGAGTGTAGCCGGTCGCCTCCTGTTTAGCAGTGTTGTAAGCAAAAGTCACGTAGGGTAAAACTTGGTCCCAGTCCTTCTGCTCGACACCTGTGTACATGGACAACATGTCTCCCAGAGTTTTGTTGAACCTTTCAGTCAGGCCGTTGGTCTGGGGATGGTAGGCCGTTGTAAATCTGTGCACAATTCCGCACAGAGCATTGATCTCTTTTATTACTTGAGAAATGAAATTTCTTCCGCGATCTGTTATCATTTCTCTAGGAGCTCCATGCTTCAAGATAACATCTTCAACCAGGAACTTAGCTGTTTCGATTGCTCCTCCGTCTGGGATCGCTTTCGTTATGGCATACCTTGTCATATAATCGGTGCACACAATGATCCAACGGTTTCCATCTTTG
The DNA here is from genome assembly GCA_030710605.1 of Cordylochernes scorpioides. Classification (NCBI taxonomy): domain Eukaryota; kingdom Metazoa; phylum Arthropoda; class Arachnida; order Pseudoscorpiones; family Chernetidae; genus Cordylochernes; species Cordylochernes scorpioides. The sequence goes on from CP092886.1 coordinate 8,321,292, forward strand.
GAAACTGGAAATCTTCCAAGGAGATCGACCCCGACCTTATAGAATGGCTTTTCTACGGGCGGTATGGATACAAGTTGTCCAGCCGGACGTCGAGGTAATTTCTTCCTTCGTTGACACTCCCGACAATGGCTTACATATTGGCGAACAGTTCTATAAAGGCCAGGCCAATAGAATCGTTTCTTGACTTTGTCATACGTTCGGGCGAAACCCAAATGCCCAGCTGTAGGAGCGTCATGTAAATCTGCCATAACTTCCGATCTTAAGTGCTTAGGGATCATCATAAGCCAGGGTCTTCCAGTTGTGCTATAGTTTTTCTTGTATAAGATGCCGTCGATAATGCTGAATTCCTTTCTGGTGTAGCCCGAGTTTAAATTATCGATTATTTTAGCTAAATCCGGGTCTTTAGTCTGCTCTATATCGACGTTGGTTAGTGACATCACAGCACTTGGTGGATCGTTCTCAAGCGGGCTCCTTGACAGACAATCGGCATCCTTATGTTTGCGTCCGCTCTTGTAGATAACGGTCACGTCAAATTCTTGCAACTTCAGCGCCCATCTTGCCAAACGGCCAGAAGGATCTTTCTGCCCTACCAACCAACATAGAGAATGATGGTCAGTGACAACCGTGAATGGTCGACCAAACAAATATGGGCGGAATTTGCTAATAGACCAGACTACAGCAAGGCATTCTTTTTCCGTTGTAGAATAGTTATTTTCAGCCTTTGTCAAGCTTCTAGATGCATAAGCTATAGGCCGCTCCTTTCCACCTTGTATTTGTAGAAGAACAGCTCCAATACCATGTCCGCTTGCATCCGTGTGTAGATGGGTATCAGCGGATTCATCAAAGTGTCCTAAGACAGGCTCTGAAATTAGAGCTGTTTTGAGGACTTCAAACGCTTTCTCTTGTGCTGCATCCCAATAAAATTGTTTTTCAGTCTTCAGTAGGTCATGCAAAGATCTAGCTTTGTCGGCAAAGTTCTCAATAAATCTTCGGTAATAGGAACATAATCCAAGAAAGCTCTTCAGTTCAGAGATATTCCTTGGCCTCGGAAATTTAGAGACGGCTTCAACTTTATCTGGATCTGGATGAATTCCATTGGCGTCAACAAGGTGTCCCAAAATCTTTATCCTCCTTGATCCAAAAAGACACTTTTTGTGGTTCAAGCTTAGTCCAGCTTTCTGGATGCAGCTTAATACAAGTTGTAGACGACGTAGATGTTCTTCAAAGGTAGGTGCGTAAACTACGATGTCGTCCAGGTAGCAAAGGCACATGTTCCATTTAAGACTTCCCAGAACACTATCTATCATCCTTTCAAACGTTGCTGGAGCATTGCAAAGACCGAAAGGCATTACTTGGAATTCATACAGCCCATCTGGAGTGATGAAAGCAGTTTTCTCCCTGTCTTTTTCGTCCACTTCAATCTGCCAATACCCGGACCGAAGATCCATCGTGGAGAAGTAACTAGAGCCGGCTAAACTGTCCAAGGCATCGTCAATGCGTGGCAGCGGGTAAACATCTTTTTTTGTTATCTTATTTAATCGACGGTAATCTACGCAGAATCTCCAGGTCCCGTCTTTCTTTCGAACTAGAATAACTGGAGATGACCAAGGACTTTCAGAGGGCTTCACGATGTGATTTTCAATCATCTTGTTCACTTCATCTTGAATTAGTCGTCGTTCACTTGGTGCTACTCTATAGGGCCGCTGTTTGATAGGAGACTGGTCGCCTGTGTTTATCTTGTGCTTCACAGTACTGGTGGGCTTAATAGGAGTACTCCCAAAGTCAAATATGTCAATAAACTCGTCAAGGCATGAAACAAGCTGTAACCTTTGAATTTCAGACAGCCCTGGATCTAGAGTAAGGTTTATCTTCTGTGACCATTCACGTGACTTTAGCTGCGTTTCTTGTAACTTATCGCTGGATTCAATAAGACTGCAGATATTCCCATTCTCATAACTTTCCATGGTGCACATATTCATTCCTGATGGAATCAGTTGCGGCCAAGACGCTCCATTCGCCACCCAAATGCTACCTCGGCCGTGTCGAAATGTAACCAATGAGTTTGGTATAAGAACTTCCTTTCTTAATAATAAGTCCTTAGAAGTTGAGACTAAAACATCTCTAACACCACATACTTCCTCGTTTATCACACTGATCTTCTTTATTGATTTAGGCGGGATGACAAAGTCGTCGGAAGCAAACAATCTCTGGTTTTCCTCCTCTCGAGATTCCAGGACGGAGGTTTCCCCGAGATGGAGTTCATTTCTGCCACAATCAATGACGGCTTCGGTGGCCTTGAAGAAGTCCCATCCGAATATGATGTCATGGCTGCATTCCACCATAACAACGAATTCAAAGGATATCTTCAGACCATTAACTTCTATGTTCAGGACACATTTTCCTATGGTCTCTATTAAATTTTTATTTGCGGCTTTAAGAATGGGACCTGGTTCTTTGAAGAGAGGTGTCTTTAGTTCGCGTCGAAATTTGTCTGAAATAACAGAAAAGTCGGCTCCTGAATCCACCAATGCTTTAATTTTGCGTCCATTTATTTCGACCATAACAAAATTTTCTTTTAATTTAGCGGCGATATACCCTGGAGGATTTTCCTCAATGGCGACCTCACCCCCGTTAGAAGCCGCTCCACTTAGTTTTTCACATTCTGAGGCATGGGAGAACGGCTGAAACGACGGGCTGGCGACTGGGATTGTCTTCGGGCTGGCGACCTTGCGCGGCTTGGATGTGGGGAAGAGCTCCGGTAGAAGTACGTCGAGGTTTGGGGCGTTACATAGTCGTCGTCGGCGTCATATCTCGGGGGTCGACTCGAAAATCCAACATTTCTTCCTTCTCCGCCATTCATTGACCTGGCTTCAGCGAAGACCTGCCGTCGTTCCCTACAATAACGGACGACATGTCCGGGTCGTCCGCAGTGGAAGCAGATAGGTTTGTCGTCGTAGGTTCTCCAATGTTCCGTCTTCCTGGGTTGGGTTGGTCGGTCGATATTATAATAGGGCGTTCGTGGTTGTTGTTGTACCACGTTGACTTGTGGTCTGGTAGGTTGTAGAGCACGGCTGACCTCTTCCCTCACAGTCTGTTCCAGGGCGTTCACCTCTCGGAGAGGATTGACCACTTCAGGTGCTGAGAAAACCTTTTGTATCTCTTCTCTAACGATGCGGCGAATTAAGCCGGCCAAGTCGTCTGAGTCGTCAACACACGAAATGGGCATTACGTTTGACAACCTGGCGAATTTCGTACGGCCGATCCTGCGCTGCTTGACGGTTGTCAGATGACGACAAAACTTCAGGATCTCATCTACTGTCTGTATGTCTTTCGCCACCAATACCTGATATGTGTCTTCCGAAATTCCCTTTATAATGTGAGCAACTATCTCACCTTCTTCCATGCGAGGGTTCACCTGGTGGCAGAGACTAAGAATCTCCTGGATGTATGACTCGCTGGATTCCTCGGCCTTCTGTGCTCTTGACTTCAGAACTTCCTCGGCGCGTCGAGCAGAATCCTCCTGCAGTCCGAACACACCGCGGAATGCGTCTTCAAAGCTTCTCCACGAGTTGAGTGATTCTTCGTTATTATCAAACCACCTTCCAGCAGTTCCGTTCAAGTAAAATACGACGTTGGCAAGCTTCATGGTCTCGTCCCATCTGTTGTACTTCGACACTCTCTCGTACTCTTTCAACCATTGTCCAGGGTTTATATTTCCATCTCCCGAAAAGGTAGAAGGATCTCGTTGGCGCTGACAAGGGAGGTAGGATCCGCTAACAGTAGGTCTGTGGTCGTCTTCCATTTCTATTCGTTGTGGCAAAGGTTGAAGAATTGGTTCACGTCCCTGTAGACGTCGACTTCTTCGAAGTTCCGTCACGCTACCCAGCGTCTCCACCAAAATATGTCGCGGAGATAAATAAAGCAAGGGCAAGTTTGGGGATAATTAATTTATTATAAGGAGTATATGGAGTATAAGGAGTATAGGGAGAGAGAGAGAGTTTGTACGACTTACCCCCCAGTTAAGGTTTATCCTGAATGAACGGCGTTAGCCACCATCCCGTTTTCCTTATTTACAGATCAGCCTCCCAGCAGCCCCCACACCGGTGGTCCCCCCCGGGGTCCAGGGATGATTGACAGTTGTCCCATCTGGATGGAGCTACTTGACAATATAATGAAATTAGCCAATTAAGAAGGTCGATCATTGAATTAGCTACGGTCGTGTCATTTTTTAAATACCAAAAGTAGCCGATTAATCGAGTGGCCTTTCATTAAATGGGTCGCTTATGGGAGCTTTAATTTTATTCCTGGATATATTCTGAGTATTATTATGGCTAACTCTTTTTTTTATAATGTATTAAAATCAATAGAGGAGACTAAAAATTTAAGTATGATCTTCATACATATACAAAAACGAATGGACCTGGCTTCGCCCTGGTATTGTCTTATTGGATTATTATTCTTGTTTAGATAGTGCCGTTATATAACCAGTATTTTTCAAAATTATACTCTTTAAAAATGTTTAGGGATGACGGGGTAACATTTTTGTTTCTCAATCCTTGTTCTCCCATTTTCTATTTAGAACTTGTTGAAGTAATTTAAGTGACCATGAGTTGATTTGAAGATGTTTTTTTTTTCCGAAATCTCTTTTTAAATGTATATATTAAAATTCGAAACTATTATAGACGCGTATGATTCTTTTTAAAAATAAACAATTTCTACTGTCCTTACTGCAATGGAAAAATTAATGGGAGGACCTGGCTCATCAGTGGTGAACACTCCCAGCGGTAACCCAGGTTAGATTAAACTGGCGAAACAGCTGGGAGGGTTCACCACTGATGAGCCAGGTCCTGCCATCAATTTTTACATTGCAGTAAGGACAGTAGAAATTATTTATTTTTAAAAAGAATCACACGCGTCTATAATAGTGTCGAATTTTGATAACAGATGGCGCGCTAATGCATCATAAAATGTATATATACCAGAGGTGGCACCCCCTCCATAACCTCAGAGTTGGGGATAACGAATGAACCAAACACCAGTTTTGGAAAAATCAGACAAAAAGCCAACTGTATACCATGGTTTCGTGCTTTGGCCTTCATCAGTACAGAGGCGACTTTGATTTCATAACATCTTACGAGGGGAGTTATGAAGTTGGTCGAATTGACCAAAAAGGTGTTTAAGCCTATGAAGTGGCAAGGCCGATGATATTCAGGTTAGATTATAATATAAAGTTTCGGGAGCATGATATTCATGCATCAAATTTTGTATTGGGGAGATAACATGAAAAACATTGTTTTACTGCATTTTTTAAAGGGTTATCTGCAAAAAAAGACACCTTTCCCTTCGAATAAATGCATTACAACAAGAAGACCTAGATTATGAACAATCTATATGTCACAGCACTAGCTTAAGAAAACTCGAAAGAAAATAAACCGTTATACCATCGTTCTGGGCTGCGTCACTCATCAGTATATGGGGCATATATATTTTCGGATTTGAAACGATCTACAGAGGAGGTGTGAAATCAGTGGAATCTGGGGCAAATAGGCATTTTAGCACATTCATTTGACAATATGCTGTTGAAGCTTGTTCGCTATTACAAATCTGTGCCTATCTCCCCTCTTACAATCAAAATAATGCATCGTTTAATACATTTAATAGATGCGTTGTTTTAACGCGATAAAGAGCTTAATTTTAATGCACTCAATAGATGCATTTTAATACATTCAAAAGTTGCATTATCATAATGCATTTAACTATATGCATTCAATATATACAATGCTTTTGCATTTGCATTTGCTATTGCATTTTAATGCAGTTAATAAGCATGTCATATTAATGCATTGTCTTAATGCAGTTAATAAGTATATTATATTAATGTTTTGTCTTAATGCATTTAATATAAGAATTATTTTTAATGCATTGTCTGATGAATTTAATAGAGGCATTGTTTTAATGAATTTAATAAGTATATTGTCTTAGTGCATTTAATAAATTCTTTGTTTTAATGCATTTGATATATGCATTATTTTAATGCAGTTAATAGTTACATTGGCTTAATGCATTCAATATATATGCATTTCAGCAATGCATTTAATAGATGAATTT